>VZTB01000708.1:1721720-1791070 GCA_013397245.1 Thryothorus ludovicianus | reverse complement strand
CCTTCCCGCCCCGCCGCCGCCTCGCCTCCCCTCCGCGCGGGCCGGGGGCGCCGGCGCTCGCCCGAGCCCCCGGGAAAAGTTTCCTGGGCCCGGCTGCCGCTGCCGGCCCGCGGCCGCCCTGCCCCGGGACGCGGAGGGGCAGCGCCGCGGGCCGGGACGAGGGGAGGAAGGGCGAGCCGGGGACAGGGGGCGAGCTGCGGGATGGGCTGGGGGTCACACGGTGAGCCCAGGGGCGAGGAGTGAGCTGGGGGTCGGAGGGTGAGCCAGAGACAGGGAAGGAGCTGCGGGATGAGTTGAGGATTAAACGCCGGACCGAGGGTCGGGCTGAGGGATCACTTGGGGGTTCAGGATAACTTGGTGAACACGGGAAGAGCTGAGAGACATGGAAAGAGCGGAGGGATGAGCTAGGGAACAATCTGTGTGTCAAAGGACAAGTTAGGAGATGAGCTGGTGATGAGGGTGCGGGACACGGGGTCTGGGCAGCCCGAGCTGTAGGTGGGACAGCTGTAGGAGCAGTGTGAGGGAACCGGGGGTTAAGACTCATGGAAGACTTATGGCAGCATAAAACCCTGTTCATTAGCTCCTGCCTCTCATCCATTCACGTTCATGAGGTTTTATTTGGGCTCTGCAATGCGGGAGGGCTCTTTCCTTTCTTAATTCCCTGCAGTTTCAGGCCCTCTCCTCTCTCCAGGATCGCCTGGCGAAAGGCTTGGTCCTCAGGCACTCCCTTGGGACAGGGACTGGCTTGGTGGCCGACTGAGCAGCTGTGCAGTGCCCAGTCCCAAGGACAGCCCTGAGGATGGTGTGCCTGGATCAGGGCTCCTGCACAGGGCTGTCCCACATATCGCAATGGTAGCAGGACTTAATCCCCCTGTTATCACCTTTTATTGCACTAAGTCAGATATTGCAGCATGTTACCATCACTTCTGGGTACTCCCTTCCGTGTGTGGGGCTGGCTTTGCTCCATTGGACTGACTCGGCTTAATTCCTTACTTCAGCTGCTTTCACCTTCTCTGGGGGGTAGCCTTTAGCTCTGAATATGAGAGACATTAGAAAGATGTGAAATAAAGCCTAAAGAAATCCATTGAGATTCATGCATAAGGGAAAAAAAATCCGTGAAGGAGATTCAGAGTTAGTGGGAGCCGTGGAAGTAGGGGAAGCCAAAAAAAAATCTGCTACTTGCTCACACTGTGTTCCAGTTCAGTCATCACCAGGGACGGTGGCTTCCTCAGGCTGGTGTCCCCAGAAGTGGCAGGCTGGCAGCTGAATTTCTAACACACCCATCAAAACTTCGATGTGGGCAGTTCAATGCCCATTTTCCCAAAATTTTCTTTAGTTCCTGATCTAATTGTAACAACAAAGTCAAAACGTTAACCTCGTTCCACCTGGCCCAAACAGGCTCTTTGAGAGGGGTTCCTGGTGTCTGGCAACAGTGTTGCCCTAACTTACTTAGATAAGCGCTGAAATAAATATCATCCTCTTAAGATATAGCATAGAAACGTCATTTAAATTTAAGCCATTTAAAACCAAAGGTAGAAATCCCATGTGTAGAGCAAAGCTTCTTAATGCAAATAGTCAGTCATGCGTTGCATGCCTCAATCACACTCGTATCGGTGTCATTTGTGTCCTAATAAAATCCTATAATCTTTTGCGTGCCAATTAAAGAAGGAAGATAGCTAAATCTAGCTGCTTCCTCGGGTAATTACAGGCTAGTGGGAAGCCAGACAGTTATCTGCCCTGGGTTTTGCGGGGCTGTGGATTTAGTCTCCTGTTTCGTTAAGTGACTGTACAGTATTTTTTTAAATGTATGATATTTGAAAGGCACAAGATCCCAGAGATGGTTATTAATTAAAGGTCTCAGTTTAGATACACCTGGTTTAACAATGGATTTGGTTTAACAACTGCACTTGGTTTACCAGTATTTTAAGGGACACTTTCTAGAAACAAGAATTGACACTAAGTTCACTAAGTTATTTTTACACTGGTGAGCCTGTCCTTTTATTTACAAGGTAATTTCTATGTTGCTTTTAAGTACATCATAAGAGTAAGTCATTAAAAAAGATAAACTGAGGCATTTTTATTTTAACAGTTTCTCTTGCTAGGACTCATCTCACTCCTGTTGTGCTCTGGGCCCTCCATCATTAATATGCATTTCTAGTTCTCTTTTTTTCATTCACTTCCAAATTTGCTGACCAACAAGAACAGTGGAAATTGCCTGTAAAGTTCCTTTCTTTATTTCCTGTCAGCAGGGTCATCAAGATTCTCATCCCGTGTTTACGTACAGGACTTTAATGTCACTGGGAACGTAAACCAAAGGTGCCTTCTGGGGAAAGTTGTGAATACCATTATTTTTTTCAATTAGCTCCACAAATTCAGCAGCACTACGACTGTCCATAGTTATTCTCATTTTTGTATATATATTTTTTCTTGTTCAAAGATGCAGCAGAAGGGTCATCCAAAGGAATTAACAAAATCAAAGAGTCCACATGGGAAAGGATGCCTCTGCTTGAAACAGCGTCTCTGAATCAATCATGCCTTTCCTTCCACCAAGGCAATTTCGTGTTTTCAATAGAAGGCAGACCTACAGTGGTTTTGTTTCCCCCCAGCATCAAATGGCATTCTGCACAATGATATTCATCATGTTATAACTCTAGGTGAATGATAATGGATCAGAGGGAATGAAAACAGATGGATGTTAAAACAGACAATTCCCTGCCACAAACCTGGGAGCCCTCCACTGCTGCCTAGTCCGTTCATTCAGTGGATAATTGTATTAGACATTCCAACAATAGAGAGGCCTTCTTCATTAATCCTGAATTTACTGAAAAGAAGCTTTCCAGACTATAACTCTTTCGGTGCTTAGACAACATCAGGCAAAATTTACCACCGGCTTAAATGTCTAAAACTCAACTGGATAGAAACTGGCAGAGAAAATTCCAAAAGCGAGAGAGATGGGCAAGTGAGGCCAGAGGACAGGAACAATCCAGGAGCAGCACTGCAGGCAGGCAGGGGACGTGAGTGCCTTTGCAGCAGAGCTGCAGCTCAGGTGATGCCAAGGAAATTTATTGAAAATCTTTCCTCTGGCTGGAGTGGAGGCACAGCTGAACTTACCAATATTGGACGTGGCTTTGAGCTGATTGTCCCTTTCCAGCCTCCAGCTCGCCACATGAGCCAGTGAATGCCAATCCCTGCCATGTGATGGGGCACAACCGTTCTGTAACCCTGGTCTGCATCAGGTGACCGGGGCTAGGCACTACAGATCAAGTCTCTTACCAGCTGTCCTGTGAGTCAGACCTTGATTACAATATTGACATTAACATTTTAATCACATGCATGCTGCTGCGGATTTTAATGACAAAAGTTGCTATGCCTTTGCCTTCTGAGTATCAGAAATCAGACCCCCGTTCGTAGCTGGAGCCGGTGTGGCATCAGGGCAGCAGCAGCCACAGCAGTAAATATGGCATTGCTCTCACCACGAGCCTGCCCCTGGACATTAACCTTGCTGGCACTGAGCACCTCACTGGAACAGGGACTTTGTTCTCAATTACTCTGTTCCTGTGTCTGGGGCAGTACTGGGTGTTGTGAAAAAGGAGAAAGGCGGTGCTTTTGTATCCTCTGTAGCCTGAGGCATTGTGAAAATCTACCCAGTCCCTGTGTAACTATCATTTTCGATTCCCAGGTACTTTAATCAGGGCAGAATAGTCCAGAGACATTTCCTTCACCCAGAGGAGGTGAAGGTGCTACAATGCTTTTTCTGCCCAGTGCCATCAGAGTGAGGGGAAGGAAATTCAGTGCAAATGAGAATCATGCCCCAAATCTGTGTTGTTCCTCTCACCCCAAACACGCTCCACAATCTGTTGCAAATGCTGCAAGCTGAGTCTGCGAGGCTTTGCTTTGTTAAAGACTGTCATGTCCAAGGTGGAAGGACAAGCAAAAGGTCACAATAAATAAACTGAATACAGAATTGCTTAAGGCAATAAAAGGAGACCACAGACTTTCATTACAGCTCTGACATGCACCAGGAGACACTTCAGGATGTTAAATAAGCTGGGGTTTGTGTCGATGGGCTTAGTTGTTCTCTGTCGTTTCTTTCCCTGCTACCCCAATACTTTGCCAAAACAATCAGGCCTTAACTGCTTGGTATCCCTTTCACAAACACGGGCTGCCTTTATCACTTGCTTCATCATGGTCATTTGCACTGAAAATACATAATCACTGTCAGAGTACAAAGAATCATTACGAATAATTAGTTACTTCCAATATGGCAAGTCAGTCTCATAAATCTTGAATATTTGGCTTTGGTTTTGGAAAGAGATTCCTTAATGGCTACACTTGTGAGACTCTGTTAATTGATATAAAATTGTATTCAAAATTAAATTTGTTTTAACAGATCTAAATCACCCCAATAAATCAGCTTCAGCCTATCTGCTCTAAGGGTTCAAGTACACTTTTTTTTTTTTTTGCCTTTGGGAAAAACTGTGAGCTTGCAATCAATGCTTAGAGAGCTGGATCTGACCCTCCCCTCATTGACTAATTGCTTCCATGTGCTGACATGGGGTGATTTTGCTGGTCTGAGGAGGGATAAAGGAAGGGGTGGAAAGGGGGTGGGCTTTTCAGCCTTCCTGCCAGGCAGGTGTGGGGAGCAGGGGCCTCTGTCCGAATTCACCTCGCAGCCAGAGGGTGAGGAAAGCATTGCCTGTCTCTGCTCTGAGTGGGCAGAGGAGAGGGAATTTAAATAAGAAAGAGAAGGAGTTCAAGTCTATCTGTAATAGTCAGATATTGAGGATTTATGCTATTATAGGTAATAGCAGTGTGAATGGTAGTTCTTATGATGCTTTTTTTCCTTCTTCAGAGAAACTGTCTTTTTCATCTGATATCATGGGTGAGAGAAGGTGAAAGTTAATAACAATAGCTTAATTTTACTTGAGTGTATATACTCTATTTAGCGCCTGAAATTGTTTCAGGACAGGATGTTATTATCTTTATCCTTGCTTTAAACCACAGAAATGGAGCTCGAGAGACAAAAGCCCAGTGTTCCTCTCTCGTAATGTCTTTAGTAGGCTGTATTCCTCACCTATGCAGTGCAGTGAGCCCAAACGTGTCCTGTAACCTTGTGTGGTAAAAATCTGTTGGAAGAATCCCTCATTTGCATCCTGTCTGCATTTGTTGTCTGTTATCTTAAACATCTCTCTAATTATTTTTATTTTTTCATCTGCTCCAGAGATTCTTTCGTACCTACTTCATCTCGTTAAACCTTTCCCCACCCTTTTCACCCCTGGGTCGCTGCCTGCCTGCTCTCCCCCGGCTGGCAGCTGCTGGGAAAGGGCTGCTCGGTGGAGGGCAGGGAAAGGGCAGGGGCTGCTCGGTGCTGCCCGAGGGAAGGGCAGGGTTCTGTCGGTGCCGGGATTTTCCCTGTGCCGGGATTCTCTCGGTGTCACCGGTGGCTTTGGGGGGCTCGCAGCTCCTCTCGCCTGGCCTGGGAAAAGGCTGCCGAGCGCAGTGACCGCCGGCTGATGCTGTGCCCTGCTTGGCTGGGGATGCCTAAATCCTGTTGGGCTCAGTCATCTATTTAATGGCTCTTTTGCTCGCCTTCAGGACGGAGCGGGAGCGCAGCCGCCGGCCCTGCTGCTCGACGGGCAGGGTGTTTAGTGGGGAATAGAAGTGACAATCTCCTCAGTTTTATTGGGTGTAACTCTTGCAAGTATTAGGAATTTTCCTCGGGAGAAGTTGCTTCTGTTTTCAAGTGTCTTGTAGGTTGTGCTCTATTTACTCTTAAATTTGTTAAAGCAGTGGATTTCATTTTAATCCCTCAGTGCGTATTGTTAATTGGCTAATGCAAAGGAAAAAAATATTAAAAATTCCCACATAAACAAGAAAGACCCTCACCCACACACCTTTGGAAGCCTGAAGATTAAGACTGTAAGTATGGTTTTGTGTCCTAAGTCTGGAAAGCGAGGGGAAAGCTACAAACAACTGATTCAGAGAAGGGATATTTGGCAGTCTGCAGCTTGCAGACCTCTCCTAAAAAAGCCTGGCAGGGTGTGCAAACAGAGCTTAACACATGGTCATGATAAACAGGTGCTGAAACATTTCTGCAGCATTTCTTCCACTAATATTTTGTCTCTTTAAAGCTATCGTCAGGAAGTTTTGTCATCTTAATTACAGAATCTGGGAGAAATCTATTTACTAGTAGTGTGTAACTTGTTAATAAAGGCTTCCCTGCAGTGGGATTTTGGCTCTCTGTGTACCAGCAGCAGGCTAAGCGCTGAGGAAGGCTGGCAAAATCACAATGATACATAATATACACTGGGTCAAGTTACCCTTCGTGGCGAGTAGATGAGCTGGACAAGTGTTAAACAGGGCTTCACCTTCACTGCTGTCCATGCCTATGACGGGAAATTTATTCCCAGAATGGATGAGGCTTAACTAATTACTGCTCAGTTGTATGTCCTGGTGTCTTTGGGTCACCAGACCAGCTTTGCATGAGCCAAATCAGAAGTGGATTCAAAGATAGAAGAATATAACAGTCAAAAGGATTGGCTTGACTGCCTGGAATAGTTTTGCAAAGAGAAAGATAGAACTGGAAGTTAGGAAAGGAAAAACAGGAAAGATGGGAATGGCTCTGTTAGAGTGAGTGTGTAATAAGGACTGAATTATTCTTAGTACAGAGAATTTTTACATGCACCTCGTACTATTGCTAATCTTTGTTGTCCTTCATCTGATTCACTGATTTAATTTCACTTCTGCAAATGAAGCAAGGAGCCTCAATTTATTGAGGGGGCTGTGAGGGCCTTTGGAAGGGAATGTATTGAATTTCAGAAAGCAGTTTACTAGAAGGTTTTCTGCCACAGTCTTGTGCTGTAGGACTTCCTTTGGAAGCATATATTTCTCCCCCATAAGTCTTTTGAACAGTTTTATACCACACATGTTTCAAGAGAATTAAATCAATAACAATCTGTACCTTTCTAACCTGAAATGCAAGCTCTGCACGGCAGGAGATCAAGCTATGCAATTAACTGTTGTCCTTTCAAAGGAATTCTGACAGATATTTATAGTTTACTGTATTCCATTTTCCTGCCATTGGAATATAACAGTACAACTGAATGCAGCTGACTGGAACTATGAAATAATTATAGCAATAACTATTTCCTTCTCTACTGGGGAAATCTTGTAAAGTGCTGCATGTGGGAACTGCTGATGTTCTTGCCCCTCAAAATCCAGTCCTTACCTTCAGTTTATCATGCATCCCTAGCTAAGTCACCCAAGAGAGAGTTTTTGTTCCATTACCTTCAGCTTCTTCTAAAGTCATGTTCTGAATTTCACGTTCATCTTGATGTGGAATGAATCAACACGGTAGAAATAAATGCACTTTTAAAAGCTTTCTATATTTGGGCACGGACAGTGTATGAAGTAGAAAGACCTCTCTGTAGTAAAATAAGTCATATCTTTGTGTGGGAGTTTGGAGCAGTCTATTAAGAGGAAACTATGCAATATTACCAGAAGTGAATAGATTGGCATTTGACTGCTAAGCACTTTGCAAATTTCGATATAAAGGCACTTATTTTATACCCTGAGCTGTCACTGTAACTTATGTGCTCGTGCTGGTGACTTAGTAGCATAATGACAGGCCATTGTTACTGAGCTAATTAGTTTTAAGCAATCTTTCCTAACAGTGTGCTTGAGGATGACATTCATCTGCTGCAAACTTATGAGGCGTTGATGCATCAGGAAAATAGTGATGCTGCATCTTTGAGCTACCTCTCTTGCTGGCTCAGTGTGAGTCTTACCAGGGGATAGTTGCTGTCTTGGACACTTTAGATGCCTCTTGCCACTGGTAATACCCTCAGCTGCTTAGCTGACAGCTAAGGGCTGTAAACTTTGCAGCTTTAGGGTTGTAAACCTGTGGAGGGACACTCTAGTTTCCGACATGTGGTAAGGTCTGATTGTTGCTTTGCCATACGACCATTTTCTATGACTCTGGTCAAATGTCTGCAGATGCTTCCCAGGACCTTGCAAACCAGGGTCAGATACATCTGGTGTTTTGGGGAGCAGTGTGGTAGGGGATTGTGGTCATTTAAAAAACCCAGGAGTTCAGGGTAGGATAAGTAGAAGTGGAAAAGTCACTTCAGAGCAAGTATTGGAATTATTTTTCTAACAGTGTTCCCCAAGGTGTAGTAAAGAAAGTGTCCAGATACCCTCCACCTCTACCCACATGGACTGGGCATGAAGTTAACCTCTCCTTCCAATATGAAACAAATGAGAATGGGGAAGAGAAACTGTTCTCACTTTATTCTCACAGGTGGCACCAACAGCTTGTGGCTGTTGAGTAATAGTGTATTGTGCAGCTGCCTTAGAAACTGGTGGTACTGAGTCATTCCCAGGTAATAATTTTGTTTTGGAGTCCCCCCAACTTATATTAAGGCTGAGTGGATAAGTGGTGATACTGTACTAGGAGGAAAAATTCAACAATCAGCCTCTCCCAAGTTTGCATTTCCTGGAGCTGTGGTCGTAAATACGAAGTCCACTAGAAGGAGAGAAGTGAAGGAAATGTAGGACATCTTCTAAATTAACCAGGTCTGGGAGCTCCCCATGTTTTTCCATAAGGGGCTCTGGAATGGAGCTGTCTGACCCTATGGTGTAGTAAAACCTGAGTCTGCACCCCAACCTGTGTGACTCAGCTTCTGGAAGTTTTCTGCTGTGCACAGAGGGCAGATTTGGGGTTTCTGCACAGGGAGCTGGTGTGTGCATGCAGATCAATACCAGAACTCTCCTCCTGAGAAGCCTGCAACAAACAGTACATTATTTATGTGCTCCTCTCCTGTTTCCCTGTGTGTTATGTAAATACTAATCAAGGTGAAATTGGACTCAGCCAGGTCTAATTTTGACTTCAGTTTATTTTGGCAATATCCAAGCAGAAATCAGTCTAATGGTCTTCTAGAGGGGTCCTGAGGTTTTCCAAGACTTTGCATGGGTTTAAAGCAGAGTCCCTGTGTAGGCTCATAGCTGACTGCTGGAATCCCAAGAGCTGGGGCTCTGTTGTTCCCAAGCCTTGTCCTCTCCTTTGCCTACAACAGGAATGTGAAAAATACCACGTCCTGTCCAGCCCTTGCCCTCTGACCACAGCTGATGTTACTCATTCTGATAAGCAGCAGCAAGTTTTATTCCATTTATCCAACATTTTGTTAGCTTTGCATCCTCTCCCCCACATCCCTGAGTTTTTCACTTTGTGTTTATGACTCTCTCAGTGTGTTTTTATTCCAGTTCAGCTGGGAGCAGGGGATTTCTTTGGGAATGTTTCACAGTTTTCAATTTCTTTTGTGGTTTCAGCAGTCTAGTATTGGTTGTTCCTATTTGCTTACTTACAGCACTGCTGTATTTTTTTTTTTCACCTGTCTGTAGATCTGGGAAAAAAAGGTGCTTTGCTGGCAGTGTTGCCATCCAAAGCCTCTTGTCCTTTTGTGGTGAGAGCTGGGGCACTGCAAGGCTGCCGTGGTGTGCATGGGTGTGCCTGCTGAGCAGGGCAGCTATTAGTTCTGTGCATGATGATGGTTTCTGTGATGTGCATGACTTTCTCTATTGGGAAATGAACTGTGAACACCTACTCATTTTTCATAGGCCAAATTACAGTGCTGTTTCAGCTCTTTGAATTGCCTACACCTCAAAAAGAAGGTCCCTAGGATCCTTTAGTGCAATAGTAATGAAATAGCTGGGGCTGAGCAGCTCTTCTGTTAGCAGGAGCCACCTCTATAAATTTAGCCATTTGCTTTCTGCCTGGCAGACTTCTGATGCACTTGATGTTCTTCTTCACCCTTTTATTTTTTTACACTTGAGGTAGCCTTTGTATGCTTGTTGCTCAAGCTTTAACTGTGATTAAACCAAAGGAAGGGATTTTGGAGTCAGTGAAATTTTGCTTAGATTTCTGTGTCACTCTGAAAAGCTCAAAGGCAGCAGCTTAGAGAAAACAAATTAAAGCAGACGTAACTATTTTTTCTTGAGGGAAGGGGAAAAGCATTACCAGTAGCATTGGTGCTAAAATGGATAATAGAAATTCAGACCTTGGAAACAAAGGACCAGCACTCTCAAAGAATTCATTCCCAAGTTGGAATCCATGCGCTTCCACACTTGTGTCTTTGGATGATCATTAAATTCTGTTTGTGCTTTCTAATCTAAGAGTTCCCCAGTGATATTTAACAGTTCAAATATTTGTGCATGAGGATTTTTTTAAAAAAATTTCCTTCTCCTCTAATTTTGGGATTATTCCTGATTTGGTCTAGCAGGAAAAAAAAAAAAGATGTTCAGTGGAGCTTTTGACTCTCAAGGTAGCAGAACATGGCCAGTAATAAACTTGTAGAGCCCAGCAAATGGAGAGGACAGGGCCCTTGATGAAATGGGAGCTGTGGGATTTGTCTCATCAAGCAAATGTCAGAGCTGTCTTCCCCCTCCAGGATGACCATGGAGAATTCATGCCAGTGCATTACCTTCTCCCAGGGAATCAGGTGTGTGTCTGCATACAAAGATGGCTTCAGGCTCTCTCTGATTTTCCTAATGCTACATCACAGCCTGTGTGTGTACACAGCTGCCTTTTGTTGTCTTCAGAAAATAAAAATCCATTTTTCCTCAGTGTTCTGAGATTTGGACACTGTGGTCAAAACTATGAAAGGTTTTCCTTAAAATCATGCTTTCCAATGCAGCAGGACAGAAAGAACACTGCCAGAGAGTTAATTTGAGCTTCAGAGCTGTGCAGGTACTTAGAAGTGCAATCCATCAGGTCCTCTGATCTACAAGTCTGGCTGAAATCTTGCAGCCGTCAGCATGACATTGCTCCCAGTCACATCAAGTGTGACGAATTGCTAATAGATGTTTTGAAAGGAGAACTTTAAATTAGCTTCCCAAAATTCACCTCAAGAATACAGGATCTGTCTGCAGCTTGGATGTTAAGATGTGATTTTAGCCCATTTTGATAAATCACTAAGACCTGTGTGTTTTGTTTCTTTATTTCTCCCCCCACCCCTGGAGCTGCCATTTTAACTCGTGTTTAGCTGGCCGTTAAACAATCCTGTGTTCTGCTAGAGCAGCCAAACTGTGTTGGCAGGTGACTAAGATCAGAAGGAAAACTAGATAGGTTTCTTTCTTCTCGGTGGCTGTGGCTTTCAGTTCAGAGCAAAGGCAGGCGTTCAAAAGCGTGTAATGTGGATGCTATAGGATGTGTGTAGGTCTCACGTCAGCTCCGATTAACTTCGCTTGTACACCGAGTTCAAAGTAAACTGCCACGTGATCAGCAGAGTGAACTCAGCCATTCAGGTCGTCCTGAGCAGGGGAAGAGAGCATGTTCTGATTCTGGACTCCTCCTGAGAGGGCAGAGGATGTTCATAATGTGCTTCCTCAAAGCAGAAAGAATTCAAGTCGGCATCTGCTGAAGGGCAGAGTTCTTCACTGAGACAAAGTTGCTCAGCTTTATGCTGAGAAGCTGCCCCTGAAAAACAAATGAGGATGAAAAGGATGATCCTCCAAAAAGTAGAACGAATATGGAAAAGCAAATTTCCAGAGAGGGTGGGTGTAGGGATTTAGCTGTGCTGTTGTGTTATGTATGTTGCTCATGGCCCAGACTTGGGTTCCAAATAAGTGTGCCCGAAAGTCCAAATGTCCATTCTGTGTCAGTCATTTCCTTGCCTCAGTTGTCTTTTTCCCCCTCATTTGGGTTGCCAGTTCAGCAGGGAACAGCTGCAGGGGACAGTAGGACAGAATGCTGGAGCTCATTTTTAAGTACCTGTTTTATGCTTGGCGAGAGCAGCTGGAGAGAAGGGATAAATTACTATAAATTGCCAGTCTATGCAAAAAGGTGTTTGCATAAATTATTGGAGAGCCCACTTGAACTTGTTGAGCAGTGCTCCCACCAGCATTAAGAGGTCACTTAACCCTCTGTGCGGCCCTGCTGCGGAGCCCAGTCATGCATTGCAGAATTCAATGAGTTTTCTTCTGAGCATTGCCCAGAACTGATGCAAAGTGACATCTGACAGCACAGGCAAAGCAGTGACAATGCTCTGAGACACTAATAATAGCTGTAGAGCTAGAACAGTTTCCCTCTATCCTTATTTTTTATTAGATTCTCCCCCCTTTGGTGAGGAAATGTTGTCATCCCTGGCACAGTTTATCCTTGGAAACCACCTTTGCTGAGCCATTTAATCACAAGGCTGGCTGCACAGTGGAGTCAATGTGCTAGGAATGCTCCCACCATAATCTCTTTAAAGAACAGCTGATACCTCATTGAGAACTTTGAAAAAAAAAAAACCACATTCCTCTTGGGTGATCCTTGCCAGAAGTTAGGAGCAGTGAGGGGTGCTGATGGGGAGAGGCTGAATCATCTCTGGAACAGCGTGGCTGCAAACACCCCTAGAAAAGCAGGCTGCAAATCCTATGCAGGCTCCTTCTCTTCCCCCCTCCATTTCCTTTGTTACTAAGGAGATTTACATTGAAACAAGCTCGGCAGGAATCCTCAGGTTCCTTGCAAGGGGATCTTAATATTTCTACTCCTTTATAATTAGTATGAGAGAGGATATTAGAAAGGCTTCCTGTGAGAGATTCTTGGGGCCAAGCTACAGTAAAAAGGGAAAAATTGAGTAGCCCTCAAAACCTCAGTTGTGTGGCTGTGGTCAATTTGATGGGAACCCAAAGGCAATCCCGGGGCAGAGCAGTAATGTGAATTGCTTCACTAGGACAGAAGTAGATCAATCTTTGTTATTGTTTTTGTATTTTTGTTTCATGATCTCCTGCTGTAGTTGTTTATTCCTTGCGCTCTTGCCTATTTCTGAAGGTTATTTATCTCCTTATCTATTTATCTGTTATTTATCTTCTATTTAGCTGTTGGACTCAATTATCTTAAAGGCCTTTTCCAACCTAAACAGTTCTGTGATTGTGATATCACCCTGCTGTACTGAAAACAGCTGCAAAGAGCAAATGAGGTTCCAGGATGCCTGGATTTATTTGGAGAGTCAGGTGTTTTTAACCAGTGCTCCATGGATAGGGAAGACAAAGGGCAGTGATTTATTTTTTTTTTTTTTTTGAGTGCTGGAATTACAGGGAGGATGCCTAAGGAGGACCTTAAGGAAGAATTTAGGCACCTAAATCCTAAAGGATAATCCTGACTGCCTCTGTAAGCAGCTGAGTATCACCACCAAGAGGGTTCCTTAGGTGCTTAGAGCTCCTCTCTGCATCTCTAGAATTACCCAAGTCTTGTTGATGCTGAACTGCTCAAATCTGATCTCTCTCCTAAGCCCTGTCAAGATTAAGAAGCCAGGCTTTCTCCTGCCTCCTGCCAGGCTGTGCTGGTGGCACAGGCAGGCACATGCCTGCAGCAAGGCTCTGCTCCACCAGCACAGGCAGCTGCTATTTACATTCCAAAGCAGGGGAAGAGTCAGGGACATCCTGCTGCTGTAAAATAGCACTGAATATTAAATGGCAGACAAGGAGTTGTGTGAGGAATGGGGGTTTGTCCAGTCCTGTGTCCTCCTCCACTGCAGCAATCTTGGCAGACTTTTCATTTTTGCTTTGCAATATCCTCGTCTCTCCCGTCTTCCCGATATCCCTGTTGTCATTTCCATCTTTATGCATCTCTGCCGTGTTCCTGTTGTTTTCCCATAGGCCCTACATTCAGCTGTGTCACAGCTTTTGCTTTCTCCTGTGTCCTCTGGCTGCTGCTGGGAGGGATAAATCCCAGTGGCTCGAGGGTGGGTTGTTGGGAGAGGTTTCTGTGCTGGGCTATGTGATAGCCTGTGTGTGTCAGTCAGAGAAGTTCTGCAAGAAAGGGAGTGCTGAGCAATTTTCCAGTGCCATCTGTCTGAGTCCACGTGGCCATGGGACTTCTGGAGTTTCTTTAAACTAAAGAAGTCTAAAGTAATTTTGATGCAAGGCATAAACTGGCAGGATTTAGTGCGTACGGTGGACAACATGGAAAATTATTTGAGAAATGGAATTGCTGGAGATTATTCAGTGTGAAGGTGAATGGAAAGGAAGCACAGAGAAGGGAGGAATTGGTAGGTTCCTGTAAAAGAGCAGTTGAAATCTTAGAATGATAGTTTCCTCCCACCTCAGCCCCCATCTCATCTGCTGGTGTCTGAGTGTGTATTCAGCGAGCTAACAGCATCAGGTCCTCTTTCACCTTGGCAGCACCACTGGTGATACTATTATACACCTCTATGCTTACAGATTCTTTTTGCCAAGTGTTCCACACCAGTATTTTTTTCCCATGTTGATTATGCAGAATCTTCTGACCTTTAGAAATATGGCACTTCTGACTGCTGCAGTGGAAACCAGCCTTTCCATTTACATCTCTCCTCAATTCCCAGAGCATTGCTATAAAACACATTTCTTTTTCTTTTTTTTTCCCTTCCAATATATTATATTCTTGTAGATTTAACCCTCAGGAAATCAACATCTGGTACCAATTATTGTTCTTTAGCTGAGGTGGCTGAGTCTCCTGCCTTACAGCAGTGAAGGTTTAGAATTCCTTTAGCATGGGGAGTCCATCAGGAAAGGCAGAAGCTTTCTGTGAGATGAGGACATTGGCACACTTCCCAGCACCTGTTGGGAGCACAAAGGGGTATGTTACAGGCTGGGCTGGACAATCCCCGGGTAAAGAAACACCATGAGGCCATTAAACACCCACTTTAAATTGCACCTTTGATCAAATTCCCCACCGAAGGCAGCATTGCTGTGCAGTCCCGTGTTTGTGCTTTGCAGATTGCATCCCCAGATGTACCAGCTCTCTGGAGACCAGAGGGGAAGGAATGTCATGCACACAATAGAGCTGGAAAAACCTTCTGTCTTAATGGTGTCCCATCAAATCTTATCTGATAACCTCTCCTTTTGAAAGTATGTGGAAAGCCAAAAATAAGAACAAAGCAAACCTTAGACACAGACTTGCCCTGACCTGTCTTCTAGGCTGTATCTCTGTGGAGCCCTCCTTGCTTGCTCTGCTTGTCTTGCTGTGATCCCTCTCTCTCATCTTGCTATCAAACTCACTTGCTGGTGTGAGAATCTCCCCCTCCCTTCCTCCTTTCCTTCTCTCCATCCTCTCCTGTTTGTAACAGCCTCCTCAGGCTTGTCTGCCTTATCCACTTTGTCTTATATTTTCAGCAGAGATTAGAAATATCTTTTCTTCTGACTCTCAAAGTTCTGAATTCCTCTATCTTTCTGCCACTGCTTATCTTGCTGCTGTATTTTTAAACTCTAATACACTCCAGGATATGGTTGTCATCAGGTACACTTGAACAAAGCAAAAGTAGTGTAGCAACCTTCCAAAGTGCTCAGCAAAAGTGCTTTGTCAAAAGGTCAAAGTATAAAAATCCAAATCTGTGTTTTTTTGGTTGTTGAATAGTGACAACACACGATAGCAGGATGATTCTGGAGCATGTTAACTGCATTCAACCTCTGCCTGAGATATCCACAGCTGCTTTTGTGGTAAAATCCATTCTGTTCTGACCCATCGTGTATTGTGTCACTTCTAGTTGGAGGCCTCTGTGGTGCTGGGGAGCTTGCAGTAGCTAATTACCAGCAGTGTGGAAGCTGAAGGATTGCTGCTAGCCCAATCTTCCTGACTGCATGGATGGATGTCCAAGCAGAAGGAGGAATCGTGGCTCCTAGCTGGTATCAGACCAGGGAAATTATCTCTGTCCCAGCTAACAGCAAAGGCTGTGGGCCATCCCTCCTCCCCTCTGGGGCTCCCTCCAAAGATGAGCTGTGAGGTTCTTATTGATGTGCTCACTATCAGTGAATCCTCTGAATGCTTTGAGCTTTTTGAAAAGGCCCTGAAACACCTTCAGTTTTCAGAGCTTAAAGAAAACAAGTCCCAGACCTTATTGTCCTTCAACTGAGGAGGTTGCAGTTTGTCTTACAGGCTATTGAAAACTTTACCCTAAAACCTTGGGCTGACACCAGTGTGGCTTTGGAAGCTCTTACTGAATATAGAATCAGGTGCTTTCCATTTAAAACTTTCTGGATGGCCCATAAGAAATCTTTGCATGTTCTGCCTCAAATGAGGGCCTGGCAGGCATTGTGGGGGTAGTAAATAACAATTTCCTTTCTTACTGCTGCCCACTTGGAATCATGAGTTGCCATATTCTCAACAAGGTTATTTTCTTTCTCTTTGGTTAACTGAATTATACCCTCCCTGCAGACAGGTCTAAGATACATATCTACCTTTTGAAACGATGCCCTTGCAGTCTGTGATGTTCATTTCCACACTGCAGTGCCCACAGCTGTTTTCAGGAGCCCTGTCATTTTTCCAGGACTGGAGCATCAGTGGTGTGCAGCACAGTGTCTCCACTCTAAGTTGTTTACAAGACCATTTTACTGTCTCTCTCCCCTTTAAGTCTTGTGCTCATTATGTGTTCATCTCTCTCCTCATTTCAGGAGGCATTATTACCTTCTTTATGGAAGTGAAATACTTAAAAATGTGGAACTTGGCTGTTAGAGGATGGCAATGAGGTTGTGGCCTCTGCGGTGTCTGGGCACCTAAAGAGCACTTCCCTTTCTCAGGGGGGAGGATGCCCAGTGCCTGCTCCAAAACTGACAGCTCCTAATTAAACAAGGGCCAAGCTTCCACCTGATGTTAATCCTGCAGCCCCAGTGAGACAATTCAACAAACCCCTTCTAATGCTGTGTCTATTTACTAGGAAATTAATTACATTTTTTTTCTAACTTATTTTATTTTACAGATGGTAAGTTGCTGCTTTGCCATAGTGGGGGAAAAATAAAAAGAAGAGGCACGTGATTTCTGCTTCTTCTGAAATCATGGTTTTGTTATGCTGAATTGCTGCAAACTATTTGCATTACAATGTACTGTAAATAAGAGATGCCACCAGCTGAAGTGTAAACTGAGCAAAACGTGGGGAGCTCTCAGCACATCTCAATTTAAGTGGTTTGAAGTGAGATTGGACAGAACTCCAAGGTGAGAAAAAAAGGTGCTGGGTTTTGGCTCTCAGATAAACCCTGTGGTCAGCAAAAGTCCTTACCCTAAGACACCCAGAGGATCTTTATTTTCAATATAAGTAGTGTAATGTGTGTGGTATAGGTGCCAAAACTGTCAGGCAAAGAGGATGGGAGGGAATATGAAGCCCTGTAGAACAGGATTAGGCAGGATTAAAGTCTAAAATGATCATGCTGCACTGGGTAGCAGATATTGCCACAGCCAACTCAGTAAAACTCAGTGGGACACTTGACATTGCACATTTTCAAGCAGCAAGTCTTAAATCTATATTCATGTGGGATCTTCTGCACTGAGTCTGGTGGGAACAGGAACACGACAGCTTCAGGTGTTGGCTTGGGGGAATAAAGCACAGGCTGCTGCCTTGCAGGGACAGATCTCTGCTAGGAAAATGGAAAGCAACTGAATGATGTATGTAATTATGTTTGTTTGCAGGGCTGTGTAATTTCTGCAAACCCACTGAGAATCCCTTAAACCTGAGATTAAAACCAGCTATAGATATATTTTTAACAACAGTTGTCTATATATAATTATATGTACGTACATAGCAGTTGGTGTAATGGTGTAATAGCTGCCAGTTCAACAGTCCAAAGCACATAAACATTTACCTTTATAAATTAAGCCACATACTTAAGTGCTTTGCTGGACTGGGAAGTACTTTAAGCATTTTGCTTGAAAGTTGGGCAGTCAGGTTGGAATGAATTCAAGTTCTTCCCATCTCATTTTTGGCACAGGTCAGCTCACCTTAGTGCTGGCCAGTGTCAGAAAGGTGTTCCTGAGGTGCTCTTGCATCAGCATCAAGTGTCCCCAGCTCTGTGTCCGTGGTGCCTGTGCTGCTGGAGCTCGGGCAGTGTGGAGGATCAGGATGCAGGATCTGTGCAGCAGAGCTGGTTGCAGTCTGGAGCTCTTAACCCGCTGTTCTTCAGGCTTTGCATCAAACAGATCTTTGAACTGCTGCAGACTCCAGCCCTGCCAGCCCCTAACCATGAGGTAACCGTTTGCTAGGCCCAATATGAGTCATAGATGGGGAGGATATTTCTGGTTTCCAATTAAAAAGAAAGAAATGGCGAAGCTCATAATCATGAGCAAAAGGTCTCAGCGCAGTAATGGGAACCAGCTGGTGTGGCAGGCCATTGCAGACTCAAATCTGTCTTTGTTCAAAACGTGGCCCCACCATTATCACGGTTGGAAACAATCCTTGGTGCTGACACAGTAATGACAGCTTCATGTTTTAGACACATCTAATGGCACTAAGTCCTGATCTTAGCCGGCATTTATCAAGATAAGTAAGCCAGTCAGGCAAGAGCATGGTGGGCTGACTGTACTCCTTTTGATAACAACGTGCGTGTTTCCTCCCTTGGAAGAATAATGAACTGAATATGACTGTCAAAATATTTCTCTCTGGAGAGATTCCAAAATAACTGACACTTACGTGAGCTCAGTACCATCAGCACTGTGAGCACTTCCTCTCAAACCCGGGAGAAGTGGAGCTGTGACCAAGAGATGTGAGGATTTATCCTCAAAGCCTGGGAGAATTATTTTCTCACCTCTCCCTGTAGTTCTCACTTGCAATTGGACCTCTCTTGGGAACAGCTTCACTTTCATGGGCACTGAATGAGTCGGTCCTTCAAAAGGACAATCCCGGTGATTTCAAGGAGCTTGGTTCTCATGTAGTATTGTCTCACACAATTATCTGGAATTTTCACTAGAATTGTCCAATCCAGCAGAGAATCACGCCCTGCGAGTTTGACTTTATAATTCTGGGATTTTCCTTCCTAATCTGACTGGGAAATAGCTCAGCTAATGACTTGTCTGCAGAATAGAGTGCACGCACAGGCTCATGCAGGGCTTTATGTTCTTGTCTGGTGCAGACTGGCCCCCTCCCTCAGCTCCTTGCCTTTGAGAGCTCTGGGCAGAGCAGAGAGGCTGCCTCTGGGAGAGGTGCTCATTGAGAATGCTGGTGAGCTTCTGTCTGAGCAAAGGGGGAGCGTGGTGAGGGTGTTTGGGCTCAGAGGGGACAGTGGCCGTGGGCTGGGACCGGCCGTGTGCCAACGGCGCAGCAAGAAAGCCACATGCTGCAGCACAGCCCGGGCTGCAGTGTGGGCACCAGGGGATCTCCCTGCACAGCACATCAGGGTATGCTGCTCATTAAACACATCCTGCCAAGGTGCCATAATGCTCTGCAGCCTGGGCATCAGGAGAGCAGGGTTTGCAAGACTGGATTAAGGTGAGTTTATTTGCTTTTAATTCTTCCAGATGCCTCTGTTAAACTGTAATGAACTTTTTGCTGTCAGCAAAGGGTTGACACTCATGCTGGTGGAGTGACTCTTGTATTTTTGCTGACCTGTGTTCCACTACTACTACTCCTACTACTCACTGTAGTTTTCATGAATTTTCTGTATGGGCAGCCAAGAAAGTGTCTTGTAGCTGGGGTTATGGGGTGTGTGTTTGTATGTGCCTGTCAACTTTTCAGTTGCTAAAATCCCCCTTTTCCTGAGTGTTTCAGAGTTGTCTGGGGAATGCTAAAGAAGACCAGGACAGCAGTAAAATAATATTTATAGAGCTATGTGTTTGTGAAGGTGATGTGATTTTCTAGGTAAATAAGTGCTGGATT
This sequence comes from Thryothorus ludovicianus, assembly GCA_013397245.1. NCBI lineage: Eukaryota > Metazoa > Chordata > Aves > Passeriformes > Certhiidae > Thryothorus > Thryothorus ludovicianus. The sequence continues at coordinate 1,771,475 of VZTB01000708.1, read as the reverse complement.
ATGCAAAATACTGTGTACGTCCATCAAAATCCTCGTGTCATAGAGAGTATCCCACACAGTTCTGTAGAGACCTTCTTTTCAAGTGCTGGTGGTAAATCTGTGATGCTACGTTAGGTTTTTTATGGCTTGCAAAGGTCCCTGATTGATTTTTCACACGTTTATTTCCACAGCAATAAGGTTTTACATACTGAGATGTGGGAAGGAAATAATAAAAAAAAATATTCACAGGATTTTGAATGTGTTTCAAAACCTGAGCCTTAAGCATTTGTCCTTCAAAGGCTCTCAGCCTGGGGGTGGGTAAACTAACCAGAGGAGAGGTGGAAAGTTTGCACACTCTCAAGTAAGGGATCACTTAATTTCCTCAAGGATGAGGTAATTTGAGTCGATTCCCTGATAAACCCTACAGAGCTTGGCCGTGCCCTGCTGTCCCATCAGCTCAAACACCAGTTGCTGCAGCACTCCCTGAGTTGTCATTTTTTTCATTATTTCTGTGCACTGGGCACCAGGAGATAAGGGGCAGAGATAAGGGGCAGGTTGGGTGTGTGGGAGAAAGGATCTGGGGATGTGGGTTCAGTCCTGGTGCTCCTGCTGCACAACCTCAGCCAGCTCCAGCTGTTCTGCACTGTCCACTCAGGCTGGAAACCCTCCCAGCAGAATGGAAGAGAGCACCTGATGGGATACAAGTGACAGCTGTGACCCAGAGCCCACCCCAGGAATTGTCCTGACAGGTTAAATTTCAGAGATTCTACACAGCCTTGATGAAGTTTAATGGGCTGTAGGCTGTTTTGTCGTTTGCATAGCAGACATTATTGGGGATATTTCCTTCCATATCTCACAGCAGCCTGTTGGAAGACTGCAGTCCAGCCTGGCTCTCTCAGAGCTTCAGAGTAAACAAACAAGCATGCATCCTACTTAAAAAAACAGACTGGCAATTAAAAAAGACATCTTGCGTTGTGCAAACAGGAAGGGCTGTAAAACACACTTTGCAGGGAGTCGGTGGAAATGCATTCAGGCTGGTTTATAATCACAGCACAATGAAATACCCGGAACATAAATAGCAAGAAATCAATTTTCCTTAGGAAAAGTAAAATAAAGAACATTAAATGATCATTTGACTAGATAACTGCAGTTTACTTGGTGGTATAACTGTCATCTAGCCTGTGCACAATAATGGAATTAATGCAGAGGGGGTATGGTTTAGATGTCTCCTTCTTTACAGTGACAATAACTCCCTTGTTTTCTCTAGTGAGTAGATGTTTATATTCTAATTTTGTCTCTGCAGGCTACACAGAGCCTTAAACTTGCAAAAGGGATTTGTGAGCAGCCTGCTTGTCAAGAACAAATACTAGTCAAAAGCAATGTGTGACTTATTGACCTTGGGTTCACTGAACCTTCATCCCGATGCTTCCGTACCACTGAGGAACCGGCTTCTCTGAAAATTAAAGTTCCCAGATTAGAATGGAAGCTTCAACAAAGGACCTGTGTGGCTTTACAAATACACATCGATTAGAGGACTTTGGAAGAGCTTTGTTAGAAAAGTGGAATTATGAAAAGCAAATGTTTGAGAGGTAAGAAACCGACTGAGGTCAAAGTTGATGAAAACCAGACTTTTGAAAATATAGAATTTCTTATTTGCATTTTGGCTAAAAATCTTTACTCTTTGTCCTTACCTGCTAAGTTATTAATTTGGAGATACAGTGACAGTGTCAGGCTGCCCTGTTCTTGTCAAGATGGGGAGAGGTGATGACTTTCAGGAAGACTCTCTTTTAGTCTGTACCCAATATTTGTTTTGTGTCATCCATTTCAAATCAGTTTGTTGCATCTTCCAAGTTTTTATAAGCTTACAGAAATATTTCAAATGCCAGTTCTTAATGTCTGTGTTTAATAACTACAAAGTCATGACTTTTTTTAAAAAAAAATTACTTCTTCTGTTCCTGAAGAAACATCTCTCAAGAAATCAGCCCAAAGATTTCTGTGCAATATTAGGGTTCCGGTCTTAACTTGGTGCTCAAACTTTTTGAAGGTTCAGAACTGCACCTCTTTCCAAGGCACCAAGATGAGTCTTTATGCCAAGATGAAATTTATAACAGATTAATAGTTTCTATACAGAACCATGAAGAGGAAGTGCAGAACAGTGTATCTGTGCACATGTGTGACCACGATGTGGATGTGTCAAATACTTCTGTTATGTGTGTACATATCCACAAAACCTGACAGAATGCTATTTAAAAGCAGATAGATAATAAAGTTGCATATTATTTTCATAAGCTGGGGGAACATTTTCTGTGTGGATGGTAGCTAATTTTTAAAAATCCATTTACTACGTTGGTTCCAAGGTTTTAATGCCTATGTATTTCACCTGTTTAATTACGGGGCTGTTTGTATGATGAGAAAACTCAGAAAACTGAGAACTCGTTTTGCTTACCCCATAATCTGCAGTTTGCTTTGATGGTAGTATGTCATAATTCCTCTTGGGTGCCAGTCAAAACAAAGACTTTGCCCTGTGCACAGGCAGTTCTTGTTTGGATGGTTTTGGTATTTTGAAATGTGGAGTAAAATCAAAGACAGATTACTTCCCTTCCCATAGCTGAATAAGGATAAGGCTGAAAGTGTGAAGAATCTTCAGGCTTTTAAAGGAACAGAGAATTCAATCCCCTTAACACAGTGCCAGTGTGATGCTGGGCTGCATCCTGGGTAGTTTGAAAGCAAAAGTAGGAAGGGGAAAAACCCTCTAAACCTTTCAAACTGTCAACTTTTTGCTGAAAGAGGGTTCTTCAAATGCTGGTATCAATGAAACTGGATGGAAAAATATTTCTTTAATATTTTGAAGCTTCTAGAGTTAGATTGCATTTTAGAAGTACTCATATTTTCAGCAATCTTTTCGTATTTGTTTTTCAACTACCTTACCCTGTGATTTGAATTAATAGGGCACTGGGTTTGTCCCATTATCAGGAGTTTGTTGTAATGGCACTCTTGAATTACATGTCTTAAACTGCAGTTGTTGTACTTTCATGCCCTCACTGGTGTCTTTCTGGCTAGAAGAAAGCTTCAATTTTACCGTTGAAACTTTTGAAACTGAGATGGCTGGACAAAACAAAGTGCTCCATGAAATCATATCTCACAAAACCTGACAGTCAATACTGTGGAATGCCATTTCCATGACTGTCCATGACTCTGGTTCACTGCTGGAGCCGATTACTGCCTGTCTTTATGCTCCTGCTGGAGGATCAGTTGTCTGAGCCTGAGATTATGCTCATGTTTAAAGACAAGCTCAAGGTTTCTGATTTGGGATATCAATTAGAAGGCAAGGAGGAGGGAAACATGTTTAGCTGTGAAGTTGGAGGGCAGCCACTTGCTGTGTGTGTGTTCCCAAAGCAGTCCAGGGTCAGTGTGCCAGCTCCAGCTGGGGGGCTGGGGAAGGGGCTGCCAGATCAGGGCCTTCATCCCATGGTCTGTCTCTTCTGCCTTGTTGCAGCTTTCCTCAGCCAGCAGTTGAAGGTTCTCTGTCATACCTTGGCAGTGGGTGCTTTCATTTGTCCTTTCTTGCCTGGAAAACAGGAATGAGTTTTATTTTCTGATTTGGTTGGAAAGCTTCATAGTTATTGGGATTAGCTATCCCTTTAGTGAGTCTGTTTTTGACATTACTGAACCTGAACCATCCAATCTCTTGCTTTGCTTCTGAGTTCAGAAATTGCTGAGAATTAATTTTTAGGCTCAGACGGAGTTTTACAGCCTTCTAGTAATCTGAACTGAGATAATCCACTGTCTCAAGTAGAAGATAAGAAGACTAGTGAATGGCTTCAGACAAGACACGCAATGAAGCTTCCAGAAATGTTCCTCAAGTGCCTTGGAGAGTTGATGGTGGGCACACAGAGAAACCAGCTGCAGTTTGGGCTGTCTGTGATACCAGGAACTGCATTGGCTGTGAAGCTTGTAACCAACCAGGCAGAGGTGAAAAAAGGTCAGGAAGAATCTTGCTGTTCCCAGTGTCTGTCAGTAAGTAATCATGCAGATAAAAATCACACCACACCCTCAGCTCAACAAAAAATTTCTTTATCTATATATCCATATAACATTACAATACAAGCCTCAGGGCATCTCTTGTCCTTATCTAAACAAAAGTCTTCTCTGGAAACCTTAGTCATGCAAGTTATGGCATGAAATCACCCTTTCAGCAGAAAAATGGTAGTTTTGCATCTGGAGTCAAAGGAGGACTGGCTTTTGGTGTACAAAGCTATTATGTTTCTCAGATCCAATCACCCTTAGTAATTCAGGAGCAGCTCACAGATCAGTCTGTGAGGGTTTTTATTCAGTGCAGGTATGCGTCCCACTGAATTGTACCTGGGTTTTTCTTGGGGTCCTTCTGGCACAGGAGTTCTGTGTAGTGTTATCTGCCTTCTCTGTGGAAGGCGTAAGAAAAATTGCAGACAAAAGAAATTAAATGTGAATGACCTGGCAAACAGATGCAAACCCACAACACAGGATCATTGTGTTGTGAACTAAAGTGAGGAGGAAAAGAAGGGGTTTTCTAGGCAAAAGCAGGAGTTTACTTGTTGAATATGATTATCAGTTGTGACTTTTCTGTTTTCCAGATTTGTTGCACAGTACCAGGTGTACCTCCCCTCTGGTGTGCTGAGTGACTCTTCTGCTTCATGATCCCAGTTGTCTGTGGGCAAAAACAAATTAAAAAGAGGAGGAGGGAGCTGTGTGCCCTGCTTGGGCAGTGTCTGCACGGCTCTAGGTAGGCTGTGGAGTATGCAGGTAGGCAAGCAGATACAGCTCTCTCCTGGGAGGCAAATCTCTGTGTGAGAATCCTTTCCCAGACAGAGAAACCTCTCTGGGTTCCTCAGCGTGTGTAGCATTAACTCTCACAGTTCACATTGAAAAGGCTATTAAAACTGTTCTTTAAAATAATTACACATAATCATCCTTTTCTCTGTCTTCATGCTTTAAAAATAATTTATTTGCCCTGATTAGTGCAGGTAAGACTCAGAACTGAGCTGAGCCTTCCTTTAGATAATCCTGCTCCCGGGTGGCTGAATTGTTCACCCCAGCCTGTGCAAGAGGTGGCTGAAAGGCTTGGCTTCTCCTCCCTGACCATGGAAATAAGCCTGGAGCCTGTCCCCGTGTGGGTGGTGGGATGCTGGGCTGGGGGAGAAGGAGGAAACCCTCCTGGCTGGCTGGGAAAGAGAAGGAAATCAGAGCATGACCTGTGGGGTTGCCGTCCTTGTCTGTAATGACTCTGTTACATTTTTCCCTTCCTGGTACTTCTGCAGTGTGTGTTACCCCGTGGAAAAGATCCTGTAGCATCAGCTCCCTCCCTGCTCCAGACAGATGATAACTGGTAAGCTTTGATTTCTTTCCTTAATTATAGCATCTCAGTGCAAAACTTCAAGAAGAGCTTTAAAATACTGCTGATTATTAAGAACTGCGCTCCCTGCTTGCAACATTATTTCTTGACATTGCCTCTGACTTGCCTTTTTTCCTTCTTGGTGAGGTGAAAAGCAGGCTTTTGTAGTTTTCCTCTTTAGACTTTAAATAATACTAGGTTACTTCTGCTTCAGTTTTAAATGTTTGCTTTCCCTCTCACTGGAGACCTGGTCTCCCACCCCCTCCTACAGTCCCCAACTGCAAAGGGGGTTTTGAAAGTGCTGTTTGTTGTTCTCACTTCACCATTTATGATGCTGGGCAGTGATGCATTCAGATTATCACAGCACGGATAAAACAGTACCCAGTTCTTCACTTACATCCTATTACTGCACCTCAGAGAGCTCTCTCACTTAGATTACTCAGGGGAAAGTCAATGACATACGGTCTTTTGATTTCAAATACAAATGGTTGTGTAGAGATTTAGCAGATACCCTAATTTATTTTGAAATGGCCTGTAATGTGCTGGTACTTTTTTGATTGTTTTATCAGGCTGTGATTTTTCCATCTAGCTTCTATTCCCAAAGCCTTCCAAATGATCATGATTTACTTAGGACATCTGTTAAATGCTGGGCTGTCTGGGGAACAAAGCAAGGGAGCTGCAGTCCTGATGGGAATATTGAAGGAAAGCAGTGAAACCAACTGTGATCTCCCAACAATAGGGCAATTTGAGCCAAGCCTCACTGCAATTCCTCCAGCTTTTGCACAGAAATGTGTGCATCTCTAGAAATCCTATGATTAACTGCTGGGAATAAACACATCTATCTCAAGACCACCTCAAGACATTTAGATCTATTGCTTTGATATTTTTTTTTTTTCCCCAACAAGAACAAATCTGGCACATAAACAAATCTGGAACACTGACAGGATGCTGGGACCTGTTTGATTCCCCCACCCACAAATGCTAAGATATTTCTGTTTTCTGCTGTCACTATTAGTGTTTTCCCAGTTCTTCTCCCCTTCACTCCCAGTTGAGACCAGTGCTATAAAGATTTTTTTTTTTATTCTTTCCTAGCAGTAGAAGCAAACCCTGCTGAATTTGAGCTTCCTCCTGCAGGACAGATTTACTCTCTGTGGTTAGCCTGTGGTTGCCACTTGTTAGTTACATTAAAGGCACTGCTCCCATATCTAATGAAACAGAAATCCAGGAGATATATAAAAACATTCTACTATTTTCAAGAACATTTCCTGTTCTTCCCTGTGTCCCCTCAATAATTTTATGAATATAGACTCAGTATGTTGGAAGGGAGCTTTTTGTTAAAATATATCCACCCTGTTTGGCTCTCAGCAGTTGCAATCACCAGGAGCATGGAGGTGATATTCCTGTTTAAAGAGGAGTGATGGATATTTATCTATGAAATATGAGCCAGTGTCTAGGGCTCTTAATGGTTTGATGGCATTGCAAAAAGCACACTGTGAGTCAATACAAGTTTTACCAGTGCAAAGATGATTGAAATCTGTACAAAAAAGGTTTGATACCGTAGCCACAGATGGTGAGATCTGCTCTGTTTGTCTGTTTGTACCTGAAGAACTGACTATAACCTGAATAGGGGCTAGAAAAAATACTCAAGACAATTTCTGGGTGTGTTGAAGCATCAATCCTCACCAAGTGTTGTAGAAAATGTTTAAGTTCAGCCACAAAACAAGCAGCACTATCTTGGAGACTTGAAATGGTCTGTGCTTCTGCATTTATAAGTTTTATTGTTGTCATAATAGGAAGTTTAAGAGCACACAGGGCAGGAAAAAAAGTTGGTGTGGTTTTGTTTTTTTGGTTTTGTTTTTCTGCTTATGATTTTTCAAGTGGGTGGATCAACCCTGTGTAGGAGGGTTCAAATGATTGTGTGAGCTGGGAACTGGAGCTGGGAGTTCTGTTTCCCTCCAAGTGCTTGAACTCTCCATAGAACTCAGATCATTTTGTATCTGGACTTCAATATAGGATTTAGTCAGAGATGACAGCAACAGAATTTCTTCATGAGTCATGTTCTTAACCCTGCTCCAGACAGAGGGCTCTTCCTTTTGCTGTGTTAGTCTGTCTGTACCTCCCTTGTCTTGCTCTTAGATGTGCTGTTGTTGCTGGTTTGGGTTCTTTAAATTAGGTTATTTTTTTTCTGTGCTTTCAGTTCTTGTGGTGGTGGCGTTTTCAGCCATTGCAAGGATTTTTGTTACCTTTGCAGGGTAGCCCTGTCTTGGTGCCATGCTCAAGCAGATTACTTCCAGTCCTGAAGGGAAAACTGTGTGGGAGGTTTCCCATGAAGAAGCTGATCTAATTCCTTTGAGCTGGTAAAAGATTTCTGAGCTTTGAAATGTGCCAGACTCTTCCTTACAAGTAATTCATGTCAATTCTGTAGCAAGGCAACAATAATTTAAAGAGAGGATGATATCTGCAGGTCTGTGACCCGAGAGGAGCTTTTCTAGTAGTGGCTAGAGGTTTCTATAATGAAATCCCAAACCCTGTGAGAGATCCCAGGCTTTGCTGCCAACCTGAAACCTGAGTTAGGGTTTGGTAAGTCCATGAAACTTTCAAGAGAACTGTGGCCAGTTTTTTATTTCAGCTGAGTTTCACAGTGGTGCCATAGGTTCATTTAAATGCTGAATATGTGGAAATGAGCTCCTCTCCTTCCATGTGAATGTTAATTTAGTACACTTTGTTTAGCTGCGATGGCAACACAGTTTTTGGAAACGTTCTGTGTGCATTAGTCATCAATATCTGAGCGATGTTTCTATTGTGCTCATCAGCCAATGGTCCTAAAAAGCATCAGCAATTCATCTATTCCAGCTGGGACAAGAAAGCCTGACAAACTGCAGTGCTGCATTGAAAAGCAACTAAAAATGGAATCATAGGGCATGTTTATTGTATTTTCATGACTGCAGCAGTCAGGGAGTGATTTTCTAGCATACTGCAGCATTTGGGATTACCGCTGTGGGCTGTCCTGTTTCATCCCACAGGATGACTCAGTTGGAAATCTCTGCAGCCATGTGGAGGGTTGGCCTCTGATTGGTACCGAGGGGGGCAGAGCTGTATTTGAGTCCAGCTGCCTGGCATGGTGCTACTTTTACTTTGACAGCCTGGTGCTAGGACGGCAGTTCCCCATAAATTTGAAGAGTTAGGGCTGACACCCACAGGTTGAGACTAAGAGGATTACACTGGGATATTCAGCTGAGGTCCTGAGCTAGAACCTCATGAATCAAGGTTTGACTTCTGCTGTGAGAACCTTGCCTGACCTTGTGCTCAAAGTGTTACCAGAGGTTTAGTTTCCATCCACAGGGTGAAGATGTTGTTTCTCCATCTGCCTGTTCTTTGTTTCTCTAATTAAATTGATGAGTAAGGATGGGCCTTAGTCAATGAAACAAGAGAGGGGTCTCACAAAGCTAACTTTAGCTTTTAGCTAGCTTTTTTTAGTATCTGTATTTAATAGGCTCTTCCAGAGGCTGAATCAGAGCTGCTAAATGGCAATTCCTGCTCTGAATGCCTTGATTAAAGCTGCTCTTTATGAATCCCCCTTTTTTCCTTCACACTTACACCAAATGCCACGTCCACCTGGGTTTGGAGTGCTATTACTTTTTTGTCATCTATTTTCAAAGCAGTCACATTAGAGAGAGGTATCTCTACCCCACTGCAGCCTGTGCCCTGCTGATGCTCAGGAGCATCTGCTCTCAGAGGAGTTGGTTTGTCTGCAATTTATCAAGAGTAAAACAAGGCATAAGAAAATTCTGCAGAGCAATGGTGCCCTGCATCCCCTCCTGGCTGGAAGTGCCCTGGCTGGCTGCTCCATCACGTGCTTGTGAGGAGGGTGACTGGGACTGGGAGGTTTTTAAGGTCAGCACCATCTATTCAGAGCAAGAAGAGAAGGTGTGACCTTTTTCAAATGGTAAGCTTTGTCAGTGCTCCCATTGGGATTTTCCCCCAGGTGACTGCTTAAATGTCACTTGTGGTAAGCCAGGGCATTGGAAACACTGTGAACTTCCCTTTCTCCTTCATGAGGCAGCACAGGGAGATTCTAATTAGCCACGAAACAGAAAACCTCCCATGCTTTCCTAAAGCCAAAAACATCAGAGAAGTGAATAGCAATGTATTTTTCATATCATCTGTTTTGTAAAAGCTACCCTTCTTGAAGATGTCTGTTTCTTTAGCAATGAAAAACCCTCCTGTACAGCTACAATTAACACTGCAGCAATAACTCAGTGGCATACATTCCTCGTGTTTATTGATTAGCAAACAAGCCCCCTGGGGTTTGCACTGCTTCCAACACATTTGGTTCCAGCTGAATACCTGCAGTGTGCATTGATCTAAGCGTGTGATTTCTCCTAAATATCAGCCATCCTATTGCACCAGCTCTACATGTGCTGGTGTAGCTGCACAAAACGAGTGGCTGAGGATGAAAAATGAAAGAGCACCTGTTCCAGGCTCTGTTGACATCAGTGAGCTCTCTCTGTCTATTGAGGTTCCACCTGCATACCTCACTTGACTTCACTAGTGTGACTTCTGATTTGTATTTGCATGTATGAGAAGAAACTCAAGTCCCTCAGGGACTGTGGCAGCTCAGGGCTTCAAAGAATCAGAGAAGGACCAGCTATCAAATGGATGCTTATTTCTTTACTGCTCTTGTTTTCTTTGTATGAGCCACAGATCATTGCACAGGCATTTCCAGTATAGGTGTGGCTGCAGTAATTACTGCTTATTCTTTTGAAGGAACCTGTGCTTACAAAACAGAGCAGCCTTTGAAAGCAGATGAACATGTTGTCCAGAAAGGCCCAGCGTGGCCAGCTGAAGTTCAAAGATTAGGAACAGAGGAATGAGTTGCTTGGCAAAACAAGAGCTTCAGCAAAAACTCTTCCTGGTGAGCTCCTGGAAGGTGCAGGTGAGCTCTGGCTGAGCAAGGGCTGTGCTCTGCTCAAAGGATAGGGCAGGAGGCAGAGGGAGGCAAAGGGGACAGATGAATATGAAGGAGAGGAAGACTGCAGGGAGAGAGTGGTGCTAGTGCTGTAGGAGTAACAGGCTGGACGCGTTTCAGCTCATCAGCCTCTCATCTATTTTAAAGGTGATATTAAAGTATGAAATAGAGTGTGGCAAACAGGATGGAGGTACAGACAAGCTTTCAAATCAGCATTTAGGGGCAGGGTAATTCTGCATTTCTATTCATAGTTGTGTAGCAGAAAAAGCAGAGGCTGCATGTGCAAGAGTGAGAAGAGCCTGATAAGCAAACGAGGGAGCATTAATATACCAGGAATTGGGAATTTCTTCTTCCATCTGGATGTAGTGTTGGATCCTACCAAGTATAAAGATTCCATACACACATCTGGCATGGACTGTCCCAAGGTTTGCTAGGAAGGGTGATGCTGCAAGGGTCTGGCTGTGCTGTTCTGGTCCTATTCACTGCAGAGCTCCATCGGGGTGCCTGTTCTTGAGCTGCCCTTGCTGCAACCCAGCAGGGATGAGACCTTCACCTCTCAAGTTCACTCCCAAACCTACTCTACAATCTAAGAAAGTGTCCCTCTCCCTTTGCTCTTGGGGGTGTGACCTCACCATTGCTTTCTGTAAAGACCTGAAGCAATGTCCTTTTTCCAAAATGAAGGGTTTTTCTAGAAATGCAGCCTTTCTTTGTTTTGTGCTATGTTTTAATGAATGCTGCAGCAGCCGTAGTGGAGAAGGCTGTGGCAGGACTGCAGATGAGTGTCTAAGGATGTTATTCTTGTTAAAAGTCAGGGCTGAGGCTTTGGTGGCAGGAGGCTTGGCTGCAGAAAGCGAGGAGGGCTTCACCCTGAGCTCACTTAGCCCTGCTCTCCCAGAGCAATCACAGCTGCTGCTCTGGACTGTGCAATAAGAAGCAGTCTCCAAGGTTCATTAGGCCCTCGCCTATTAAGGGCTTTAAAAACTCGGGTCAGGACCTTGAAACAGATCTGCAGGCTGGGAGTGAGCACAGTATGTGCAGTATCTGTGCAGCAAGGGGAGCGTTCTGGTTCAGCTCCAAGTGGATTGGTGCCTGTGGGACAAACCCACCTGGAATTAATTGAAAATGCTGGTGGCCACTTTTGGCAGAGAGGCAGGACTGGGCCTGGAGGCTGGGAACATGCTGCCCTCGTCCCCCGGGCACGCTGGTGGAGGCTCTTGTGGGAGGTTTGTGCTGACACTTCCCACGCTATGTGTGCTTTGTGAACTTTCGTTTCCAGAGCTGTCAAGAAGAAGTCTTTCCCTGTAATAACAGACATGTTTTATTGTAGTTTAGTTGTGTGAGTTTGTTTTAGATGTAAAGAAGTATTCTTTTGTTAGGGTAAATATGGTAAAACACCGGAGTACGTGGCCCAGATTGGTGGTGGATGTCCCATCCATGGAAACACGTAAGGTCAGGCTGGGTGGGGCTCTGAGCAACCTGATCTCATTGAGGTCAGTGCAGAGGGCTTGGACTACATGATCTCTAAAGGTCTAATCCCACACAAACTATGCTATGATTTATTTTCACTCTAACCATGCAGTCCCAACAAGAAGGCACTGCTTAGAATGTCATCAGCTTCTTAAATATAAATGTGGCTTTTCTGCTCTTATGAATCTCTCTCTCCACAGGCCACATGCATGGCAGAGTAATTGCATGGGGTACAGGACTCTACTTGTTAAACCCACGGAGATGAAGCTCCCCAGAAAACTGTCTCAGGTTTGGCCAGGATTTTTAGGTGAATTCCAAATATCATTAGGAGGATTTATGGGCTTGTGTCTGATGAGCAGTGTCCTTTGTTTCCTTTCTATTCTTTGGCTTATGAATATGAAAGAATATCTAGCTGATGAGGCCACTGATATTTTAGAGTACAGAGCAAAGTTAGGATGCTCTGAGTATTTATAAATGTAATCAAGGAGAATTATCCAGATGTCCTGTGCATGTTTCATTTGGGAAGTACAACTAAGTATAGATAACAAAACCTATACATTCCAGCACTGATTTTTGTTGGCATCAGAATCCTGGAGGAGGTGAGGGACTTCGTGCTCCAGGAGAGTTGCAGCTGGAAACTGAGTGGGACTGTAGCTGCAAGTCTGAGTGTAACGGGGTGAAAGGATGCTCTGGTCAATGTCTAAGGAGGAACTGATTGTAACCTGCATTGGAAAAGTAAATTTAAGAATGAAGGCTGACTTGTGCTGTTGCATTGTGTGTCTTGGTGAGAGGGAGCAATGTGACAAAACAGGGTTTATCATGCCAGTGGCAGAAGAAGGAAGTCTCTTGGTTCCAGCTCTGTCAACAGCCTGTTCATGGCTGTGGACAGGTTATTCTGCCCCAGATTTTCAGTCCTTTCATCCACTCTCTCCTCCCAGCATCTCCTCTGGCTTCTTGCCAGGCTGGGTTGTCCTGCAGGAGAACTTTGATCCACTGTTCCTCCGTGGAGCTGGGCCTTTCCTCTCTGCCCTCCACCTTTGGCAGCTCTTGCAGAACATCCCTGGTACCACTGAACTTTCTGAGTGGGACAGAGATCTCTTGCCCCCGCTGCAGCCATTTTTCCCAATGCTGATGCCCCTCTTTCAGTTAGTGTGGATTTTCCAACTAATTTTATGGGGTTTGGATGAAATCTGAGGCTGCAGCTCATATATACACAGCTGCTGGACTGTATTTCTTCTGTCTCTTCTTCAGCTCCTAAGACATAGCTCCAAATGAAATCTCAGAAAACGGAGGTTCCAGGTCCAAGAAGTAGGGTAATGGGGTTTTTTTGTTGTGTTTTTTTAATTTTTTCTCCTGTGTTTTGTTGTTCCACACAGGTATGGTGACTTCCTCCTTGCAGCAAAGGAGGTAGGGGCTAAGTTCTTCAAGGGGAAATTCCAGTTTGGGATAATGCAAATGAAAACACCATGTGTGTCCTTTTTCATTCAAATTACATACAAAAAATTGGTGATACGAGACATGAGCAAAGGCAGAAAGGAGCCTAAAGTCTTTAATCTTTAAAATCTATTTTACATGATTAAAAGGATCCTGCCTAGAGAAAAGCAAGACTGGCTATTTATATCTCCATTCTTCTCCCCACTGCTCCCCCTTTTTTTCCCAGAAAATACTGCACAGTCTTTCACATCTGAAAGACCACGGCTGGCTGCCATTAATTTTAATGCTAAATCCTCATCAGCATTTCAAAACATTATGAAAATGTCTAAGAAACTGTCTTCTAGTAGCTTGAAAATATCGCAAGCAGCAACCTAAATAATACTGTAAGTGTCCTGGTAAGTACAAGAGCACATGCTGGAAAGGAAAAGAGAAAAATAAAAGGCTTTAGACCACCAAGCAAACGTCAGCTCTACAAAGCAGGCATAAATGGATTGCAGGATTTCATGGATGCTGAGAGTTTGAATTACTGGCTGAGCTACACCTCACTTACAGAAAATGTGGTTTTCTTTTTCAGAGAACGCATCAAATATTGAATGCTAGCTTGCTTGTCCACAGACAAGTACATAAATAACCTTACATGGAGGGTTCTGTTTAGGCTGACAAATGCAATTAAATGAATGGAATATGGCCAGGCCCCCCATATTAGTGCTCTGTTACACTGCATTGGTGAGGATGATGGATGCCAATTAAATTGAAATGAATGGTCATAGGTTAAACAAATGATGACTCTAATCAAAGCACTCCTCCTTCAGCAAGGCACTCAACCTGTCCTAAGCTTAAATATACGGGTTTAAGTTCTGCTTAAAATTGAGCCTAATTTCCTGCTTAGAGAAAATCTGGACCATGGATTTTTGGGTTAGATTTTTAGTTTGGAATACCCATGCTTACCTGGTTATGATATGCCAAATTTCCCTGGGCTTTCAGGACCTGCTGCTGCTGGGATGTTGCCAGTTGAAGATGATTATTCCTATCATTAGTTTTCCATGAGTATTTTTAAGTATTGCCATGTCCTTCTGCATTTGTAAGATTTAAAGTGAATTTCTTTATCCTTCTCTTTTTTTAAGAGGTTGCAAACCTAAAGCTCCATTTTAATAATTATTAAAATAAAAAAAAAGTAATTTTTCAAGAGCAGAGGAGGAATGAACCGTATTGTTATTTCCCAGTTTGCATAGGAACTGGGACAAGAACTCTCCAAGCAAATAGAGTCAAAATGTCAGGGATTGCTGCGAAATCCCAGGGTTTAGAGGGGGAACTGTGGAATTCAAAACAAAGGCATAGATAGCAAACTTCCTTCAGCTCCTGTGCTGCTTTTTCTCTCTTTGATTAGACATCAAGTTGAAGTATCATCAACAGCATGAATTCTGAAGAATACAAGAGAATGCACTTCAGGTTAGAAAGCCTGTCTTTTATTCAGGTATTAAAAAAAGAAGCCACTAGACTGTTCTTGAAATAAATCACCGAGAGGGTTAGGCAGGGGCTGGAGGTGCACACACTACATTTTTCACTGCCAGCTCCTCGTAGCCAGGGCGTGTTGTCAAGACCAGCCTTGGAAAAGCACTCCCCTGTCTCCTCCCAGGGTGGCTCTCCATGGTGACATCTTTAATGCTGATGGCTATAATTGACCACAAAGCACAGACCTTTAGTCCCCACCTGATCTTCCCCAGTGTTCATACACTGCTGGCCTGACCACACAGCACACTAATGAGCATTACACTTGACAAATATTGCCATGCCTAAACAGGAGAGAGGGATTCTGCTAAGACAAGCAGCAAGCCTGGGGGCATGTCATGCACAAATCGCAAAGTTAGGAATTAATATTAATTCTCTTCTACTCACTAGGGGCCTGATCCAGATCCCTGATGTCAATTAAGTCTTTCCACTGTGAGCTTTGCTTCCCTCCTGTGAAGCAGCACTTTAAAACGAAATACAACCAAGGAGTATATAATAAATTTGACAGTAATAACAGATGGTGAAAATTGTTTTTTTATCTGGGATCAGGACTGTTCCTGTAGATGGACGAGGTACTGATTTGAGATGAGAAAACATAGGTCCTAATTCCTTCTAGATTTTACTGTCTGGAGTCTTGATGTATGTTGGATAGCATTCCAAATTTTATGTGCTAGAGCAAGACATGAGCAATTTAGAAGAAATGAACCTGATTCTCTTTGTTGCCTGTTGTGTAAAGCTCTGTGTGGCTGCTGAATCCAGTCTGCAAGCAGAGCTTTGGGAAAACTCCCCTCTTCCCACACCAAGGCTGCTCATAAATCCCCAGGAATTGTAGCACCTGTGCTGCTGAGTTGCCTTCCCCCTGCTACCTTATATTCACTTTTCTTGCTTATGAACAGCATCAAAAGTTTTAATGATTTCTTGAGAGTCTTTCTAGATGCTATAGTTGATTTTTTTTATATAATTAAAGATAGAGAACAATTCTTGCAAAATTAATGAGATTGAAAATTATGCTTGTGTCTAAATATCTCCTTGGTCTGTTTTTCTGGTGTCTGTGTGTCACTGTACTTTTCTTTTTTGTCATAACTTGCTATGATTTACTCAACTGCTTCCTCTTTTAAATCTATTTCTGGCAGAGTCCTTAATATCAGGTAAAGTCGGATATTTCTGAAGCTTTGGGCTAAATTAACTAACTTTACAACACAGCAGCATAACCTGATGGCTCCTTGAGGGGGTGGCCACATCTCCAGCCTGCTGCTGTGAGCTGGCCCTGCCGTGGGGGTGGCTGCTTTTTGCTTTGCCCAAAAAGGTTCCAGCCTTGAGCAGCAGATGGGCTGGACTGCCCAGGGTGCTGCCTGGGTCTGTTCTGCTCCCCCTGGCCCCATGTGAGTGCAGATCTGGGACCAGCATGGCCTGACTGCGGGGTTTGAAGTGCCTGGCTGTGTGTGTGTGTGTCTCAGTGCTGGGTTTTGTCACCTCTCCTCTGGGTCTGAAGTGCACAGCCACAGCCTTGTGCTCTTGGCCAGCTCCTGTATGAGCTGACAGAGCCCGAGGTCAGGGTGGTCACTGGGATTTTGGGCACCCTCAGCCTGGGAGTGCTGCCTGTGCAGCTCCCTCTGCAGCAGCTCTGTGCTGGCTCCTGCTTGCTGCAGGCCTGTGCTGGAGAAATGGGATCGATGTGTGTGGGAACAATGTGATCTTGTAAGACAAAGCCCTGCTGCCCCTCCTGTCACCAGATCCCCGTCTGGGTCAGCAGAAGGCAGCCAGCCCCTCTGGAGTGGAGGGAGCTGCTGTGCCACCAGGCTGATGTGGAGTCCTTTGGAAGACTGTGCTGTTGACAGGAGGTGATTTACTGGGATACACAGCCAGGGCCAAGTCCAACTGAGCCAGCTGAAGCAAAGGGATCTCGGTATAGGTCAGGCCTAAATGCAGCCCTGGGGTACTTTGCCCACCATGGCAGCAGCTGCTGCTGCAGGAGTGCTGGGAAGGCTCAGTCCTGGGGCTCGCTCAGGCTGCCCTGGCTGTGCAGAGCTTCCCTGGCATCCCTGGCTATGTCCTCAGCCACTCTCCTCTGGGACAGATGCAATTCCTCACATTAGGATGTAATTTTTTTTTTTTCAGAATATTTTGGGCTAAACAGAGAAAAATAAAGTTGGTCACAGAGAAGAGCGAGGAATCCTTTGCAGTGCTGGAATGCAGGTGTAGGGAAGGCTTTTCACCAGCCTGGCTTCCTTCCCTGTGGGGAAGGGGCTCAGTGCACCCATCCCCACCCCCAGAGCCCTGGGACACGTGGCCAGGCCCTCGAAACACACTCGGGGCGAGCAGTGTGCAGTAATTGAGCTGTGCATCGTCGCAGGACTGTCTTGATCCATGATGTTTGCTGTCAGCCAGATCCCAGTGGGAACTGCTGCAGACATGTCAATGTTCTGCTTCCTCTGCAGAGAGGCTCCAAGCTGCCAGGGCAGTTTTTTATCTCAATATCACCTCATTGCTTTCACCTGTATGCTATTAAGCTGTTAATATATCGGGGGAAAAACTCATCCAGGCAAGTGTGTTAGGGACACTTAAATGAGGTAGCAAAATATTATTGTTATTAAATGTTCCCACCAGATACTTGGACAGCTTGCGTTGCAACTGCAAAGCTAACATTTAATTACAGCAAGATATATATTCATAATGGATTGCAATTTACCAAAATACACAGAGGGCCCTGGATTTGTCAGTGTGCATTTGCTCTGCAAGAAATGCATCTCACTAAAAACCAGATGTCAAAATTAACAGTGGAGATTTCACAGTGTAGGGAGGAAAGCTGACATTTCTGAGCTGGCATTCCAGCTGTGTTAACAGCATCAGGGGCTCTGTGTCCTTAAACACAATGTTTAGCACAGAACTGCATTAATTTGTTTAAATTATAAATGGTGGGAAATCACCTACGCTGTGTCGGTGGCAACAACTGCAATCAAGTGAGATTCTGGATCCCCTCCTACGCCCCAAATATTTTCTCCCTTTCCATTCACTTGTCATGTTCCTGCCTAGCAAAATCACAGGAAGTTGTAAAAATTAGTTCAGTTCTGAGGAAATTGCTGGGGATCATTTTCGGGGTCAAAATTTGGAGAGGGATGAGGGAGACAGGTGTTTGAAAGCTCTTGTAAATGTCTGAGTAACTGTTCTGAAATGTAAATTATTGATTCATATCCTCCTGGTTTTTAATGTGCTTTATCTTCCTGGTAATTTAACCTAGTTTCCAGAGTATTTTTATCTGTAGTTTTCTAGAACCTGTATTACCCATGTATTTTATCTCATCTCTTTCTCCTGTTCTTAGATGCTAGGTAGTGAGTCAGGGCACTGATTAGCTTGACTAATTTGTTGGCATAGTTTTCTGTCAGGGGAAAAAGGATGCACGTTTTTAAAAGTGAAGATAATTAACTGTTGGAACAACACAAGCACTGGTGCCTTCTTCAGTATTAGCAATAATAATATCAGGATGTATATTTTCCTAAGAAATATCTTTGGTTTTCCACTGTCATTAATTTTTGGATGCCCTAAGGCCTGCACTGTGTGGAAGATGGATGATCCTGATAGGCCATCGTGTTTTGGGACTTCCCAAACCGGGTGCTTGGGCACTGTGCTTCGTTCTGTTCCTTGCAGGAGAGGATGGGAGAAAAGGTTTGGTCACAGGGCCCACCCCAGGAGGAATTGGTAGTGTGGAGCTGGAGATCTGCATCTCAGCCACCTCAGGGGAAGGGCAACAAATTACTCCTCAACTGGTGGGAAATCTTAGCTCCTGGAAGGCTCCTGGGGTCTCTAATCACTGATTGAAATGTGAATTGCAATCTCCCAGAGCCTCTGATTGTATTTGCTAGAGCAGGCACTGCACCAAAGGGTGCTGATGTGGGATTCACCTGCTCCCTGGGGGCTGGCAGTGGGAATATGCTGTGGGCACCTGGCTGGGGACCCTGCTGCGTGCAGGGGTGCAGTGTCCTGGGAGATCAGCCCCTCCCTGCTGGGCTGAGAGGCTGGACAGGGCGAGGAAAGCAGCAAAAGAGGGACAGCAGTGTGGGAGGGGTGCTCTTGGGGAGCCCTGTGGGAGCTGATATCCCACTGATAATAGGGGCTGTGCATTAATCTGTGGGTGCTGTCCTGGCCTCTGGTGTTTGAGCAGCCCCAGGGAAGAGCCTTGCAGCTGTGGCTGTGCTGGCTGGGGAAGCAGGGCTCCATTTCACAGGCAGGAGGAAACGCTCACTCACCTGCAGACAAGGCAGAGACTCAATTTCCAGGCCAAATCATATTTCCTCTTTAAAATCCAGACAGATAGAGATGGCTGTTGACCCCAGCAGCATTATGTGACCTTATCTACCACACAGATATTTTCCTGAGGTTTTCTATTAGAGAGGCAGGCCTGGGGTTCTCAGGGGTGAGTGTGGGGGTGATGCTGAGGTTTGAACCCACCCACCCACACTGAGCAGAGGTGGCTGGTGGGGCACACGGGGTGCTCTGGCTGGGTGAAGCAAAGGGAGCATCATCCAGAGGATAACAGCTCCCTAAAGCTGGTGAAGAGATGCTCAGTAAATCACTCGAGTGTGATCTCGAGCATCTCTTGAAATGTTTTGCTGAAGGGGGGGGCCCAGCAGAGGAAAAAGTCCTTGGGCAAATCACAGTGTAAAAATACCTCTGGTGTGAGTGTAATTAAGGCCACAGCTCTGCCACACGATGCAGTCAGCAATGAATAGGTTCCTGAATTAGAGAGAATCTCTTCTGTATTTCAGATGTGACTGAGTTATATGTATAAAATGGCCTTTGCCTGCCTTACCTTCTTCTGAGAGATAAGCAATTATCAGAATGTTATAATGATTTCTTTAAAAAAAATTTTGGTTTAAACAGCAGTTGCTTTTCAGTGCAAGAGATATTTAAACATCAGTACCTTGAATTGATTAAGAAGAGCTGTACTGATAATGCAATTTTGTAGCCTGTGCTTTGCACTGAGCAGTGCAATGAATCATGATGAAAGGCTGGAGAGGAGGTGTCTGATGGGACCTTGGGCCACTTCGGTGGCTCTGAGGTGGTGCGTTCATCTCACAGAGGAAGCTGCACTCGTATCAAACTCCTCATTAGTGCTGGTGTGTGTTTAGTGGCAGGTTGTTGTTCATTAACAGTGAACATGGGAATGCCTTGCAGAAGGGGCTCTTAGGAGAGCTGTGTTTCTAAGGGATACTCTGCATTCCTCTGCACACTGATGCCTTCTGTACTTGAAGGGTTTTAAATATCACACTTTTACAACTTGTATTTCTCCTGACTGTTTATTAGTCAGAGCAATTACATGTATTTTTCAGACTTTCCCAAAAGCAAAATAGATTCCTTCCACTTGGATAGCTTTGTTTTGCTGGAAAACAAAGTCTCCCAGCTAACAGATAATATCACTGAATTCTTGGATCATAGAAGAATTCGTATATGCTCCTTGAGTCACGAGGCAATTTATTTATTCAAGCTCTTGGAATCTGTTCTCTTGCAGCACATAACTTTGGTGCTGGTTTATGAGCAAGGCTAGCAGAGAGATGCTCACAGTTTGAGTGTGCTCATGTATCTGATGGGCAGGGGCAGGATGTTGTAAGCAGATAGAGCAGTTACCAATGTGAGCTGGACTCTCTCACTCTGTTATTTTAATTCCTTTTTGCACTTTTTCCCAAGCAACAACATCAACAAACAACAAAAGGGGGGGGAGAGGATGTTTCATTTCACTGAGCTACACTCGGAGCATCATTAATTTCACTTCTGCTTGAGGTGACACTTAGGTCTAGAATCCTTCTGTACCCTGGCTCCTGCAATTAGTCTGCTCCCTCCTCAATGGGGTCTCAACCATCTAAATCCTGTCTTCAAGCAAGTACTGACAGCCCCCTCGTGTTAAGTTTTGTAAACACTAATTTGTGACATCTCCCGTGGCTTAAATCAAAGCACTCAAGTAAAAGTAATAATAGCACTGTTAAAGGGAACGTTGCAGAAGAAAATACCTGTCACTAAATGGATATGACACTGAGCATGTGTCAGGGGAGGCTCCTAATGAGGAGGCGCTGGGGAAGCAGCGCCGCACGCAGCCCCGGCTGTCAGCCCCGGGGCCTGCTGGGCACAAAAAGGGAGAACACCTCTTGTTTCCAGCCTGTTTTGTGTTTTACTCAGGTGCACATAAAAGGAGGAGAGTGACCTGGCTCCTGCAAGTCTTTGTGTGAATGGCAGCTGTGAGGTGCACTGGTGCATCAGATCTCACAGAGCTCTGTCTGTGCTTGCTGCTGGACACTCAAGTGTCTCCCTGTCCTGTAAAATTTAGTTTAATAACCAGGAGACACTGTTACTTGAAGTTATGCTTAGACTATAGTGCTCTTTTCTATTTATCATTTATCTCTCTATTTTTTTTAATCCAGTCTTTCTTCCATAACCACATTGGGTAAATTGAATGCATCTTTCCCCCTTCTCCTTTGTAATGCCTTGAACATTGTTATATTATATGAACTTTTCATATCTGGCAATACTGGGAACAACAGGAGCCCTAGAACACAAAATTGTGTGTTACACTTGGTGATTTTCAAAGAAACTTCTGTGAGCATTCATAGTACAACCATAATACAGACTTTGCAGCAGGTAGCTGAGCTGGTTGTACCCATCTGCTATGTTTGAGCCTGTTGAAGGACAAAATAAACCTCTGCCAGAATATAAGAAGCCCAAGCAAACTGGGAAAACAGACAAGATTATCAGTAAGAGAAACATCATGCTGTGTAAATTCCTATCCCGTGAGAGGAGCAGGGAACAGGGCAGAATGCCTGAGGGTGCTGCCTGTGCATGAACTCTAGGCTGGGAGGGGATGGGTGTCAGCACTGGATGCTGGGTGCCCACTGGGTCTCACGAGCATGGAAATTTGGCAGGTGCTCTTGTGCTGAGGGGTTCTGTCTTTGCCCACAGGCATTTGTCTGAAACTGCACAGTGCAGTGATGGCGTGGAGCACAGAACTGGAGTGGGAGGGAGAGAGGAGACAGGAGGAGAGGTGATGCCCAGGAAGCCCAGGAGCTGAAAGTGGGAGCTGAAGGCAGGAATACCAGAAACCTCTGTCCCTTCTGTGTAGGAGGAGGTGTTGGTTTTGCTCCACATGATCCATGAGTGCTCCTGTGCTTCCCAGAGATGCTGCTGGGCAGGAGCCCTGCCCAGAGGCACCGGCTGAGGGAACCAGGCCCCGGCAGCTCATTTATTCTTCTCCTTCCCCAGTTTATTCTTCTCCTTCCCCAGGCTGCCTGATGGGTGCTGTGGGGACACAGCTGCCCCTCTTTGTTGTGACACCCTGCCTGGGGAGGAAGAGACTGTTTGTGGAGCTGGTGGCTCAGCAGCTGCAGCCCTGGCCGTGCCCTGCCCGTGCTGAGGGTCCAGGGGCACAGGTGGCACTGGCAGCTCCTCTGGTGGGTCCCCAGCAGCTCCCTCAGGTCAGCCCAGCTGCACCAGCTCCCATCAGTGAGGGGGTTTGGCCCTGCAGGGCAGCAGGGGCTGGGGTCTGGGGTGCAGAAGGCAGCAGTGCCCCTACACTGCCCAGCTCCTCCCCTTCCTAGTGCTCATTAAGCCTTTATTCATAAAAGCAAGGAATTAGTGATGTTGGAATTAAACCTTTTCAGGCGCTCCTCTGTCAAGAATGGCTCTAATGTCTTTTATTTCCTTTCTAATTTAATTTAACTGGAAAAAGCACTTTTTTTTTCTTTTTCTTATGTTGCTATTTTTTTATGATTAAGGGAAGCCCCATCTAGTAACTGAATGCTTCTGCCGTGGAAATATTTAGTACCAGCTCTGGCATATTTATGTTGGCTCCCTGATTAGACAATGTGCCAAGCTGTCCTTCGTGGCCTTAATTATCACAACTTCAGGCCAGCGTTGCCTGCTTACAGCATAATCCCACGGCCTAGAGTGAACCCTGAAAATGCTTAATTAAATGACATTCCACAACAGATTAAGGAGTCAGAAGCCCAAGATAAAGAAAAAGGGAGACTGTGACCATAGGAGTGGCAGGTGCTCTTCCTTCTCAGGATAATGCTCCTGACATGGACTGTTTCATTTTGAGCACATTAAAAACACAGCGTTATTTGGTAACAGTTTGGGGTCTACACTTGGCCTCTTGCATTTTTAGTGGACAGTGGTTCAGGGAGATCCTGCTTTGGGATGCAGTGTGAATAGCACTGTGGACTCTCACTGATTTTACATCAGCTGAGGATCTGCTCTGTGCTCGTCTTTGGTTTTGAGGCCCTTTGCCAACGTCAGTGGATGCCTTTGCAGTTCTGAAATCCAGGGTGAGCATTGGGGTCAGACACCAAAAACTTGCTGCCATTTTTAAAAAAAAAACCAAAAACCCCAAAAAACTCTTAAAAAAAACCCCAAACCAAAATAACCCTTTTCCCCCATGTAAACTGCAGTGTGCAGCTATTTGGAACAGACAGGATCACAGTGTCTCAGGGAGCCCTGCGGGAGCCAAAGCCCACGTCTAACCACAGAAGATCAGCACACAAATACAAATGCTGAGATAATGTTACAGTGCACAGATTAGGGCTCAAATCTTCAGCAAATCTGTTCAGAGCAAGGAAATGGCAGCACGTGGGGCACGTGCAGCACACTGAGCACATCTCATTCAGAGGCCCATCAGTAAAGGCAGTTATTGCTATTATTGTGTTTTATCATATTATTCCTCAATTATTTGCTCCAGCAGCTCCCTTGTCTTAGCTAAATAAACTGGCTGTGCAGAAGCTGACCTGATGTGATTTCTTCTTTGTGAAGAGAGTGGCTTGTGGTTGGGTGTCACGATGTTTCCAGGGGTTTGGTTTGTATGGTTTGTGTCCTTCTCCAGTTCTATAATATAATTTCAGCAATTAAACTACAGGAGAAGGGAGCGAATTAAATGTTCCTGCTGACACAGGGACAGTCCTTAGTGAAACAAAACACAGAGGAGCAGAGCAAGGGTGGTCCCTGGCTGGTGCCTGTGGTCAGGGGGAGGTGAAGTAGCCCCAGCCTACATCCTGGTAGCCACTTGTTACCCACAGTACAAAATGTACCCCATACTTTGACATGAATGGAATCTTTAGGTGCACAGAAGCAAGGAATTTTTTTATATTTGATAACAGAAGCAAGGCACATTATTCCTAAACCCCATCAGCTAAGCTGTGCAAGGGACCGTAGCACATCATTTCCCTATCTCTGAAATGGAGGCTTTTTTGCTGAGCTGGGCTATTCAAGTGATGAGTTTTTAGCGTGAGGAAGGCCTCTTGCTGCAGCTCAGAGGCTGCATGTGCTTAACCCCTTACCCTGTGCCTGGTCATGCTGGGGTGCAGAGCAGCTCCTGGAGCGTGTCCCAGCCCTGAGCCTGATCTCCTCTCCTCTGAAATGCTTTTACAGAGCCTGGATGCTCCACAGCTTCACCCAGCACTGTGCATTTACCAACATTAACATTTATCATCTCCTCTGGCAGCCTTCCTTTTTGCAAACAAAAAGTAGAAGAGTTTTAAAGAAGTGAAATCTGACAGCAAAAACCTCTTTTAGGTATTCTGTGCAGGAATAACCTAGGGCAATACGTGAAGCAGAAGTATTTCTATTTACCTAGAGGTATTCTGTGCTTGGAGTCAACAAGACTACACTGATTCCTGTTCCAAGCTTTGTATGTGATGAAAAGCACCACCTCAGATTTGTTTTCTTTATTCTATGTTTAGTATCACTCTTCAAACTGAAAATTAGTCTTGTTCCAGTCTGAATACACAGCTCTGCAGGGGTTAGAGCACCCTCACGTTCTCCCATCACATCTCCAAGTCATCCAGCAGGATAAAATTTGTGGATGCTTTGCTCTCCAACTGGGTGGAAGGTCAGACAGAGTCCAAGACTGGGGATTTTTCCCAGTTTGGCTGTCACGAGGCTCCTGTGTGTGTGTGCACAAACTGGGACCCCCTCAGCTGCAGCAAAGCTCTGTGCAGGTGAAGCCCCAGCCTGAGCAGAGCCCAGCTGAAGGCCTTCTTTGTGGCTGGAGCAATATAAAACTCTTCAGATCCAATCTTCAGCCTTGAAAGTGCTGCTTTGAAGTTTCTGGGCCTTCACATGTCCTCCAGACTTTCATTTCGTGTACTGGCTTTTTTTGTAGGTTTGTTTGGGGTTTTTTGAAGATTTCAGGTAAGATTTCAACATGCTGGGGATGTATCAAAGTATAAAATACTTCGCTTGAGCCTTAATCAATCCAAACTGTTCTCTTAAGAAGGAAAAATAAAGGCTGTTAAAGCCGGCCAGACACAAGGCAGCAGATGTTTCTCTTTAGTGTCAGAGCAGCAATCTTTATTAAATACCAAAGAAAGCCCTGTAAATCCAGGAAGGCAGTTGAGTCTATGCTGAGGACACCTCTTTCTGAGGCCAAACAGCCTTTCCTGAGTAATTCGTTTTTCCTGCTGATCTTTCAGTGGTGTTTCTGTGACATTAAAGCAAAAGGAAAAACGAATATTTAACTGTGAAAACAACCTGAGAGTTTGAGCTTAAAAAGACAAGGGAAAGAACTGAGATGATGCCATCCCCACCTGTGCTGACTCCTCCTTGGTGCCAGGACTAAGGTGGGACCATTCCAGGGGACTCCTGGAGGTGTCCCAGGGGGAGCAGGGAGCTGGTTTGTCTGGTCACCACACAGTTAATGGGCAGCCATATCTTCTCCCAAGAATATTTCTGAGGAGAAGCAAAGAGCTTTCCCTGGGAATGGCAGAGCAGGGTCTCTGTAGGATGGAGAGAGCTCTTTCGGGGCTGTCTGCAGAGCACTGGCCATAATGAGCCTGGTAGTTTTCATTAGCATTGCTAATGGCATCTTCCACTTTTAAAGAAATAACAACAAGGTTTCATGAATTAATAAAAGGAAGATGGTGATTGACTGAACAAAGGGTGTGCCAGCCTGTGCAGCTGCTGTGCTTTAACTAGGTAATGTCCATAGATACGGCGTTAATTTAATTCTCAGTTGAAATACTCCAGAGGAAATGTCAGATCAATAATGTAGGAAAGGGCAAAGATTTGCTAAGCCTGGCTGGCTTGCGTATGTTAACTACCATGAGATAGATATGGATAAATGCTGAACATTAAGGTGAGTAATCACAACTGTCTTGGGTGCCTGAAAAAATTTTCTGCATAAACGCTGTACAAAACAAACATGTTTCAGGCAAGAGCCTGGGTAACAGGTTGTTATTTCATGCACAGCTCTGCAATAACATCCATGGGCTTGATTCTTTTTCTGGAAGAGGATAAAAAGCCTTATTTCAAACATTGTCCACTCCTCCCCAGTGTGGTGCAGAAATCCCTGTGCCCATCCCTGCTCGGGATCCTGCACCAACACATCTTCACACATGTGAGTACCAGCTCCAGCTCTTGGTGGTGTTAAATCCTGATTTGCATCTGAATTTTACCTTTTACCACATTACTTGTGAGATTTCCACTGGACTGGGTGGCAAAGGTGCTCTAAAAGCAAATCCCACCTTTCCTTGTTAAGAAGCACTTCAGTTAGCAGGAGCTGTGCTCAGTTGTGGTCACGGCTGGCACGTTTTCATTGCAATGAAACAAGAACAGACACCTTCCGTGGCCTTTGGGCCTAAATCTCAACTATTTGACAGTTGCACAGTAATTTTTCCACACAGTCTTGGCTAAACCACTCAGAAACCTTGAGGATTTATTTATTTAAATAACACTATCTCCTCCAGCACTGAGAGCAAGGGCTCTCCCAGAATGTGTGTGTGTGGAGTTTATGGGAACACTGCGATTTCAGAATTGCCAAAACAAACAACAGGTGCCTGTGTTATTTTCCAAGTAGGAGCTGCTCAAATATCAGACTTTGGCAGAGAAGAGGCTTCCTTACCACACTGATCTTCTTACCCCAAAGGCCCCTGGGAACCTGGGTGGTGTATTTATGCTAAAGGATGCCGAGTTGGAAAATATTTTGAAATCACCTTTGATGAAGGAATCTTTAAAGTGCCTTCCCAGCTACTTGTTCATCTGCTTAATTTCTGCTTTCAACACCAGTATGGATCAGTATCAGGTTTAAGTACAACTGGAGAAGGCACAGGGTGACTCAGAGAATCCCATAACAGCCTTTTTCCTAGGGGCTTGGCTCACCTACTCCAGAGAAGGGACCATGGGTGTAGCTACACTGAGGTCTGTACCAGTACAAACCTGTGGTTCAGAAACAGGGTGGGATTGGGGGGAATGCTCACATCAGTGCAGGAAGCCTCCTCCAGGAACTGTACAGGTTGCAGGGATGTCCAGGCAGAGTTTGTCTTGCTGGTGGCTGAAGATGGATGTGCTGTGGGAATGAGACTGTGCAGAGCAGTCCTTCACGTGAGGATTCTTCCCTTCTCCAAGGGAAGCAGTACCAGCTGCTGGCTTTTTTGGGATCTAGTAACACCAAGGCCCTCCAAAGAACCAGGTCCTGCCTCAGGAGCCACCCACTCAATATTTGCCATACCATGGCACTGGTTTGCCAGCAAGGTGACAATGGACAGGATCTGTCCCCCCAGTGAGAGGGAGCCCCTGCCTGGGCAGGACAGCATGGGAGATGTGTGCTGCTGCTTTGAAAAGGGCTGTGAGCAGCCCAGTGCCTCCATCCCCAGTGTCAACCGGTCTATAACTGGGGCTTTTCCCAGCTGGGTTTTAAAAGGAGAAAAGAAAAGAGCTGACAGAGCTGGAACTGCTTTAAGGTGGAACTGAAACAATAGCTTGTGGCTGTCTGAATCAGTTCCCTTGTTCCATGAATTTGACTCAGAGCTGAGTATTTCAGAGCCTCAGAAAGAAAAGGCTTATTTCAATTTTGGTTCTAATAATGGGCAAAGGTCACAGCAGTTGGGAGGAGAGGGGAAATGAAAGGCATGGGCTTGGCTGTTTTCTCCGAACCAGCTTCACCCGTTCCTGGTTACGATCTCAGCAGAATAATAGCTGATCCTGAGCAAAGCCAAGAAATGAAATTAACACATGCAAAATTACATTACAGCCGTGTCAGGATCCTGCTGCCCGGCAGCGTGAGCAATGCGTCCTGGAGCACACGGCAAAGGCAGCACAGGGAAACTGATGGCAGTGAGCAGAGCACCTCACTGAGCCAGGCACAGCCCACCCCTGCCTCTCTGTGCTCTGGGGCACCTGCAGCTCTGCCCTTGGGGCTGCAGAGATGCTCTGCTACCACTGCACCCACGGCTCAGCCTGCCCTCAGCACTCCATGGTGTTTAACATGCTCCAAATCCAAACCCAGAACCTGCCAGGGAGCTCGATGCTGGTGCTTGAGCTTCTCCAGGGACTTGGCCAGCTTTCAAGAGCAGATCATAGCACACCATGAGAGCTGCCTGGGAGGAGCAGCCAGACCCCCTGGTCCTATGGAATAGCGCAGCAACAGGCACTTCCCTGGCTCTGATCACCTGATCCAAGCCCATCTTGAGGGGTGGATGCTCATCCCTCAAGGCTGGTGTGCCCCAGTGCCTTTGCTGTGCTGGGCTGTGAGCACAGTGTGTGGCAGGAGCCCGGCAGGGCTGAGGAGATGCTGGCAGGCGGAGAGGCAAACAATGGCTGTGGGGAGCCCTGGCCAGAATGTCCCACCTGCTCCTCCATTTCCAGCTTCACAGGAGCCAGCAGCAGGGTCAGGCCTCACGCAGCTCATCCTGCTGCTGGTACCAGCAGCTGGGAGCTGCTGAAAATGTGCCAGCACACCCACTCTGACCCCCGTGGCTCTGGTGTAAAGGCAGGTTTGCTCAGAGACTGGAGATTAATATGACTATTCCCACGATGTGCTTAACGACATCATTTACTTCAGAGGCTCTTGGGACGGCGCTGACACTCGCTTGAGCAGCTGAAGTGTTTAATGTGTTCTCCAAGGCACTCTCTAAACACAGACAGAGCTGAGCGACACAAATGTATTTGCAGAATGTTTTAGGGTTAGCACGCTCCAGAGCCGTGCAATCAAACGATGGTGAGCGTGAGGGAACGGTTCTTTGAGAGGATCATGATTCAGCAAGGGGCTGTGATTATTAAATACATCACAAGGCTCCCTCTTGGTATTTTTCATACCTTGTTCTCAAAGTATTACTCATATAATTTTCCCTCTGAAAGTTATTACAGGTGACTCACCTTTAGCTCGAGTGAGCAAACATGATCAAGTGTTTATTCTCTTCACAGCTGAGCAATTTTAAGCCCAGATCCTGACCTTAAAAAAAGTCCCTGAGTGATGCTGGTGGGTAAGACAGTACACCACTGGTCCCTGGAGCATCATGACTCAGAGGCATATTTCTTATTAAAATGCTTCTGCTTTTAACTCGAGGCAGTCACATCTTGCTGACCGACATCCACAGTGAATTTCCCGTCCCACCCCGAGCAAGTGCTGGGCTGAGCTCCCACCAACTCCCCAGGTCCCTGCTGCTGCCAAAACATCATCAGCCTGCTGCTGTCCCACCCAAGAGCTGGAGGAAAATGTGATAGGAAATGCCTATTTTCTTTCATAAGTCAGGATGGATCCACTTGTTGTTCCAGGGGGGAAATAAAAATGAGCATCCCTGGGTCAGGGGGAGAATGGGGAGCAGGGACTCTACTCCTCTCCATGGCTGCTACCAGCTCCCCACTGTTGCTCCATTTAAGGCTAGTTTAGGTGAAATTTTCTCTTTGGATCATGTTCTTTGCCTTTTTTTCCCCCCTTGGCACTTGAGATCAGTAATTTCATTTTGCAGTGACAGCTAAGGGGGGCAGAGCGTGTGCTGCTGTCCTGCCTGTGAAAGCCTCTTTGTCACCTGCTGTTAATCTGAGCAGTTTTACAGGCTCTCAATGCTTTTGTCTCGAGTTTAGTGTTCAGTTTGGGTCTCACCACCAGTCCCACATGGTTTCCTGGCTGGCAGAACAATCTCTAAGCTTACCAGACAGAAGGTTTGTAGCGTGTCCAATGAGCAGGTGAGGGAAACCTCACTCCCTGCGAGGGGGGGAGCGCCTGCAAAGGAAAGGAAAAAAGGCAGGGCAAAGGCTGGTGCCACAAAC
This sequence comes from Thryothorus ludovicianus, assembly GCA_013397245.1. Lineage (NCBI taxonomy): Eukaryota > Metazoa > Chordata > Aves > Passeriformes > Certhiidae > Thryothorus > Thryothorus ludovicianus. The sequence continues at coordinate 1,741,725 of VZTB01000708.1, read as the reverse complement.
CCTCTTCCGGGCTGTTTGCAGAGAGGAAGGGACTTTGGCAGGGGACCAAGAACTCCGAGTCATTGCATTGGTGTTTATTGCAGCAAGGAGAGATAAAGGGAGAGCAGCGACCGAGGCTGGGCTGGGCACATCGCAGCCCCTGTGCCAAGAATCACCCCGGAGCCCTGGGACCAGAAATGGATCCTGAGCTCAAACCTCTCTGAAACTGGCGGGGAGGAGGCTTAGGCTTGGGAACAGGCGCCCTAAAAGCTTCTGAGCCCTGGAAGTCAGGTTTAATTATTAGCTAATTGGCTGGGATGTATCTCATTTGTAACAAATGAAGAGAGGGAGGTTGTGAGGCTGTGGTTGGTGGAAGTGGAGCTGGTTAACTCCTGGTTAAGCTGGCATAAGAAACTGTTGGAGTCTAGGAGGAGGCTCTGTGGTGTGATAGTGCCTTATTCAGGTGTGTGTCCATGAGAATTGGTGGCTGTCACCTGCAGGCTGTCACCCACCTGGCTTTCTTGCTCCTGGACAAGACTTTGGAGATTGCCTGCCATGGTGCTTCATGGGCTGATGCCCTCAGGAAGACAGGAGTCAGGTAATGTGTGCTACATTTTAGTAGCTTTATTACCTGGGAAATTGCCTTTTGAGAGTGTTGGAGGGGAGTAAAGCAGAGTAACTGTAATTCTCAGAGCCCTAAACCCTGTGACAAAGCTGCTGTGGAGAGACTGAAAATTTTTGTCAGGAAAATATCAGTAGCTTTAATCTCTCATTGCCTTCTTTTATAATGCACGGTCTAAAAACATATTAGTGTTATCTTTGTGTGATATAGGAAGCAGCCACGTCTCTCTGAAGGTTGTGTTAGGGCCCACTATCTCTGCTCAAGTAGCTACAAGGTCAAATCCCAGCTGATATCTCAGAGGAATTATAGAACAGATGTTAAGTTGAGCCTCTGACTTGGGGTGTCCCTCCCCTGGCTGTGCCATAGATGTTTGTGATAGCAGTGAAGCAAATTAATTTGCTTGTGCTCCCCTCCTGCCTTGTGAAATCGGGATGACAGCAGTTTGTTATCTTGTAGATTCTGTGTAGATCAGCCCAGTAAAAGTTATGAGGGAGTGATGATGGGATCTGTACCAGAGCATGGGGAAAGGAATCAGCAGGACTGGGTTTAGGGTTGAAACGCAGCAGTCTGGGTTTCAAAATCTGTAATCCTCTGGGAAAAACTGATTTAGTGGTTTCAGTGCTCGTTGAGCAGAAATGTTTCAGTGAGGGTGCTGAAATGCAATTAGCAGAATAATTCCAGTTGAACTGGCTCTGCCACCAGCGCCCAAAGCCAGTTCCCTGTGTTGTGTGCTCTGGACATGCTGCTGGGAAGGTGCAGAGCCCTGAAGCTCCTACTTTACCTCCCTGCACCCCAAATCCAGCAGTGTCAGTCCTTGGCACTCAGTGTGAAGTGTTGGCCTCATTTGCTAACAGCTTTGGTTCCTCCATATCTGAGACAGGATTATTAATATGCCTTTACCTCCCAGGCTGACTGAGGTTAATTGAGATTTGTGAGGTGCTGAGAAGATGCAGCAATGAGCAGGGCAGAAAGTGGAGGCAGCAGAAATGTTGATATTTGAGGAAAGATTTCTAAAAACAAGTTTGGAAATCATCAGAAAATAGAATAATTCTTGTCTGTGTGCAACTAGAAAATTTTAACAGTCATTATGGAAAAAAAATTGTGCACTTTTTATCAAATCCCTCTGCTTTTATCAGATGGCAAAGCAGATCATACAGAATGCTTTCTGACAAGGGTGATGCATTTGCCAGTTGTTGAAATGAACACTGGCAAGCCTTACCTTCAATATTTGCCTTTAGAGATGGTGGGGGACAGTGGCTGCCAGTGCCCAGGAGCTCTGCAGACCTGGGGGAAGAGGCACAGAGCCTGAATGAAAATGAGTGCATGTGGACATGGAGTTAACTTTGGGGTAGTGGTGTTAAAAAGCCGTGGAATGGGCTGTGCTGGGTGGGAGGACACACAGCCAGCTCCCAGGAGGCCAGAGGAACACAGGACAGATTCAAAATGCCAGTGGGTGTTCCATGAGGCTTTGGAGGAAGGTTCCTCCCCAGCAGGTCGGTGTCTCCCTGTCAGGAGTTATTCAGGATGGGCCCTCAGTGCTGCCCTGCTGCTCCTCCTGACCCTCAGGGGCCTTCAATGGACCTGATGGTGAATTTCTGCTGCTGGAGCCCCAATCCTGAGAGAAGCCTGAGCTGGGCTGGAGCACCCTTGGATCTATCTGGTTTTTCCCCATCTCAGGAGCAGGGCATTCACTGTGACTTTGTGGTTTGCTTACTTGGCTTGTTTGGGATTTTTTTCTAAGCAAAGAGGATGCTTTTGATTTGGAGGTCAGAAACAGGTGTGCAAGGGAAAGGTTTGCACCTGATAAATGGCTTTGAGAACAGTGTGTGCCTGAGCTGCTGGTGTCAGACCTGTTTGATGTGTTCTTCAGGAGGCCAAGGGTAAGGATGAGTTTGCACACACTGGCATTTGTCTGCCTCTGGCTTGCTTTCTGTAAGAGAGAAGTGATAGGAGATGGAAAGGTAAAATGAAACCTGGGATGCTTGGAGCTTGTGCAATTTTAGTGCCAGTTCTTATGCCAAAATACAATGGAAACCAGCAGGGCAGGAAGTGCTAGCAGAAAATACTTCTTGTCCTGAGTCTGTTACAGAACCACTGGGTAACTTTGATTGATATTTCACTGCTTCATCCTCCTGCTCTGCTCCCTCAGTGGTCCCTGCTGAGTTTCTGACCATGTGCAGCTGTGTAAGAGGGGAAAGGGGAAATCCCCTCCTGATGTGTGGAGGTTCTCATCACAATCCCTGTCCCTCCCATGCCAGTCCACCCTTCCCAGGAGCTGAGGTGCTCCTGTACCCTCACAGCACGAGTGTTGGGGTGCCCCTGGGCACCAGGTAACTGGTGGAAGGTTCTCCCCAGCCACCCTTGCCCTGACACTTTGGTTCTGCATTGCTGACCCTGTGCAGGGGTGACAGCTGGTGTGGTGGTCCTTGGTCACAAACAGGGCAAAGCTGGGATGAGCCCCTGGACATTTTGGGTCCCCTGTGAGTGCCTGGCTGTCCAAGCAGCACCACCTGCCCCTGGGCTTGGGGCACTTGGCACTGTGAGACATCACTCCTGGGGTGTTTGGTGACCTTGAGACAGCTCAGCAAAGGGCTGGCACCACATCCCTGTGAGCATCCCTGGGCTGACACAGTCAGGAGAGCAGCAGGCTTTGTGGCAAGCACAGTGTCAGCAGCAGCAGCAGGGTCTGCAGGGCTGCCCAGCCAGCCTCATCTCATCCCCATTTCCTCCTCTTCAGTAGCACAAAATGAATCCCTCAGAAGTGAAGTTAACTAAATAAACAAATATGGAGCTATTTATTTTCTATTGTCACAGAAATTCTGTGGGCTCAGGCGGGATTTTGTATTCACTGTTCACATCTGCAGCCCTGCTGTGCTCGGGGTGGGGGAGAGACTATCCCTATTATTTGCTCTGGCCTTGCCAGTAAATCAGATGGGAAGGATCCCACCCTGAAGCCACCCCTCTCCAAACATTCTTCCCTTTCTGCCCAGTCTGAAGGGAACAGAGCCACACCATCCACATGGTAAACACTGTAAGAAAAACAAACCCTTTTTCCTCTCTGGGTGGGGGGAAGAGAAGAAAAAGGCATTAGCAATGTCGTTTTTCCCTCCGAGCTAAAATAACACAGCAGTGAGAGCTAAGGATGCAGCTGTGGTTCAGAGGGGTTTATTTTTATTTTTTTAATACACCACTGGGAGTTCAAACAACGTGTCGGTGATACGTTGCCTTTTGTAGAGAGCTGCTCTGTTGTCTCCTCCCTCTTTGGGTTTTTTTTTTTTTTTTTTTTTTTAATTTTCTTGAAGCATTTTAGTCACCCTGTTGAGCACATAGCTCATCTGGATAAAAGCCTTTTCTCTGACATCCACAGCCTGGATCTGCAGAGTTGTTTGTTTCGAAGCAATAGTCTGGGAGAATTTATTGAACTGGCTTTTCCTCCCCCCCTTCCCCCCTCACCTCCCGTGTAAATTAATGAAATGCGTGTTCTGTGGCACTTGTTAAAAAGCAATAAATCCTTTTTTGCATTTATTGCTTTGAAGGTAAGGAAAAGAAGATGTGATTTAGTCTTGAGGTAGGGTGGCTGGAGACACTCTGGTTCTGTCTCAAAGGCAAAGTGCTTTGTTCCAGCAGCCAAAACAGCTTGAGAACCCAAAGATGTCCCTGGACCATAGGTGGCCTGATCCTGTCGGCTGTCACCCATCTCAGGAGCATTCAAGTCCCATGCATTCATCTGGAGGCTGGTGAATCCATCCCCAGGCTCACAGAGGTACTCCAGAAGCAGTGGAACAGGGGGGCTTTTGTGGGCTAAGTGCCTCTTCATGTCTATAGGCAGCTCTGTACATCTTGACACTCGGTGATTAGAGATGTTAGTCTGCACTTAACAGCGCCTGAGTATCTCTCAGTGCTCTGCAAATCCTGATTAAACAAACCTTAGGTAATGGCTTTTTGATTTTTTTTAATTTGTTTTTAAAAATCCTTATGTTGCCAGGATGTGGTAAAGCCACTTTCTTGATCTGAGTGTGCAGAATCAATGGCAGTGCAGCAAACAGAGCCAGATGCCCTCGAGCTGACCACAACCCGTGACCACAGCACCAGGGCTGGGTGATTCCTGCCCCTCTCTCCCAGGGCTTGGCCTGAGCTGCCCAGAGAGGGGCTGATGTGGGTGTGCAGTGTCCTGGGAATGCCCCCAGTGTGGGGGAGAGGTGGGAGCCATCCCTGCAGCCTTCCTGGGTCAGATACCTGAGTGGGGCAGCTCACAGAGAGAGGCTCCTGGTGTCCCTGTGTGGGACACGTGTGGGGAGATGAGCAAAGCTGCTGGCCCCTTATGCAGTGTGAATTTAGAGTGGATGGGAGCTTTTGTGCCTCTGAGAATGCTCAGCAGTGGGGGGAGTAAGTGCAGGTTGGAGACAGGACAGGATGGTAGGAAGGGGGATTTCTGCCTGTCCTGCGGCCTCTGCTGCACCCTCAGCCTGAATCACACAAAAAAATGAGGACAGAAAGTCCCTCCCTCTGCCTGAACCTGACCACCTTCCTTCTCTTAGTCTTTGGCTTCAACTTCTTCCTGGCTGGCTGGCCAGAGAGGAGTGCAGCTCCATGGGCTGTCCTGAGGGATGCCTTGGGGAGCATTGGTGATATTGGACCTTCACAGTGGGAGGGATTACAAAAGTGATGGAAACACCAGCCCCCACAGCACCCTGAGCAAGCCTGAGCCCTTGGGTAAGACCTTGCTCTAAGGGCACTGCAGGGAGGGTTATGTGAATTTAACTCCTGTCAGAAATGGAGAGCAGGCCCCACTGGGAGGATGTGGTCAATAGGCACTTCCTTTGAAACCACAAACCCCAATATACTCTTATTTTTCTCTGGAATCGTGCAAAACCAACTTGGCTTATGGCGTTTTCTGTGATTCAAACTGAATTAAGGACTGGCTGTATATACCAAAAACACTGGTGAGGGGTTCAGATGCTGGGCTTGGAGGTGGTTTTTTTGTATTCCTGCACTTTTTTCCCATTCCAGCTCCTCTCGTGGCTGTGAGGAAAGCGGGAACAGAGTGACCTGGGCAGAGCTTATTGGGCTCTCTCAGATTAGCTCAGAGTGGGTCCAGCAGAGTGGCAGGAGCATTGGATCAGACAGTGAAAATAGATTAATTTCTTATCACTGCTTGCAGCATATTTTGCAACTGAGTTTTAAGTCCTCCTGTTGCACAGTGCCCTTGGCACTGTAAAATGTGTGTACATGCTCAAAAGCAAGAGAGCAGGCCAAATGTCACCCTCTCACCACCACCAATGCAGTTGGCATCAGCATTTGGCAGTGAGGATCCTCTTCAGCATCCTCAGCAGAAGCTTCCACAAATGTGGGCTTTGTGCCCAGAAGGGTCTCGCTTCTCTCTTTAGATCTGGTGGTTTGGAAAGTACTGGCTGACCACAGGAAGCACCTTAATCCATGTTTCCCTGCAATGGAGCACCTACAGAAGGGATTTTCTCTCCTCCAGAGAAGGCCTTAAATGGCCATGTGAGCTGCATGCTGCCTTTCCCTGCCAGTAGCCCTGATAGCAATCACAGCCACGTGGCCAGTGCCCTTGGTGGGCGTTTGTCACCGTGCCTCACAGAGCCCTGGCTCTGCCTTTCAGCTGGAGCATTCAGCCTGATGACAGATGCCAGTCCTCCCAGCTCCAGCTGTGCCCTCTGGAGTGAGTGGGGGTGTGTTTTGTCAGCTAAATAAGGGTTTCAGTGCAGTGCTGGGGAAAGGCACTGGCTATTCCAGTGTGAGGATGGGATTCAGTGCTCAGTGTGGTTGGAGCAGTTAATGTGGAGATGTCATATCACAGGAACTTGGGATGCAAGCACCAGACCCTGCTTGGCTCTGGGATCTGAGTGCCTGTTGCCCTTAGAGACCCCAGGCAGGACATCTCAGCAGGATTTGTCCCTCTTTAGGAGTGCTCTATGCCCAGCAGCAATATGTGGAAAAGTGATTTTTTTTCTTTACCTTATTTATTTACTCTGGGGAAAGACCTATTCCTTGTATTTTTATGGAGCAGTGGAGGTTCATTTTTAGCACCTGAGGCTTTAAAGCAAAATAAATAATAAAACCTGAAAAGGTTTATTTCTATTTCCAAAACATTCCTGTGTTTAATTCGGCAACATAAGTATAACTCTTGATTCTTTCTGTGAAACAAATTATTACCTGGTAACAGCAGGGAAAACCATTTCAAAATCTCTTCCAGGTATCCAGAAAATCACAAAGCAGAGTTACAGCCTGAAACTGAAGCCCCAAACCACTTCTGAGTGACAGGTTTAAAAGCAGCTGAGGTGAGAAGATGCCTGAACATGCATATTTTGTAGGTGGATAAGCAGCAATGAAGTGTGGTGTCTCCTGCCTTTTGGGAGGCTTTTAGTGGGTTGGCTGATCCTGATCTCCTGGGGTAATGAACAGGGATGGGAAATGGTGCCTGCAGCTGCAGGGAAGGAGTGAGGAGAAATAAATGAGCAGGGTTTAGAGTGTGCAGCTCCTGAAGGGCTCTGTAGGATCCCTCTGCTCATCTGCCAGCATTGTGTGGGTGCTCTGTGATCATCCCATTTCTGGAACCCCCACAAACCCAGGGACCGCTGAAACTTAAAGTTCTGGTTTTAAACCAAACAAACATCACTGGCCTGATACTTTTCCACATTTTTCTCCAAGGTGTAAAAGAGCCCTGAAGGCTGTAATTTTACAATACTGTGGGCAAAAGGCATTGGATAGGAGCCTGATTTTTCTTTTCTCTCCTTTGCTATAGATGAACCAGAACTGTTCCAGCACTTTGCTCCAAGAATCCCCAAGTCCTCAACAAACCTTTGATAGTTTCCCTCTGAAGCCTAAGATAGTCTTTACTGATTTCTTTGTGATGTGTCAACTTTTTGGGTGCTGAGGGACAGGGGTGGCAGGACCTCACAGGTCCGGGACTCTCCCTCCCCTTGGCCAGGATGGGTAACATCAAAAGGTTTTTGAGCCTTTCCCTGGCATCACATCTGATGGAGACCCTTGAGCTTGCACTTGACTAAACTCTAAAGCCTCATCTCCTTTGCAGTAAGATCCCTCTGCTGGGCTGAGATTTACAGCCTGGCTCAGCACTGCCTGTGATGTCATGGTGTGTGATGAAATCTGTGCTGTGCTCCCCAGGGCTCACACGAACAGCCCCTCGGGTGCTCCAGCAGCAGAAGGTTGCTGTGACAAACAGCACAGTCAAACCCTGCCTCGTGCTGCATTCCCTAACCTTGGTCACTTGGCTGGTGCTGCAACCTGAACTGCAAAGTCCAGTGCTGCTGGATTTACAGCAGGCACAGTGATCTGCAGTGCACGTGTCTTGTGGAGGAAATATTCCAGGGGGAGAAATAAAACATTGCTTTCTGAGCTGTTTGTCTCCAGCAGATTCAGTTTGCCTTATTTATTTATTTTTTTTAATGCAAAGTCTGAGCTGTAGAAATAAAATTAACTCTGAGGTTAGTTTGGTTTTCTTTGGGTTTCCCGCACCTCTTTGGCTTTTGGAGTGAAGGAGACCTGTATGTTTTGCCAAGAAAGATGGATGTTTGTCAGTGACACTTCCTGTATCCCATCCCTTGAGAGCCATTGATGACACTTGGGAATTGATGCCTTTGAACCCCAGGAATTAATGCCTCCCAGCTGTTCACAGCACAGATCAGTCCTTAGATTGCATGTTTTAACTAAATTGGTTACAAAGCAAATCTGTCTAAACTGGTGTGAGCCCCTTTGTGTGGACACTCTTAAATCAGTTTAAGAGTGGCTGGTATTGATTTTAACTTAATGTGGTTTGTTACTGAAGTAAGCTGGATCAATAGTGCTAAATAGGTGCTGTTTCATGTGTTGACTATGCTATGGATAACATGCATAGAAAAGATGAGCAGAAAGGGAAAAAGATTGAGTTTTTTCTTTTGTTGCTTCCTGGTTATCATTTATCAGTTTTTATGGCCGCTTTGGGGATTTTCCCCTAAAAGATACCACTTTAAACAGCACTTTTGAGGTGGTGATAAAGATTCCAAATCCACCTTAGCAGGGGATTTCTGGGAATGCAAAGCTGTTTCACTTATTTATCACATTTACCTTTGAGCCAGGAACCCATGCAGGAAACCAGCACCTGAAGTTTCCCAAAAGCTGCAGGGAGGATGCTCCATTATTCATTTAGTGCCTGGAGCTGTGCTTTGCCATAGAATTTCTGCATGGCCCTGGGAAAACCATGAGGGGCCTCCATCTCGATCACCCACAGGTACTGGTGGCTGTGGCAAATATAGAGATTATTTTGCACTGATGAAATCAGCAGGAGAGCACTGAAGCACCTGTGGGGATTTGAGTTCAGGCTTACAGCCCTCCTGCCAGAAGATCTCTGCCCTTGCCCTTAGGTGAGCCAGAGGAGCAGGGTCTGGGATATCCTCAGGAAAGATGGAGTGGAGGATGGTGTAATGAGAATGAGCTGCCTGTCTCCTCATTAGGACTCAGATTTTATTGAATCCAATGAGATCTTTGCCTTCCACCTCTCTGCAAGCAGCATTTAGCCCTTACAGTCAGTGCCTTGAGTTTCCCCCTCATGCATTTTGCACGAGCCCTGCTTCCTCCCTGCCTTTGCAGCACTGCTGGGTTCAGTGCTGTTAGCACAACCTCTGAGTTTAGCTGCTGAATCTCATTTGTTGTAACTGCCAGTTATGGATCCATGCTGACCACCAGAGCCTTGTGTTGAGTCCCTGCTGGCTCCTGTGGATGTCCCTGTCCTGGTGGCTGAACGATGCCTGCAGTGCCCCAGGGCTGCTGCTGGACACAGGGGCCAGGCTGGCACTGACTTTACACCCTCCTGCTCTCAGAGCCTGTGCAGCAGGACAAATCCAAATATCCACACCATTGCTCCCGCTGACAGAACACCTCTGAACCTTTGGTTTCCACCCAGTCTTGGACAGCCTTCCCTTTTCTCCCCCCCTCTTCCAAATCTCATCCCTGAGAGACACATGATGGAGATGCCCTCACACACTCGGCTCATTGCCATGCACATTGCAGTCAAAATCTCATTTTCATTCCAGAAACAAAAGGTCTGTCAGCTCGCTTAACTGCTCAGAAAACACCAAACAAGAAATAAAGCCCAATTAAGAATGAAGAGAAGGAAGAGGCTCAGTATAATAGATTGTTCTGGTAAGTGGTTTCGTCAGCCCCACTCATGAGCTGTTGCTGTGTGACCCTGTGGCCAGGCCAGGGCTGGTTTAGGGGCAGGCAGCTGTCCCGGGGAATGTTCCTTGGAGCTCTAGGGACAGTGGAGATGAGGATGGTCTGTCCCACGAGAGGCTGTGCCCCCAGACCCCAAGTGCCCCATTTCTCCTGCCCAGGGGTGAGAGCAGGAGCTGGGATGTTGCTCTCTGACATCCCTTTGTCTCCCTGTGTGAGCTGCTGCCAGACCTGCTTTGGGGGCTCTGCCCAGGTAGCAGCAGGTGGAAGAGGCCACTGTCACCGTGGCTGGTGACCCTACAGGCACCACCAGGCTGTCCCTGGGGATGGCCCTGTGCTTGCAGGTTTCTCACCAGCTCTCCCCCAACTTTTCTCTTCCCCTCAAGAGATGACCACTTCAAACAACGGTTCTGCTTTCTGATGCATTAAGACTTGGAAATTTGCCATCCATCACAGCTGTGTGTTTGAGCCTGTGTGATTATTTTGGGAAGTGAACCATGGTGATTTGTGTGTATGTGCTTTATTGGCGAGCAGGATGTTCCCTATCTACCTCTCCCTGGCTGTCTGCATTTGCATTGGTTAATAAAATGTCTGATGTTCAATGACTTTCTGATGGGTGAACAAGATTTGGCATACAGGATGTAGTAGTTTTTCATGAAGGCTAAAATTTCATCCTGGGAGACTGAACCCTCTGTGGCAGCCATACACAATCCATAATAACAGAAGCTTTTAACCCATCCGTAATTGCTTTCATATAGAAAATGATTGCTGTAAGTTAACTTCATAATTCTAAATCAGTGGCTCTCAGTAGGAGTTCAGATGCTTTAATTTGCCCTGAATTATCTTTAACTCACAGGCAGTTCATCTATGCTCTTTTCTGATTATGTTCTTTGTCACTCTGACCCAAACTTTGTCTGTTTAATTTTTGTCTCCTCTTTCTGAAATTAGCCCAATTTCCAGTGATATTTCACCAGTGGGGACAATACTGAGTGGGTGAGGTGCTCCCACCTGCAAGCCAGCCCATGCTGTGAGCTTGTCCTGTGTCACTGATGTGAGGGGCCCAGCTGGGGTTCTTCCCCTGGTCTGGAGGTGTGGGTACCCCCAAGAGAGTGGGAGAGCACCCCAAGCTGTCACAGTGGTGGTTTCTGGGTTTGTTCATGCCATGGTTCCCTTTCTTTGGCTGTGAGGAGAAAGGAAGGACATGGTGGCTGTCTCTGTATGTGCCCAGCATGTGGAGGTTTCCTGGGCACAGCCTTTGATGTTTTGTGATGGCACATACAGCACAGATGTGGTGGCAATCTGGGGGAGCCTCCCTGATGAGGACAAAGCTCCTGGCTGGGTTGTTTGGCAGTCCCAAAATGAGCAGGGTGGCCACTCCCCCCCTTATGGCAGCAGCCAGCTTGTGTGATTTTGAGTGACAGCAGATGAAGGGATTGCATTACAACTTGTCTCTAGAACTGCACATCTGTGTCAGCTCCTTGCTAAATCAATAAACAGGATGCTGAAGGAAAAATACTTTCAGGCTTCTCATGTCTTTATGCGTCAAACCGTTTGGGCAATGAGAAACTCTGGTGATAGCAGGGATTGTGGTGGGTCTGGGCTGATGAACTTCTTGTCAAAGCAAAGGTGAGGGCTGGGTCCTGGAAAGAGCTGGCAGGTTGTTCCCCTAGTCATGTGGATTCCTTTCCTGTGGTAGTTACTTTGAATTTGGTTGGAAATCTTCAACCTAGAAGCCTATGGTACGGCATCAAGAAGTGGAGAAAAATCACTTTGCATGTTCCAACAGACTAACAAATTACCTATGGAAATGCACTTGGGAATATTCCTCAGTAATTGGATTTCAGCTGTTGTTTCAGTGTATGTGCCCCCAGGCTGTGGAGGTAAAAGGACTCCACTGAAACCCTTTGAAATGTTCTCTGGCACCTACAGAATGTGTTTACTATTAAAAAGTGAAACCTGCAAGTCAGAACGCTGCTGAGTGCAGTTTAAAAACAAAATTGCACCCCTGCAGCATAGCTCAGGGTACTGAAGCATCTGGTTTATCCAGACAGTCTCTACCCAGAAACATTCCTGTGACTTGAGTGGAGAAGTCGTGTCTGTGTGTCCTGCCAGGCTAACACGGGCACAGCTGAGTGGTGCAGCAGGGTGCAGAGCAGGAACCCCTCAACTGTGGCTGGTTTGAGCTGGGGAGTCCACAGGGCCTGGAGTAGGCTAAGAAACACCTAGGAGGCTTTGAAGGGTGAGCTTGTCAAGTTTTAGTATCTCTTGGATGCATACTGTGGAAACAGAAGTGCTCTTACAGGCTTGAAATACAGAGAATTTGCTGCTTTTGGAGAGCATGAGCAGTGACAGCCCTGTACAGTACCTGCAAGGTTTGTGGTGAAGGGAAGATGTGCTCTTGGGACACTGTCCCTGGATGTCTGGCATCTTTTTCTTTAAATGCTGGTGACATCTCCAGTCCTGGCCTTGATGCAGAAAACACAGATGAAATAGGGAGAATTAAGCTGTCAGTACCATCATCAGTAACACCATAACACCATGATGACCACTGAGTTTGATACAGAAACATTTGGAGTGGCAGTAAGTTGGATAGAATTGAGTCTGGATGCTGAGAAAAAAAATTGTTGAATTTGGGAGCAGAAGGGAAGCAAAGCCTATCTAGGGATAGACATACATATCTCATAAATCTGAGGAAATGGTGGGGGGTTTTTTGTTTTTTTTTCATTTGTTTTTTAAAATGGTGATCCCAGTTGTCCAAATTCTGATTCTCAGTGGCCACACGCTGCAGTTGTCTGCTCACACTGGACATCACTCAGTCTCTTCCATTGGAGATGTATACTGAAATAAAAACGACTTGACTTGCACTTCAAGAGCTGTATGTGCAGTTCCAAATCTAAATACAGTACCCTAAAAAGATGCTGATTTTGAAGTGGGAGAGCTCCCTTGGGAATCTCTCTTCAGGGGTCACCTTCAACTTGTTTTGCACAGAAACACATCTCTAGGATTCTACAGAGCAATAAAACCCAAACATCCCTAGCGTGAAAAGTAGGACGTTTTTTTCACAAGGTTTTTGAGTGTAAACCAGAAGTTATTATGTGTGTGCTACACGTGTTGAAGAGTGGGGAAATGGGATTCTTTTCCTCTATTAAAACAGTGTTTAGACAGGTGACTTACAGGGTTGAATTATACACCTGGCTGTGGGTCAGCCATAAGCAGAGGCAACTGAAAAATCACCACCTTTCCCCCTAGATGTACTTTTCTTGTCTGGAAATACTGAAAGCTTCCCATCTCCATCTGAACTTTCCAGGTCACCCTGCCCTTTGGCGGGAGCCAAAAGCAAACTTGGCCCCTCCAACTGCCCCGGTCGGTTTCGCGGGAGCCGCGCGGAGGGAAATAAATCTGTGCTGCCGACTGAGGCAACCAGTTCTGTGGGTTTATAAACGCTGCCATTGAGTGTTTTGACACGGCAGTCAGATCTGGTTAATCTTTGCCTTGACCCCGCGGTACCGGCGCGCGGGCTCACGCCGCCGCTGGAGCACGTCCGTCTCCTGTTGTAGCATTCGCGCTCCAGCGCCCCGGCTAATCAAGTGTAATATATCTCTGGGTAAAACACACACTCTGCTTTTCACAGCTATTTAAACAAAAAGCAGACCTCGGCGCATTAGTTACGTACACAAATCGCAGAGGGTTGCGGTTCCTGCGGTTGGGAAAGGAGCTGGATGGGGCTAGGCTTGTTCCGGGGAGGAGGTGTGGGAAAGGTGTGGGAAAAGCTTGCTCCCATCTGCCCAAATATGGAAAAGAAAAAAACAAACCCAAACCACACTTGGTGTCGTATCAAAGGCTTTGAATCCTGTTGGGGGGATGGTTTTGTGTATGGATATGGAAAATAGCTGCTTGGTGTCATCCCAAGGGTTGTGTATCCTGATGGGTGGGTGGTTATGAGTCCTGCTCTGAGAGCTGGGAGAGGTGGGATTGGCTCTGGGCGAGATCAGGAGGATCTTGTATAAAGGTGGCACAAATTATCTGGTCTTAGTGCCTGCTATTGATACGCCTTCCCTACAGCAAAGGGTAGCTCAGGAGACAGTCAAATTTGGGCAGGACAGTGAGCAACAAGGATTAGAGGCACAGTATCTATTTAAATTGCTGGGCTTTCCTCTTTGGCAGCACGTGTGGATCTGTAGAATGTGCTGTCCACAGAGGTCCAAGGATCACTCTGGTATCTCAAAGCAATCTTCCTTTGCAAATTCAGTAACACCTACTTGCTTTGGTTAGACTTGTTCATCCCAGCTTTGACTGGAAGAAACTGGGGATGTTTTCATGACAGGTATACGAGAGGATGCTCTGTTTTTAAAAGCCTATAACAGAGCATGTCCCTGTGCAGGGAAACCACAGGAGCCCTGATCTCAGATGATGGGGTGAGGTGTGGGATGGAGCCTGGAGGTCATTGAAGCATTTTGTCTTGGGCTGGTGTGGATGTTTTTTATGATACCTCTTACTTTGGAAGGTGGGGCCAGGGGTTCACAGAACTTCCCATGGTAGCTCAGAAGACAACCAGGAAGGAATAAATCATGCAGGAGATTAAAAAAGAAAATGGGAGAAGAAAAAATGTTTCAGCATTGGCCCAAATTCTGGTTAGGTTTGCAAGTAAGGCAGTTGTGCCAGCAGTGAACAAAGTGGTCTGTGACTTCTAGATTAAAGAGTTGAGTGATTTTTAAAGGTTTATAAACACTGGACTGGATGACCTCTTGATACCCTATCAAGCTTTATATTTTCCTGTGATACTTTGACAGTTTTCCCCCAAAGGATCCCAGATGCTTTCTCCTGTAATTTTTCTAGCCTCCTGTTTGATCTCCCAGGGATCTCAGTGTGGATTCACTGATGTGTCTCTGTTAAAATTCAACAAAGCTTCTGCTTGAGAGCTCTATTTTACAGGGCAGCTCATCCTGTTGGATATTGAAAAATTACACAGCTCAGGATAAAATATATCCTAACCCACCAAAAGTCTCGTACACTGGAGTGCGAGGTTCCTCCAGGCAGTACAACGTGTAAGCCCTACATAAACGTCAGTGTGGAAATAAGATACTTAAATCTCTTTTGAATCCTGGCTCTCCCAAGCCCAGCACAAAGCCGGTCCGTGACCTCTGCGCCTCGCTGCTTCCCTGCGAGCGGCTCGGGGCTCTCGGGGGTGATGCTGGCGCTTTTGGGGACGCCTTTGAAGGCGAGAGCCAGCGCGTACCTGCGGCACCGGGCGGGCTGGCGAGCGCTCATCGCCATTCAGGGCACGCTCCGAGAGCGGCTCCGCGGCGCTGTGTTAAGCGTGCTGATAAATCTTGTGTAAAAACAACACTCCGCCGCGCCGCCAAAGCTCCTTCCACCCGGGAGCATCAAAGCCCGGCGGCAGCGCGGCTGCATCCCCGCAGCGGCTGCTCGGAGGGGCAGGCGGGGCTGTGGGGCACCCCAGGCGCTGGAAAAAGGGAGATGTGGCTCTTGGGGTCTCCTAGCAAGGGGTGTCTGCGCCACAATAACCATCTGACCACCCCAGTTCCTATAAATATACCGAAAATGTGCCGCCGGGAGCTGACTGGCACTCCCAGAGAGAGGAGGGCAGCCTGCAAATCACTACAAGAAAGTTCAAGTTCTAGCAATAAGGAAAAAAAAAAAAAATAGGGGATATTTTAAGTCTGCCTTCTATGCTATGAAAGGTAATTGGATGCCATTATGAAATCAAATAGCAATGGATGTGAAAGCAGTCATGCCAGCACTGGAACTGGGCTCCTGCCTTGTGCAAAGTGCTGCAGGATTGCAACCTGTGCCCTCTTATAAAGGCTCCAATGCCTTTTAAATATGTTTACTTCTAAAGATTTGAATCCAACACAGCTTCAAAGTAGGAGGTACCTGTTATTAAACTTTCTTTTTGCTGTGGTTTGCACTAAGTTACTTCTGTTAAAAGAGATGGAAATTTCTGTTAGGGAAAACCCCCCAGATCAAAGAATAATATAGGTTACAAGAGCCCTCAAGAGGTCACCAAGTCCAACCTTCTGCTGAAAGCAGGGCTGACCTCAAAGTTATATTGGGTTGTGATTTAAATGTGATGACATTTATTTATATAGTGACAATCATATAACACTTGGGTGTCAATTTATGTCCAATCTGGCTCTTCTGAGTAAAGGGATAACTGGAGAAAAAAGGCTGGGATTTTTCACATTAATATCTGGGTGATAATCACTGCCTTGGGATAAGTTTTTTTCCCAGCCTGGCACAAGCCAGGACCTGAAGGATGCTGTGCAGGACAGGAGCCTGGGGCTGGTCCCAGATATGGATGTGGCCGCTGGGACTCAAGAAAGGTCCTGAGATTGTCCCCAAGTCCATCCCATGGGTATCCCTGTGCCAGGCTCAGCAGCCTGCACTGCCCCTGACCAAGTCTTAACCTGTGCACAGCAACATCAGCCCCAGCTCTGCTGCATCCCCTCCTCTCCCAGACATCGAAGAGGAGCTGAGGAAGAACAGAGAGAGTTTTAGTTCAGCAAATCCATAAATCATTTCATTTGATGATTATTTATGAACTAGATCAGAAGCTTATAACAGTAGCTCTTAAGAAAGAGTTCCTGGCTGCCAAGCAGTTGACATAGTTGTCCTCTGAGAACATTAAATATGCATTTGCACAGGTGACTGTGGCTTCTTCCATTAACTCTTGGTTTCCAGCTTTCAGGCATTACTGCACTTTTTTACACACAAGCATGTTAATACTTTGTAATTCTACCCTTGAGACTTCATTAGGAGTGCAATGCCCTCTCCCTGAGTATAGCAAAGTTTGTGTTGTCCCCACTCAGCAGTCCTGCTTTTCTATTCTGAAAGATTTTTCCCTCAAACTATATTTACTGCTTGGGGATGGGGACTTCTGCAGTGGGGCAGGACCAGTGCAAGGTGCTGTTCTTTGCTGCCAGGTAAGGCAGCAAAACTTGACCCTCCTGTCAGCAGCTGTCCTTGCTGCTCCTGCCGTGTCTGGAATGTTTCTCAAGATTTTTGCTGTGCTGATGCCACAAGAGGCATCCTCCTGGTCCCTCTGCCAGGGAAGGACCCTGCAGGCCTGCACACTCTCCCAGCTGCTCAGAGAGGATCCAGTAGCTCCAGAGCACAAGCTGAGTGTGAACACAAGAGGTTAATGTTGAATGCAAAAGGGCTACAGGGTTCCTCTGCAGCTCTTGGGCAGATTTGGCACTGTCACTTCACGGTGTCACTTGACAGTTAAAGGAAATGCAAGCACTGTTACAAAGAACAAATTAATTAGATTGGACAATAAGACTGGGAAAAAACTTGACTTTGGAGTAATCTGTTACAGGAAGGGAAAGTATTTAATTGCTGGCTTCTTGGCTTTTTCTTTAAAACCAGACACAGATTTCCAGTTCTTGTGTGGGAGTAGGCACCTTTCTGATGGCCAATAATGGTTTGGATAAGTGAATATTTCCACTGCTGTGGAACTTGTTACTCAGCATGAACTGGGAAAAAAATTACTAGGTTCCTTCAGTGTTTAAGAATTCAAATTTCCCCACTAACCTGGGAAGTTGGGTGGATCTGAGTAGCAAACTTGCCAGGGTGCCTGCCTTGCTGCCTGTCTCCTGCTGCAGAGCTCAGTGCCAGCTGCTGGTTTGCACCTTTGACTTCAGCTGAGTCTGGCACAAAAACTTCTGATTACCACAGAAAGTTTGTGAGACTTTATTGCACTTAAATCCAGTGGTTGTTCTTTTCTGGGACCATTTTGCGCTTGCTGGCTACAGAAATACTTTGCAAATTTCCAGTACCTGCAGTAAGGTGAGCACACCCACAACTTCTGTGTCTTCTCCAGGTACAGCTCCCCAGCTATGCTGTGTTACCTCTCCCATGGCAGCAAAACCCTAAACAGACTCAGAATGAGATACATCTGAAACATAGAAATCCTCTTCATTTCCTCTTTACCAAGAGCATTATTCTAACATGCAAGCTTTTATGCAATGAGCTTTACTTTGTGGATCTACTAGGATGGGTTACAGCTCTAGTTTCCTTTAACATTGAATATTAGCATTTATTATTTATATAGTGCAAACAATGCACTAAGCTCAATGTAACTGTCTTAGTTACAGATGATATAAACCCCTGATTGTTACTTTTGTGGCATCATAAATCCAGAATTTCTGATTCTCCAGTTATCCACCTTTGACATATGGAATCTGCAGTGCTCTGGCAGTATTTGCTAAAGGTGGGAAATCCAGTTGATGGATTTCAGGAAGACTGTACCTGAGTCACCCTGCCTGTAAGAAGAGACTTCAATGACACAGTTGTAGCACTTATGTGCATTTCTGGGGGATGAAGGATTAACAGATGATGGATTAGGCAAATTAATCTACGGTTTGTCAGGACTACATTACACAAAGTTCAATTTAGTTTGATGGATTAATTATTTATTATTTATTATTTGCTGTTGTGTGTCAGTAAGTGGCTCTTCCTAACGTGATGATGTATGAGAGCAGCCCATGCCTGAGCTGCTGTATATAAAGGTCATCGTTTCTGTAATTAACCCCATTTTTCATGGACTTTTAATGCCAATACATTAATTTGTGCTGGTCTGGAATGTGACAAAGAAATGGCTTTCCTTAGATTTTCTTCAGCTGGAGAGCTCCATAGGACTGAGTAGAGTGTTTGGGGTACAAGCACATCCATTCTTCAGGAGGTTGCCTGTAGCTGAATTTCTCTGACCCAGCAATATTTTCAGGGAGACAGAGAGGACTTGGGTGCCTGCAATGCCAGTTTTAAAAAGGAATATGTAGCAGGGTGATAGAGCATCATAAACCTGGCAGTGCAAGGTGGGGTTGGGACCAGAGCCACTCTTGAATTTCTCCAAGGCCTCACATTGAACAGTTGCAAACAGGTCTTTGCATCAGAGCAACATCCAGGTCTTACAGGCTGCAGGGCTGTGCAACAGCTATTTTTCAGTGGCTTTTTAAAGGTGTGATCCCATTTCCCACCTGACTCTTCTTCTGCAGCCTGCTCATTCCTGCTGAGCTGGGTTTTCAGGATGTGCTTGGGGACAGCGGTTTCTCTGCAGGGACACTTCCTTGGATCGTGCCCAAGGCTTTGGAAACACTCCTCCCATTTCATAGCCAGCCTCAAAGCCAAAGTGGAATATTAGAGGTGAGACTGGGCTGCTCCAGGTGGGAGATACGCCCTTGCCTGGACACCACTGTCCATGTTTCTAAACAGCACAAGCAGGAAAACGCTCTTTTTTCCTGGAGCAGGAGTCAGGGCCAGCCTCTCCTATGCATGTGCAGCCCCATCTCCCACCTGCCTGCAAGGGCAAGGAAGTGGCAGTGTCCTGCCTGCCTGCCTGCCCCTCACAGGCAGCAGCAGCTTCCCCTCTGGATTTCCCTGGTTTTGTGCCTTAAATCAGAACCTGGGGGCAGAGCGCCTGCTTAATGATACCATGGGCTAATCATTCACAGCACAATGCAAAGGCAAAGAAGTGTGTTTTTAATCTTTTCAAATGTATCTAGATAAGCCAGGAGACAGACTTATCTTTTGTATTACAAGAAAGGAAGGTAAAAAAAATCCACACTGAGGAACGTTGCTGTCGCGTCCTTGGCCTTTTCTTCAGCCTTTGTCTTTTCCTCTGTATCTTGTGCTGTTGAATTAATGGGATATGAACTCGGAATACTTAAGTGATTTATTCATTTTAATTAGCTTCCTAATAGCTTCTGGACAGTGATGGAATGTAATGTCGGGGACTGGGCTGTTTACCTCCCAAAGCTCAGGGCAGTGCGAGCTCCCTGTGCACAGTTCCTGAGCTGCCGAGCAGCCTCTGGGGCCGAGGAGTTTTGGGCAGGTAGCACGGACGGAGGATGGGAATGGGAGGGGGTGGAGAAACACAGCAGCGTGTGTGGCCGGGAGTGCCTCCTCCTCCTCTTGGGAGGCTCCCCATGGCCAGCGCTGAGCGCGGCTGGGATGCCCCGGCTGCCTGGGGCTGAGCCCGTGGGATGCTCTGGCTGCAGGAATCACGGGTGGGATGCTCCGGCTGCAGGAATCACGGGTGGGATGCTCTGGGTGCCTGAGGCTGAGCCCGTGGGATGCTCTGGATGCAGGAATCACGGGTGGGATGCTGTGGGTGCAGGAATCACGGGTGGGATGCTGTGGGTGCAGGAATCACGGGTGGGATGCTCTGGGCGCAGGAATCACGGGGGGGCT
>VZTB01000708.1:1618112-1721655 GCA_013397245.1 Thryothorus ludovicianus | reverse complement strand
CTGGGTGCAGGAATCACGGGTGGGATGTTCTGGATGCAGGAATCACGGGTGGGATGCTCTGGGTGCAGGAATCACGGGTGGGATGCTCTGGCTGCAGGAATCACGGGTGGGATGCTCGGTGGTGCGTGCAGAGGGCAGGGAGGGCTCCTCACCTCCCGGACACCTCCATCCGCAGCCTCCGAGGCGCCGGCCGGGGAAGAGCTGCCGGCAGATGGGTCTGTCTGGATTCCGACTGCATCCTCGGCAGGAAGCATACGGTGGGAGGCTGGGGACAGCGAGGTGAGGGAGCCAGGCGCGCTCCTCGCCTTCCTCTGAGCGCACGAAGCTGTGAATGGCAGGGAAGTCGGGAGCTCTGGAGCAGCCAAGGCTGGGGGCAGAGAGATTCGCACCGTTCCAGTTTACCGAAGCTGTGAAGGATGTGATAGATGAATCACTTTTGCAGCCACCTTCTCTGCCTGAGATGTTAAGCTTCTCTGTACGCAGCGTGTACTTGAGGAAAAGATAGAAGGGATGTTCTCTGAATCAGGGGAGAGGCTGACGCACAGAGACATTTTCAGGGGAATAATTTACATATGCATTCCCTTTCTAAAAATATCAGTCACAGCATTGCCTCTATTTTTGCATGCAAGGCTCTCCAGGCTGGTAGATGGATAGAACTGGGAATTTGCACTTACATGGACCCAAATACCAAAGGGCCATTGGGATGGCAGCATGGGACACCTCGTGCTTTGCTCAGGAGGCAGAGCGTGGAGCTGGCTAAGCTCCAGAGGGGAAGAAAATTGGTATATTCAGGGTGACAATGCCCCAAATGTCATCCACAAATGGTTTAATGAGTGTGGCTTGATGGACAAAGGGTGGAAGTCAGTACTGGCCTGTTCCCTTCTGGAGAAGGAAGCTGGCATGACTGAGCAGAAGGAAATGACTCCTTTGGAAGGGGCAGAGAAAAATGTAGGATCAATGGCTTAGAGAGATGGTGGCAAAGGTGGGTAGCACACCACAGTGATTGTCCTGGAGACATGGAAGGACCTTTCCCACTACAGCTGCTCTTGGCCCAAGCCCCGTGCTGAGGGAGAGGAGGGATGCCAAGGGCTTGCTCTGGCCCTGCCTCCTGGCTAAGAGAGGAGAACTGAGTTTTCAGATGCTTTTGGCATTGTCGTGCTCAGCTCTAGCAAAGTCAAAGATGAATTCCCTCTGACAGCAGTGGGAACACATCTGGGTCTGCACTGAGCTCAGCCCACAGTTTAAACCTGCTGGACTTTCATCTTGGTGGGGGAAGGCTGACATGAGGCCAGAGCATATCCTGTCATTCCTTCCTTTGAAGTGTTTCTTTCCTGTGTGTCTGAGGACCCCAACCCAAGAGTCTCAGCCTAAAGGGATTGTCCCTAATGTCCTTCCTGGGGACTGCAGGATAAAAGCACCAACCTCCTGAGATCCTTAAGGCAGAACCTGAGTCTTGGCTTCACAGTAAATTAAGGAGCTCAGTAGAAACACACATTTATCTTGAACTTCTATCATGTAACATCCTACAGAAATGAAGTGGAGGAGTGCTTTGATGTCACTCCAACAGCCTTCTCCACCCCTGGGTCTCCCGTCTGGAATTTGCCTTAACCTTTGCCTTGGGCCTGTTAGGGACTGGTGAGTAAGGAAAGGAAAAGGAGGAGGGGGAATAAAGGTACAAACTGGCCATTAATATGTGTAAGCTGGAAAGAAAACAGGCATTGCTGCCACCAGAGGGTTGAGGTTATGAAACAGCTGTGCAGCAAAACTGTGTCCGAGTGGTTTTATGATGGAAGCTGATAAATTTATGGAGGAGATTATGCAGGCCAGACTTTGTGTTAGCAGGGACCAGACTGAACAAACTGCTGGGAATTTTGTGAAGTCAGAGCTATGCTGGTATCAAAACTGTCTTTGTAACCCCGAGCAAAACCCATCCTTGGCCACAGCTTCACTGCAGTGGCTGATCTGAACCAGGGCTGATGCTCCCCTGCAGTGTCACAGCATCCTCCTCAAGCTGGGCACGCAGGGCTCTGACTAATGGGGACAGAACACTCAAGGCTGCAGCTGAAACACCAGGGAAAAATTTTTTAAAGTGTTTTTTTCTCTTTCTCTCTGTGGGTTTTGTTAGTACTCTCAGGAAGTCCCATTAACGCCCACTCACTCCAGTAAGACACATCATTTTGCACCTTATTGTGTCTTCTATGAAAAGCCTGTACTGAGGAAGCAGTCTTGTGCTTCTTTGAAATCGTCTGTCAGAAAAAAACATCACCCAGAACAAACAAACAACAGCACCATTCCCGAGCATGCCGAGATTGATTTGTAGCACTTTTCTCCCCCACCTTCCCTGCGCAGAAATGTTTTGGCAAGTCATAAAAAATCAGAGCCCTTTACTGTCAAATGCAATCTATTTCTGAGGGAGCTGCGCTGAGGGCTCCGGGTGGATAGGAAGGCTCTGCCAAGGAGCTGAACAATTCCCATCGTAGAGATGCTTGTCCAGAAGAGCAAACGCAGCCAGGGAAGTGTTTTGCAGCCTTTGTGAACGAGGAGGGGAGAGGAGGGAGAAGAGCTCCCTGTGCGGGCTGCAGAGAGAGCTCCGGGAAAGAGATGCCACACCAAATGTAATACAAATGGGAGACAACCTGCCTACTCATTCATAGCTAGTATTTCTCTAAGTGTTGCTGTTTTTCTGCATCCCGTTAAGCTTTTTGATTTGTTTCCATCTGTTCGGTATAGATCACTTCTGCAGTTTACTTAAAACACAAATACCCTTTATGAATCTCTACAGATGGTTTTCAAAGACTTATAGAAAGACAAAGATAAGATCAAGAAAATCTTGAGTGTTTGCCTCGGGGGAAAAAAATGGGACAGTCGCTTTGCCTTGCAGCTGCAAGCCACGTCAAATCAGACACTTTGATATGTTTCATTTTCTGTCTGAAGTCTACATCTGAAAGGCAGCCTGGCTTATTTCAGTCAATGCGCAATTTTGGTTAGTCGGGGCTCTTTCTCAGCTTCTAAAAAAGATGCTCATTTGCATCCTCGAACAAAGACAGCACTTTCCCCCCCTACATTCCGTGTGTCTTCGCCAAAAACTAATCATGCTGCAAAGCCTGTGTGGGTGTGTGTTTTTTTTGAGTAGTTCTCTCCGGCCTCGCTGCTCAAACTGCCGCAGGGATGGGCGCTCATCCTTTCCCGGAGAGCCTCGTCCGGCTCTGCCGTGTTTGTCCTGGTTCTTGGTGGCTCAGGCAGGACCCTCAGGTCAGAGCTGGGTTGTGCAGAGCCCTTTGGCAGGTGATGGTGCAGCACCTGCGTCCCCCTGCATCCTCCTGTATCCCCCTGCGGGATGCACAGGGGCTGTGCCAGTGCCCTGCAGCCCCAGCCTGCGGGATGGGATTGGAAGCGCCGGGAGCAGTGAAAGGTGTGGCAGGAGGGAGAATGCACTGCTGGAGGACCGCTCTCTGCTTGGGCAGTTTCAGCTGCTCCTTGCGTTAACTTCTCCTCAGGCTAAGGCTGTAACTGCATTAACTCTGCTGGCCTCGGTGGAGATGCTAAAGCCTGTGTCTGCTCGTGAGCTTAAAAACTCAGTAATTTCCCACAGATACCCCCTGGAGTAGGGTAACTGATAAATTTCTACAACTACACTATTCTGCTTTAGACTCCTTGCTTGGGAGGGAGGGAACTCCCATTTCTTGTCTTTTCTTTTTAGCCCTGCTGGGTCCATCCCAAAGCCATTTGATATCAAAGGGACCCTGCCCCAGGCTTCAATTGACAATGATGTGGGCTCTCGAAGATTGGCCAGAATCAAAATCCGTGCAGAAATCCGAGTATTTGCATTGCAGACAGGGAGCAATCACAAAAAGTACACTCCACCTTAAAAGCTCAGCATTACTAAGAGCTGATAAAAAAAGAGCCAAACCACCAACTTAACTTGTAGGAGACACACACGTTAGCACTGGACTTTATGTGCAGAGACAAGGTGTGTATTGTTTGCCCAATTAAAGAGATAAAACCTGTAGACCACAGTCAGCGAAATGAGCTGTGAAATGAGTGATGACTCGCTGAACAGGCAGGTGCACGCACAAAGGTGTATGCAAACTGTTCTACTTATCTAAAGACACTTTTATTGCCTGATCATCAATTTACAGTTCAGTTCGGTTACTCCTGAACTGCCTTTGTGCTGGGCTCTCAGATAAACAGGAGAAGGAGTAGCATCTCCCCGAGCTTTTCTCGCCTTTTGGAGCAGGAATGGTCACCAAGAGCAGCAAGGAGGTAAGAGAAAAACGGGAAGGCCAGGGTTGTGCTGGGGCACTGTGGTGGCACCTGGGGCAATGCCCAGCCTGGGGCTCCTTCAGTGATGTCTGTGAGTTCCTCCCTGAGCACATCCTCCACTGGGAGAAATGCATCCAGCCCCGAAATGTGGGGCTGTGAAGGGGATGCTTCCTGTGCCCCTCAGTCACAGGCAAATGGAACTAAATCAGGGAGGATGCACGAGCTGTTCAGCTGTTTTGTCTCGACCCCAGCAGAGAAATTTGAGAGCAAAGTGTTTAAAACTCACAGTTCTTGTCCTATATGGATCCAGCCAGCTTTGTGTAAATGTGTGCCTGTAACAAATGTTACTGGACAGAAGATTGCAAACCTGGTACTGAACTTGGATTTGGGGCAGCTTTGCCAGTGTTTTTTTGTGGGTGCTGATCACCCAGAGTTTTTTATTTGGGGCTGCAAATCCCCAGGAAAGAGACATCTCCTATATATGCTGTGCCTGCAAGAGGTAGCAGGAGCTAAAATGCTGAATTTAAACCGTGGTATGACAGAAATACCTGACAGTTCTATAGAAATATGGGTGTCTTTTCAGTGTAGCTCAAATAGTTTTGCAGGGACATCAGAAGACAAGAATGTTGCCCTTGATCTTGAACACTGAATTTGCAAATGAAGAAGCTTCCTCTTTCCAGCTTTCTTTGTAAGTCAGTCTGTGTGCTTCCTGCAAGACTTTTACAATCATATAAATCAAGCCTTTTCCAATGCACGTGTGCCTTAGGGATTTAGGATTTGCCTCAAATGGATAATTTCATAGTTTGCATCAGAAGTGTGTGCTTCTAGAGATGAAAAATTCTTATAACCTCAGCTGCAAGACTTTAACAAAAGAGGTTTGGGTTAATTATTAAACATTTACACCTGGAAATGATAACCATATTAGAGTATTTTGCACTCAAGTAGTGAGCCTGAGAACCAAATAATTGTTGGAAAGTTTCAAACTGCTTGAATAGAGCATGTATTCCATGATGAATAACCTCTTCTGAAAAAACTTCACAAGAAATAAGAAACTTCTCAATAAACAACCTCGACTTGATTATTAGCTGCTGAATTCAGCACTCCTGATCTCGAGTAATAGAGACAGATGCTTTTGAACCAAGAGGTTCAGGAAATCCGAAGTTCATAAAGCCAACACATCTGGTGGCTGTGCTTGTGATGGATTTCACACTCCAGCCTGGCTTGCTGACATTTGTCTCCAAACAACATTCATTTCAAAAGCAAGGGTGAGAGCATGGCTGTGACAAATTGGTTATCAAATTAGACTGATTACAGAGTTTTTCTTTTTTAACACCCATTCTGTGAAATTTCCTTTTCTCAGTCTTTAGTGAGACTCATTCTAAATCTTCAGATCTAAGCCCTGCCAAACCTCCAATTTTTTTTTCAGTTCTGCCCCCTCTCAATTTAAGGGAACTGTGGTTTTCTCCTAAAGAGACCCTCACCTAAGGCAAGGCAGCAGAGCTGCTGGAAGCAGCTGCACTTCTGAGACAGGGAGAAGAAAGAGGGATGATCAGCCAAGATGAAATTCCAGGGGTTTTATCCTTTGGCTTGCTGAAGGAAGTTTTATCACAGGATAAAGAAAGAAGGGACTCCTGGCCACTGCCTGTGAGGCTTTTTAAATGCTTTGGATCAAGCAGGATTTATTTTAGGTAGATGAGTGTGTGCAAGTGTGCCCATGTGCACAGTGCAGGGGAGGTCTCTAGAGACTGATACCCGAGGAAAGAGGGGAAATATCAAATATCCATTGTCAAGTTCATACCAGTGTTTAGTTGCTGTATGATGGAAAAGTGCTGTCATTGCCCTCTAAAGGGTCCTGTAACATCCACCCACCTGCCCCTCATATGCTTATCCCTGTGAGTGGGAGAACAGCCCCCCAAAACCCCTGGAATGTCCTTGCCTGGTCACATGGATGCAGGAGAGCTCAGTGAAGCCTCAGTTAACTGAAATGTGTGGAAATGTGTCACATGTTGTGCCAAGTCTGTAGGAGGGCTGCTGTGACGTCCTTATGTGTCACTGCAGACAGAACAGCGATTTTATGAAGTTCACTTTGGAAAGGATTGACCTCATTATCCCAAGGTAGCAGCTGCTAGAGCACATGGACTGTCAGGACTCACTCCTGGTTTCCAACATGCCTCTCATGCTGCATATTGTTGTTTTCTGAGAGCAGAGGAAAGGATGGAGAAGAGGCAAGACAAGTGAGACTGAATGTGGTATGGCCCTGTGACAACAACAAATCCTGGAGCTGCTCAATCTGGGAACTGTCACTGGTGTAACACAGCCCATGGAGACATCTACAGCACTGACCTTGCCCTTTCATTGTTATTTGCTAATTTTTTAAAAATATGTCCATATTCAAAAGAGTCACTGCCTCTGATATATCAAAACTGCCATTAAAATTAAGAAAATCACAGTACCCAACTTTCCTCTTGACTTTGCATGCAGTGCCTGTTACCCATGCCCTGCACTTTGAGAAAGTGACACACCGTTGCTATTGCTCATTCCTCGCCTCTGCAGGTTTCTGATGAAGCTGAGTTACGACCACAGCTGTGAAATCCCGTCTGGTGTTGATGATGTGGGGATGTGGTTCTCATAATGAATTCAATTAGAGCCCGTGTTAAAATGCACCGTGCTGCATCCCCCACCGGTCTCAGCGTTCCCAGCAGCTGTGTGCTGTTGACTCCGTGCCCTTGGCCTTGGAGGGTCACCTCACCTCGGCTGTGGCTGTTCCCAGCTGGTTCCCAGTGCAGTGGAAGTGTTGGAGGCACAGGATGCAGCCCGGTGCCGGTGCAGACCCAGGGGAGGGCGAGCGGAGCGGGGCCGTGCCTGGAGGATGGAGACGACCTTGTGTGGTGGAGAGAGGATGTTTGTGTTCTCAGCAGTGACAGGTGAAGGGAGGCACAGGGAGGATTTGGGGGCAGGCAGCAGCGAGTGTTAACTGGCGGCAAAATAATCACACAGGGAGGCAATTTGTGAGATGAGATTTTAATTTTTGCCTCTCTATTCCTGACCTTTGCTGTAGGGGATTGAGCAGAGCAGCCATCAGTTCTTCCCTCCACGTGCAAGAAGGCAGTTTCTGCAATCTATCCTTAGCTTTAGGACCTCTGGGGAGTCCTTGCAGCAGTGTTTGAAACAAGTCCCTCATGCATACAGTAATCAGGTTTTTCCAGTCACCTTTTAGAAACCCTCTCTTGGCTCCCCACTGAGTTGGGATGCTCTGAGGGGCTGTGCCCCAGGAGGGAGAGAACAATAATACCACAACTGTTCTGTGATCACCCGCTCCCCATTTACCATAAGCACTTTTTCACCTGGTATAGGGGGACTACCAGGCTTCAGGGAAAAAAAAAGAATTAAAATCAAGTTCCACTACTGTAGCACAGATTTTGTAGCACATCTAATAGATGGTGCTTGGGATACACATTCACTGAATCTGCAAAAGGATGGATGTGTGGCATGTGTATTTATTTTTAAGGAAGCAATAACATACCTCGAAAGAAATGTTTTAAAATGTTCCCAAAATCTGCCAGCTGTTTGCAATTTTGCTCAACTGCTAGAAATAAAATGCCACTTGCATGGCACTCTGCTATGAGGAGTCAGCTCCTTCAAATGTCCTTCTGAGCCTTGGTGTCGGCTTATTCCACAGCCACCCTCAGCTGAGAAATCTCTAACTTGAAAGGTCATTTCCCCCTCTGTTACTGAACACCAGAATAACCTTTTGCAGCATAAGCCTGCTCTCCCACGTATGAGCTCAGCCACTATTCCCTGTGCTCGGATTTTCTTGGAATTTCAGCTCTAACCTAAGTTCCTGTGTGATTTGTTGCAGGTCGCTTGATATCTGTCTTGGAAATGTTTTGGTGAGATGCAGTTGGATGAAAGATTGCTATTTTCAAAGCATTTGCTTCAGCTGACCCACT
The DNA here is from genome assembly GCA_013397245.1 of Thryothorus ludovicianus. Classification (NCBI taxonomy): domain Eukaryota; kingdom Metazoa; phylum Chordata; class Aves; order Passeriformes; family Certhiidae; genus Thryothorus; species Thryothorus ludovicianus. The sequence continues at coordinate 1,713,442 of VZTB01000708.1, read as the reverse complement.
GGAAGAGCTCATACTCCCAGTTTTGTTATTTTGCCTCCAGCAGTTTGCTTTATTGCAAGCTCTCGAAAAAATTCTCATCCCTAGGAAACATCTCCATTGGGTCAGACAGCAACTGAGCCTCATCCCAGCCAGATAAAGCAAGGCTGGGATTGCCCACACGGGAGGAATGTGGCCCTGGGAGCCCCCTGTCCCCACTGCCACCAGTGCCCACCCGATGTGGGGAGCCTGGCCCTGTGCCCAGGGTGAAAGCAGCAGGGTTTACCTGGGAGTGAGCTCTGCCCTGCACTCCCAGGAGCTGGGCAGGGCTCTGGGCTGGGCCCCAGGACTGGGGTGACCTGGCTCCAGCAGCTTTTCCAGAGGATGATGTAATGACACCCCAGCTGTGCAAGAAGCAGTGTAAGGAAGGCAAGGTGTCCATCACTCTGCTATGAAACAGGAAGAGAGTTGGTTTTTTTTCAAAAGCTTTGAAGGTGACTGGACTTGCCAAAGTCCCTGGGTCACACACAAGTCCTGCTGCCAGCCCAGGTGACCCTGGGCAAACTGATCTTGGTGTTTGACACTCCACGTCTCTGCCTCAACCCTGGTTCTGCGCACACGCTACAGGGATTCTATCCTAAATCTTCTCATGTGAATAAGCAAGGTTAAAGTGGTTTAACGTGAGAATTTCTCACTTCAACAAATGCATTTCTTTCCCCTGGTCTGAATCATAGAGGAAAAAAAAAAAATTGTCAGCGTTTCAACTACAAAGGATATAAAGCTGGTATTATACCTCGTAAAACAAGTGGTGCAAACCCGAGCTGTGTATAACGCTGAGTGGGCAACTCTGCAGCCCAAGTGCAATAGATTATCTCAAGCTCGAGCAGTCAGGACCATCAGTCATGTGGTTTCCAAGAAACTGAGGATTTAGACAGAGAAATGACTTGCAGAGAGAAACTCTGACTACGTCAGGAAAAAAGAGGGCACATTTTGACAGATCTGCTAACTAACATGGCCTGGGCACCAGACTTCTAAAATAAAGGGGTTTTTTTTCTATCCTAGGGAACTAGATCTGTGTGGTTTATCAAAATTCCTGTCTTGCCTCCAAAGATTCTGTGAAGAATAATGAATGAGAAGCAAGTTAAACCCTGCTGTAAGTGGCTGCCTTAGAGGATTCCCAGGGCTCTGGGGCCCTTGGTTGGCCACCACCTCTCCTCTCCCCTTGCAGAGGCAGGCTGCTCTGCACAGCAGAGCAGAAGAAAGGCTTCTCCCTAACAATTAATTTGTGTGACAAGATGTGCTGGAAAGAAAAAAGCAGCAGAAGAAAGGAGTTTTCCTTTGTTGCTTGTTTATTCTTGAGACACGCTCTGTGCACCTGACACGTTTGCTGGCTTCATTCTGGATCTAATGCAAGAAATTGGCACAGTCTCACTGCTGTGGTTAATTTTAAATGCAACAAGATCACGCTACGGTACTTGACACATCTCTAAGAACAACATCATGACACTGTTGACACTGAATGTTCGCTAATGGCATCCGCTGCCAAACTCCGATGTAAAATGAGTGGGATAACAACAGCAGCATTTAAAAAAACTTCATTCAAGGGAGCATTTAAAATTTTATCAGGTCTAACTGGCATGGTGGATTTGCAAATGTGGAGAATATCCGGTTTCCTTTGCTTACCCACAAGCTTCTGTGTGCAAGCCAAGCACAGCTCCATCCCCCAGGGCAGGAAAACCCAGAGGTGCAGCAGCCATCCAAACATCTGTCCTCGCAGCAAGCGGTGTCTGGCTGGACTCCTGCAACGACCCAGCTCCTGGTATTTTTAGTTCTGAAGAAAAGCTTTGTTATTGGGTTATTAATGTCCCCAAAACAGTTGCGTGGATAAGTCAGAATGTAACCACTCCAGCTTTTCAGTCAATAAAATATAATACAATAAGATAAGATGAAAATCAAAGTTCTATAAATAAGTATGGCTGAGTTAATCATTAGCTAATGATCTGTTGGTGAGAATGTGAGCAGAAAAGAATTACTGGTTTTCTGTGTGATTGCTGTGAACATTTCTGTGTGTGGATGCAGTTATATTGGCTTAAATTTTATGCAAATACAACTTCATTCACACTTTTGCTAACACAAGCTACTTTCCTAAAAAGTACTCTTATTTAAATATTTACACAAAAAATCAGTGGGTTTTGAAACAGTTTGGACACTGTAAGTCACTCATTTAGATTGTCAGGACTGGGTATAAACAGGGCTCCTACTTTTGGAGATGGTGAGAAAAGAATTGCAGGGAAAATATTTTTTTGTACTGATATTTCAAATCCTGCTCCCACCCAGCAGGGAGCTGTGGTAGAACTAATCAAAATGTTTGAGTCCCGATGGGTTTCCAGTATCTGTATGTCAATGGCATTTGAAATTTAAACATTGTGAATGCTGAAATTTTCATTTGGGGGAAGGTTATGGGTTTTATTCTTTTTTAAGTGGTTCTACTCACAGAAATAGGGTTTGCAGGTCTTTCAGTAGTCTGGGGCCAAAGCAGAAAGGGAATCTATAATTCTCTTTGTAGAGCCTGCTGTGGGAATCCTGAGTGGGGCTTTGCTGCACAACCTCAATTCAGTGATGATGATAATAAGTTCCTCCAGTTGTTAAGTACAGCTAATAAAGTTGAAAAACACCTTTTGAAAAATGATTAGGTAGATAATAAAGTATGTCAACTTGAAAATATGCATTCTTCATGTGATGACTGGAGATAGTTTATCACTTTATGAGTGACACATCCATTTATAAATATTTATTCTCTCCGGTGGTACTGATAAATCTTTTGAGCCTATAAGCCCATTGATACATACACAGTAATATCATTTGTCTTTCCAATGCATTTTATTTATTATTGACTAATTGCCTGCCAGATTGTAAATATGATAGGGGAGGCATTGTGCTTTGATTAACTGTATGTTAAAGTACCCAGAGGAATTTAGTTCTAGCTCTGAGCAAAGACATCCAAGGCAATAAATTGTATATTTTGAAATCAGCTATGCAGTATAGAGCTGCAGCACTAGTTAAACAAGCTGAGCAGAGGCATTTTCCAGAGCAGTTTATTTTGATTAATGGGTTCCCAAAAGCCTCTTGCTGCTGTTTACAATGGATTTGCTGTAATATTTACAATAAACTGGGGTAAGTCAAGAGAGTTTTAATGTACTTCGACAGGTTACGTGCACTTCACAAGCCCAGGGCCAGGAGCATGGTACAAAGTCAAACAGGTAAATGTTTTGTCCTCTTTTTGGCATATGTGGGGATTTTTTTTTCTTGTTCTTCCTCCTCCAGCTCCACTCTCAGACATTTTCTTAGTCAAATGTTTAAAACCGGCTTAACACATCTTGAACCATCTCTGTGATGACTGGAGATAATTTATCACATTAGGCCTGACACACCATTTATAAATATTTATTCTCTGTGGTGGCACTGATAAATGGGCTGAGCAGCGTCGGCAGAGGCTCGTGGAGCTGCTTCCCTCTGCCTGCTCCTCCTGGAGCACAGGGCTCTGGCACCAGCCCCTTCCTGGGCTGGCAGGGAGCTCAGCCAGGCCAGTGCCACCTCACCAACTCCATCAGAACACTTCCAATTAGGACACTCAGGACCTTGTTAAACCAGCTGCTCTCAAGTGCCCCTGTAACGAAATTCAAAGTTTCCAGATTGTCACAGCAGCATTTTTGTGCTCTGGGCAGCTCTTGATGCACACCACAAATACACATGCTTGCTCACTTCTTTGTTTTTGTCTCTTGAAGTCATAAGGGACAAATGTCATTGTCCTGTCCAAATAAAAATCCCTCAGTGGGAGCTGGCTGCCTGAAACACGGTGCAAGGTGTGGGAGTGTGTTAATGTTGGAGATGCCTGCCAGCCCCTCCACTCACTCCCTCTTCCCTAAAAATTGAACTAGTTTGTCAGGCTGTACTTATGCACCATGTAATTTGACAGGAATTCTATTGTAATTAGCACCCGCTAATCACTGCCAGCCATGTTAGTTAGCTAATTGTACCTTGGGCATTCAAAAACCCAAGCAAACCCAAACCTCCTACGTAATTGTGTTGAAATAGATGAAATAGCCAAGCGTGTGTGTTCTTGTGAGGGGTGTGGCAGGGGAGAGGGTGACACGTGCTGGTGGCTCCTTCTGAATCCTGCAGAAACATCTCCCTTGGGGAACTTCTGGACCTTCTCCACAGCTCCCAAAACCTGGACCTGCGGGCAGGAGGAATATTGCAATACTGGTGCCAAGAAACCCTCAGGGTTAGAGAGATCCAGAGGCAAAACTGAAAGCAGGAGCTCTTGACAGGTGGGCCAAGTCAAGGAGGTATTTGGCATTTTCAGCTTGGGGAAATGACCTTGATCAGATTTTATTCTGTTTTTTTAACACTTATTTCTTTACAGTTAAACAGACAGGGCTGTGCAGCAGCGTTTCCTCCATGGAGGCAGAATAACCTCACTCTCTTTGATTTCCATTATGCTTTCCAGTGGATCTGAGATGTAATTAATTAATTGATTTTTGCTGCCATTCCCCTAATTAACACTAAATAAAAATTCATGCCAGGGTTAATAGCTTTAAAGGTTGGAGGCAGGAGTTTCTGGTGCTCAGGTCTGTTGCCCGTTGAGCAGTGCATTTGGGTTATATTCCCTGCCATGCTTTTAATTCCTAATCAATTGAAAGTTAATTTTGTTCTTAACTGAAAGGGAGCCAGAAATGGGTTACTGTTACACAACTGGTTTTGTTTTATGGCCTCACAGGGCAATGTTCACAGCAGTTACAGCACCACTGGGCAAACTGGGATAGCATGGCAAGGACACAGTCCTGGTGTGACAGAGTCCCCAAACCAGTGAGATTTATACCTTGTGCTTCCAATGCTTCCCATAAATGCTGCACTCTTTGCTCTCTAGTGTACTGGAAAATTACCAACACTTAATATTTGTATGATGCTTCGAGGCTCTGAAGTGTTGGTTAATTTTGTGTGTGGCCAGTAGAATTTTACTTACAAAAAGGTCAGGTTGTTTTTATCCATTATCTCCTACTAGACAATAAAATTGAAAATGAGAGAGAATTATTGAAAATATTGCTTTATGTGTTCATAAAATGAGTTATCTGAACCATCTCATTTTCTCTCTAGAGCAGGAATGTTAAAGTGCCTCAAAGAGCTCAACTGAACCTGGGAAAGGTGAGCTTCTGGCTTTTGGTGGTCCATTAAACCCTTAAAAACATCTCTGTGTAAATAATGAGAAAAATTATAAACATTCTCTAGTTGTCTTAAAAAATGGAAGAGAAATAAGAACGAGATTGTCTATCTGACTGCTGCTTTCACTTTTATGCCCCTGTGGATATTTGGCTCAAAATCTTCCCTTCCCTGGACATATGTGGGACAATCCTAAAGTGCAGCAGGGAAATAATCACAGCCCATATCATGAGCAGTGAACCACGGCCCTGTTTGACAAAAATGAGATTTGATAAAAACCTGTGCAGGGTGGCTATGAGATGGTGTATTTACATTCTTTTCTGCCAATGAAGAACTCGGTTTATGAGGTGGGATTGAAGCAGTTCAGGTAGGAATGTGTATGTCCAAGGCAAACATCTTGTAATTCCAATTGTTTTTGTGTTTGGGCAACCTCTTGAGACTATCCATGTTCAACAGGGCTTTTCCTTCTCCTAGTTTTTGTTAGCAGTACTGCTCTCCTGAAATATGGAAGTGTTCATCTTCATAATTTCCATTTCCACCTGCCTTCTGTTCCTGCCCTCGTGCAACCACAGTGTGAGCAGCTGTGCAGCTGCTGTGCTGCACCTCAGTGCCCTCAAGGTGCCAGGGCTCAAATTTGTGTCACGGTACAGGCAAGGGGGAAATGGAGCTAAAATCCCTTCTCCAGTCTCTTCTTTTTTGTCTGTGTTTGGGCATTTGCAGCACTGAGCAGCCTGGAAAGAGAAAGGAGCAAAAAATGGCAATTTCAAATAAGTGCATAAAATATATTTTTTTCCAGTCCATCCCTCCTAGGCTTTAAAATATTATAGGTATTTTTTAAGTTACAAAGTGGTGCAAGTTGCAAGGTGTTTGCCAGAGCATAGCATGCTCTCTCTGAGTTGGGATCACTATAGCTAATCCCCAAGCATTCAACTCTGATTTTATCTTTTTGTTATCAACTTTGTTCTTTGATCCACCTGGAGTATCAGTTCCATTCTCTTCCTTTAATGATCTGCTGCTCATTTACTTCTCTGCTCAAATCCCATGCTCTGGATACTGCCAGCCTTTAGCCCTGGCCACACTAATACATAATGCAGATGATAAAAGCCAGTGTAACAGAAAAGAGGTCCCAGGGAGAATACAAACCATGACAAAATAAGAAGGAAGCAGATGGTTAGGTATTAAACTGCAGTAATAAAATAACATCTGGCAGAATATCACACGCATGCACTGATGCCCATCTGAGGAGTGCACTGATTTAAGTAATATGTTTCTCATTTTGGTGCAATTAACACCAAAATTTGCATAGCAAACAATGGCAGAGCACATAGAAACTTCTTTTGGAAAATGAAGTCCAAATATGTCTTTCCTACCAGGAGATTGGGCATAACAGATGCTGATGGATTTCCATAGTGTGGTGTAAAGCAATTAATGAGTTTTACCTTCCTGCTGGCCAGAGAACCCATTATTCTGTTTACGTGCAGCCTGGCAGATGTACTTGTTTGCAGGGCTGGAAATTGAAAGATAAAGGGGGGAATAGGACCTGACCAGGTGGAACATCACACGGAACATCACTCCTCCTGCTCTAGAGGAGGCTGTATGGACTAGGTAGATCCTCAGAACCCTGTGGAGGTAAATCTGACTGCCTCAGTTCCTCTCCCAAATTTCCCTCTATGCCAGCTAGGGGAGGAGAAACCTTGGGGCTGCGTTTTTCAAAGGAAGTTGGAGGGAAGATGAAATCCCCACGTGGTTTGACAAGCCACAGGCAGCACCAGACACCCTGCAGGCAGGGAGGTGCTGCCTGCACAAGCTCTGGCCTGCCCACAAACGCAGCCCAGGGCAGCCCAGTCTGATGAAAAAATGTTTAATTTGTGTTTCTGAGCACATTGGGATGCCGAGGTGTGCTGGGAAAGCTGCTGGTGAGGGCACTGGGGAGCTGCAGGGTGGTCAGGATGGGGCTGACATCAGTGCAGGGCTGGTTAGAGCCCTCCTTGGCCATTAGCACAGAATGGGGCTGTTCCATGGAGAAACCCTTCAGCAGCAGCTTTCATAACACCTCAGTGACCAAATGGACATGAATATTGTCATGGGGAGTGGAGGAAGCTCTCTGAGGGCGCCCAGAGGGACCCTCTGGCTGTAGACACCTGCCCCGCCCTGGGGGACACCTGCCCCGCCCTGGGGGACACCTACCCCGCCCTGGGGGACACCAACCCACAGCCCTGGGGGACACCAACCCAGCCCTGGGGGACACCTACCCCGCCCTGGGGGACACCTACCCAGCCCTGGGGGACACCTACCCAGCCCTGGGGGACACCAACCCTGCCCTGGGGGACACCTACCCCGCCCTGGGGGACACCTCAGCCACCTGCTCACCCCACACTTCATGGGACAGGAGTATCTGCAGTTCAGAGCTGCAGAGCTGCTGCATCTCCTGCGTGCTGGGAGCTGTGTCTGAGCACCTGGGGCTTTTCCTTGCTCCACAGCAGGATGTGGAGTGTGAACCTTCCTGAGGGGCCCCAGGAGAAGCACAGAACTGTCCTGTGGAAGCACCTGCTAAAGTCAGTGGTTCACTCATCAAAAGACCATGCAATTAACAGCAGGCTGTGGGTAGCAGATTGCCAGTGTGTGGCAGAACAGATGCTCTGTGCTCTGCTCCAGCTAAGGAAGCACTGGATTTCCACTGCTGAGGGCTGGGCCACACTGCAGCCTGGCATGCACTTCAGCATAAATAACATTTCCTCTGGGAAACTTCCAGTCTAGGTTGGAATAAAAGCAGCTTTGTTTTGGAATTCCCTAGGAAGCAGAGTTCTGAGAGAGAAAAGCATAGGAAGAGCTTAGCCTCCATCTACCTGCTTGTCCCTAGCAGGAGGGAGGTGGGTGGCAAATCTGCCATCCAGACAGATTTGACCATCTGAGCTGGGCCTGGCTGCTGGAAAATCCCATACAGTGAATTTTCTCACTGTAATTGGCTTTTGTGATGTCCCAGCGTGCTGCAGCTGGCACAGCATTACCTGTCTTTGCAGGGCAGGCAGGCTGGCCAAACAGCAGCAGTATTCCAGGGAAGGGAAAGTGTATTCCTTTCTGTTTTGGTGTGTTCAGTGAAAGGCCTGATCTTGCTTCTTTTGAAAATGGTGACAATAGTCCCATTGATTTCCTTAGAAGAAAGGAGTGGGAACATGTCTAAAGTTCTTCTTCTTTCAACAAAGTGGAATAAAAGGGGTGCTTTCAACACACCTTTATTCCAATTCCTTCTGCCTTTTGTGTAGGGGTTATCTGCTGGAAGTCAGCATCGCCCCATGCACAGTGAGATCCAGATTTTGACATGAGCCCTGAATGCCATCACATTCTAAGTGAGAATGCAGTGATTTACTTCCCATCAGTACAGTGTTTAGATCATGTGGTGTCTACTTTCCTATGACAATCTTCACAAGGAATAATACAGATGCTCTCCTGGTAGCAGATCTAGGACACTAACAGAAAAAGCTGAGGGGTGAAAGCTAGAGGGGTATTTATGGGTGGAGAGAGTTATTTATATTAATAGAAATATGAACTGCTGTAGCACCTTTGAGGAATAAAAGGCAGAATTTTGCAGTTTTAGGGACTGTGATGTGAACAGCAAGGTTTTTTTGCAGCAGTTAATTGTCTTGAAACCTGATTTCCAAAGGCAGCAGCCTTAATTTCATTTGTTCTTTGCTGGGCATCCCATGGGAGTGTGAGCTTCAGTCTCCAATAAATCAGAGCAACATGCACTGTGGGCTGACTCTCAGGCTCGCTGGGAATCTCTCTTTCCTCCTCACTGGGCTTTGGGTGGAGTGGCTTTAATTCTAAAATGGTTAGAATAGCCTTAATCCTTATTTCTAAGGAAGTAATGCTGCCAAAATCAGGAAATGAAGGAGAGCCCTGCACTTTGCTCCTGCCCTCAGACCACCTCCTCCCTCTTCCCAAACTGCAGAGTCCTCGTGGACATGGCAATTTGACCTCTGAGAGCCAGTGTTCACAGGGTACCATGGTGCCAGGCCTTCCCAAAACACCTGGCTGCACGAGCAGAGCAGAACAAGCCCACATCCTTCCCAGAATAGCTCCAGCAAAATCTGTACAAGCGAATCCCTGACCCAGAGACCCCTGGAGTCAAAGAGCTCTTTTGGCTGAGGAATCTCACACTGAGCACATAACCTTTGCTTTTGCTGCTCTTCTGCTGGGTTTAACTATTCCACTGTAGTGCAAAACGGGGCTCTGATGGTGCCTGAGGAGCAGGTGGAGGGGTCAATGTGGAAACATTTGCAGAAAAACTGCCTGTTCCAGCTCGTTTTACCAGCATTTTGCATTCCCCTGAGTTACCTTCTGAAGACAGTTTAATTTCCTATGTGATGCCTGTATTTTGCTTGCATTTNCCCCCCCCCAAAGATATTCTGGTGCCTGCCTTCTCCACAGTAGTAATAGCTGCAATATATTTAATAGCTACCCACTGCCAGCCTCTCTCAGCCTTCTCCACGGATTCCCCAAGGTACCAGATGCATAATGCATTTCCCAGCTAGGAATCAGACCTCGCTAGGATCTGCCCTCTCGAAAAAAAACTCCTTCCTGGCAGGTTCCCCAGCTCTGTGGGAATTAGCAGTGTGTGCAGAGGCACACAGAGGTGGTTTCCTCTCTCTGTTCGGGTGTGAAGTGAAAGGCTTGGAGCTACATCAGCTGCTGCAGACAAAGAAGGCTGCCCTGCACACAAAGCAGTGCCAAAACTGTGTGTCCTCCCCGCAGAGCCCCTGAAGGGACACACCAGCCTGTCCCCAGGCGTCCCAGCCACTGAGGAACAGAGCTGCAGGGATGGAGCTGGGTGATGGGAGGGAGATTTTGGTATGAGAAACAGGAAAACGCAGAAAACAGTGCAGCAAGGGCCTAATTGCAGAAAATCTGTGAAATATTCCCAGAACTAACCCAACTAACCCAGGCTGACCTGTCAAAGGCCCTGGTCTCACCAGCTTTGCACCCTATCCTAAAAAATTGCTGGATGTGACAGCCGTGGGGAGGGAGGTTTACGTTTACCTTAAATTTTAATTTCTTCAGGAAGAAGCAACTGATTTCATTATTTATTTGACTTTCTATACAAGCAAAGAATGATTTAAAGCAATTTGCTTGTATGAATTCCTGAACCTCCTGATGTCCTTCAGGACAGGCTTGTTTTCAGAGGAGAAACTCATCAAATAACTCGATTAAGGTTTAATAAAAAAAAAAAGAAGAGGCCATGGTAGAGCTGGAAAATGAACCCAGGAATGTTGACTTTGAACTACATGAAACCAGTTGCACTACAGTAGCATACTTGGTAGTTTTGCTTGGTTTTCAGCCACAGCTTTAAAGTTTGGCCAACAAAGTTAAGAAGTCAGGAAGGGGGTAATTTTTATTCTTTAGATGAGAAGACTGAGAAATCTAAAAGCCTGGTGCTCACAATAACTTATTATTGCTCTTTATTTGATGGAGTGACTCATATAGCACATAGCTTCAGGAGCAGGTTTGGGGAAAGCTATAACTGAAAACACAGCCAGCTGTAAAAAGCTAGCCATTTCCTACACAGCATCTACTTCAAAGGAATAAAATAGATGTCTTCTCTTTTCTGTCCAAAAAGTCACTGCAGAAGCAGCTTTCTTTTGTTATCTCCCAATAAATGTGTCTCTGTAATAGTGGAATTTACTGCTGGGGGTGTGTGTTTCTCACCGCTGCTTCCCCTCACAAAGGAGCTAATCTATCTTGTGCTGGGAGAAGGCAAATGATGTCATGTTTCCTGTATTTCAGCCTACTTTCCAGCTGCTGCAGAAAGGCAGGGCTCGAGGTAAACACTTCACTCTGCAAGGGCAGAGCAGGAGCTGCTGCCTCTGGCTGGGCTGGGGTGTGCTCCAGGGACAGAACGACAGTCATGGCATTTCTGGCACCTCCACGCCAGCCTGGCTTGGCTTTTCCCGCTGTTTCCCCCTTGGATGGGCAGCCCAAGCACATGGGACGGATGGGAGGCAGCCTTGCCATCCCCATGCCCTGCTCTGCTGGGGCTGGAGCTCAGCAAGTCGGGGCACTCTGCCTTGGCACAGCCCCTGCCCCGGGTTTGCAGAGCGCCGTCTGAACTAGTTCTCCTTCCAGCAGGAGAGCCCTTGACATTCATTAAGGCTAAATTCACTCTCACATTTTAATCAATGAGATGGAAAAACAACAAAACAGGAATGCATAAGCAAGTCTGACTTTTTTTTTTTTTTTTTCCTTTTTTTCCCTTTTCTATCAGCAGTCTAACAAGCCCAGGATAACACCCGCCCTCGTGCAGGATTTGCCCAGGCAATTATCACCATTGCAGATTGGATAATTATGCATGCAAAGGCCCGTCTGGTACCTGCCACATGCAATGACTCAATCCGGGTGCAGGTGCAGGTGCTGCCTCTGCCTCGCCCTCTCCTCCCTGCTGCTCTGCCCATCACATCTCGGGGTCCCCAGGGAGTGCTGGTGGCCAGGCTGTGCCCTCAGCCCTCGAGGGGGCAAGGAGGGCATTGGCGTTCTGGGACCCATGTGCTGGGCAATGGAACATTCTGCAGGTGCTGGAGGAGTGTCGGGTTCTCGGCTATTTTGCAGAAATTCCCCTTTTCCATGCCTGAGATGGGAGAAAAGAGCAAAACTCTTCAGATCTCATGTTCAAGGTTGTTTATTCTCTCTTATCTAAAACATTTTCTCTCTGACCTGCCAAGCTCCTTCCAGCAGGGCAGTCGAAGCCTTCTCCCCCCTCAGAGGGGGTGTTTATCTTTTATACTAAAAGTTACCTACAGATTATTTACTAATTGTCTCCAATACCTATTCTCTACATTAGACAGTTTCTACTCTAAACCAATCACTCATGTCCCCATCACCGAGAAGATGGAGACAAGAAGAAGAAGAAGAAGAAGAAGGAAGAAACCTAAAAGCCACGAGGTTCCTCCATCTTGGCAATACCCACCCCCTGTACCAAAACTCAAAAACTACTTTCACATTCTGTTACAAACTCACTACTGCTCTATTTAAACCCCTGTGACCCGTAATTCTTCTTTAAAGGTTGGCAACTGTTCCCATGGGCTAAAATCCAAACCACAGGTGTTTTGGGCTCTGTGCCAGGGTCTCTGAGACCCCTGCCCGGGTCCCTGAGCCTCCAGGGCAGCTGGAGGCGAATCTTGTGTTCCCACAAAGGAGGGGTGCAATCCAAAGCCTGGCTTTTCCCCCTCACAGCAGACCATCCTGTGTGGATTTATCCCCCAGCAGTGCTGTCCCTTCCCCAGGATTGCTGCCTGCAGCCCCACGGCTCTGCTGCCTGCAGTTTTCCACCCTGTAATTCTGTCCTTTGCCTGTGCACCAGCAGAATATGACTTTCTTCATATATTATACCTTGAGTGCAATACAAGAAAATAAAAATGAGTAACAGCTTGTTTCCCAGCCCTGGATGGAGCAAAAATTTTGATGAATGGGCAGACTGCTTGCATGAAAAAGAGCATGAATAATTTGTAATGAATAATATTCAAGTGTTACCTTTTTTTTCCACTCATAAATTGCTTGCAAATTTTCCCCCCCGAGCTGTTAGTCACCAGAGCAAATACAGAGCAGCTTGTTGGAAGCATTTGTTTTCTGCTGCTCTGAGCTGTGGTTAGATGTGCTGGTCACCCTGATGGATGAGGTAACTCATCCTGGCATGTTTCTTCAGGTGGCACTTCGTGATTTCCAGAGCTTTGCATATATTTTTTGTCACAAGCAATGGCAGATGCTGAAAAAGCTGTTTGTTTGCTACTGTTAGTAATTTATAAATTATCGCTTCCACAGGTCTTAACCAATATTGGAGCTTGACAGAGACCCGGGTTAACAAAGAATTATGTTATGAAAAATATATGTAGATACTTATGCTGCTGGAGAGGCACCGTTCACCATTCTCCCCCCTCCATTTTTCTGGAGTTTTGCTGTTAAAAAATAACACCCCTATATTTGTGGAGAAGTTTTGTGGAGGTGGAGGGTGAGGAAGAGAGCAATGGGGCATGGGTGAGGTATTCCTCGCCTCTGGCACTATTTGTCCTGGTTTTATTAATACAGCAGGCTGCCTCTTCTGACCTGCTCCCTCTTGGAACAACTGGGAGTTCAATTTCCTCCTTCTCCCCTCTGTCTGTCCTCAGGTTTGGGGTGGGACACACGATGTCCCTCAAGGATAAGCTCTATCTTTTCCATATTTTCACCTTTCCTCCCACCAGACCAGCGTGGGACAGGCTGTGGGGTGGGTCTGCAGTGGGGACAGGCTGTGGGGAGGTGGGAGAGGTGTCCCCACTCTGTCCCCCTGTCCTTGTGCATCCCTGCCCTGTGCTGGCAGCTGCACCAAGGGGAAGGTCAGCCCTGACCAGGGGGTGGTTATTTCCATGTGAGCTGCATCTCACCTGACATTTTTCACTTTGAAATCTGAACGGTTTGAAAAAGATCTGTGCATACCTGTGTAACCCTGCCCTGGCCTGGCCTCTCTGGGTGAGCTGAGGCCAGGAGAGGGTAAGGAACGTGCCAGGGGTGGCAGTGTCCTGGCCAAACTGCCCTGCTCCTTGTTCTGGGTATCATGTGGACACTGCAGTTTCAGTTATTTTGGGATCTCTCCACCACCTCTCCCATTTTCTAGTCCTTTTCCACTGACCTCTTCTAATCAGCTGAGATACTTTCCTGTTATCTTTTTTCCTTGAACTCGAAGCAGTATGAAGGAATGACCTCTCTTCCATGCACATGATTGCATTTTAAACTTTAATAGCTTCCATTCCCTTTTCTGGGAGGTGCTCTGCTCAGCTGAAGCTCTGAACATTTCACTCACGCTCAGGGAGCAGCCAGATACAGTTTCTGTATCAGATCTCCTTCTGCATGATGGACGCTTCAAATTGAAGCTACACTTCTTTCTAAGCTGAACATATGTGAGGTTGAGGTTCATCTGATAGAGTATTTATTGACATTACGCAGCTCTAAAGAGATCTGGTTTGCCTATGAAAAAATCGGAGAGTAATGTAGTTAATGGTAATTAAGAGATATCTTAATAATGTGCAGTGATTTCTTAATAGATGCCAAGAGAATAGGCTTAAGGGGAGATAGGGAAACACACCCACAGACCTGCTTTTGCTCTGTCACAATCCCTCCTCTGAAGTGCAGAGGAATGTTTGATTTCTGGGTGTGTGTGTCTGGCAATGGAAACCCAAGCGGCCGAGATTACAACAGCTCTGCTGATCCTAAACTGGGTTGGGGTTTTTTGGGACATTCCGAGTTTAATGACTGATATCCTCTTAGCACCTCGTTACTGATCATGGCCTCTCTCCGAGTACAGGGAGAAGGCTTGGATACACCAGGAACGACCTGGGAAGAGTGGTTTGCTGGCATGGATCTCAGAATAGAGAAGTTAGAGCCCAAATTGCTTCTTGGTTGTGAAAAACATTTTTAGATTCTGGGTGGACAGCTCTGTTAGGAGTTTGATGTGACAGTAGCTGCTCAAAGTGGGGGAAAGGATGTGGGAGAAGTCTGCAAAAACCAGAATAAGGGCTTTTAGCTTACAGATGTTGCCTTTTTCTCTCTTGGTGTTGTTTCTACTCAAAGGTAATTAACTACATCTAGGAGAGGGATGAGCTGGAATCCAGCTTGCAGTGGATAAAACACTGGAGAGGTGAGCTGGTCCCCTCTAGACCACCTCTAAGAAGAGCCTGGCTTTGCTTCCAGCCCCAGCTGAGCTCAGTCACGTCCCAGCCCTCGCCAGCAGCCCAGTGCTGCCTCTCCTTTTACAGCTGTTCCCTGATTACATCAAGCGGCTCAGCCCCTTGGGTTTGCTTTTGATGTAATTCCAGCCGGGAGGGCGTGCTGGGGTGGGAAGTGAGGATATGAGCTGGAACCCCACCTTCCAGTGTGAAAGCCCAGCGCAGGGTGAGCGGCAGAAACGATTCTCCGTGACCTCTGCTTCCTCTGCCATGAGAGTTTGCATTGTGCAGCCATGAATGCATAATTCATTGCCACCCACCGGGGAAATGCCCTGCGAGCACGGCACATCCTCAGCCCGGCGATGCAGGAAGAAAGGAGGTGCTGATACGGGATTTAAAGACACAGCCAGACAGGAGGGATGTGGGAGATGGATTCTGAGTGGGAATGGAGCAATATGCCTGTTTGACTGGATTCTTTGCAACTTTTTTTTATCTTTTTTTTTTTTAATGCAAGCATTCAATACTGCTGATGTTTTCCATGATTTCAAAACACCTTTACTTCTTTTTCCCTCTGCGAACTGGAAAGCAGAAGAGCTGAGTTGTCCCTCGAGAAGACATTTCCCACCACAGATGTTCTGTCTGCCATGAGATCCTGGAATCTCTCATTGCTGGAGGAGCTCCTGTGTCACTCCCAGGCCTGGGTGAGGATGACATTCCTCCAGTGGCAAAGACAAACTCCCCTCTCAGTGTTTGCTGCAGAACAAGTAAATCCTCCCTGTTTGGAAGCATCCCTGTCTGCGCTGAGACCTTGCCTTTGAAAAGTGATAATGTGAAAAACATCCTGCGACGTTTTGCAATGAAGATCTATTTGCATTTGTTATCTGGGAGCTGTCCATCATTTCCAACACCGTGACTTCTGGGTGACTCTTCTGTGCTTCTCTCTGGCACTGTGTGCCAGCTTTGTGCCAATGATCTTGGATGACAGTTATGGAGGTCTAAATTCATCCCTCATTTCTGCTATATACTGCCTGTGATTTAAAGCCACTTAAATATATATTGCCTGTGATATAAAGTCACTTAATTGTCTTGTTCCTCATCTGTAACATAATACTGCTTTTTTCCTCCCTGTCTGCTCTCTGGGGATCACACTGTGGTCCAGGCAGGGCTCTCTTGGTTGCAGGTGTCTCAGCAGCGTCTTTGGAACCAATAAGCTCTTTAGCTGATTGACTTCTGGATTTGGAGCTAAAGATATTTCAGTTTCCCCCAGCTCACTGCTAACCAGACTGAGATCTTCATGAGATTTTCTGCAATGTTTAAATCCCAACTTCTTGACTTCACTGATTTTGTGAGAATCTTGGCTCCTGGGTTCTCTGGATTTCTTTTTTCTGTCTTGTCTTTTAAAAGAACATCACTAGCAACAGTGCAAAAATAGATCCTGAGAGAGATGTCCCCAGATGGCTGGAATCTGCTATTTCTTCAAATACAAAGAAATTTGGGCTGATATCATGACTTTCCCCAGGCTCAGCTCATCAGTCTTGTGCATGGGATGGACCTGAGCAGAACCAGCATTGGAGCCAGGAGAGAAGCTGCCTTTTCTGTTCTAGCTTGGAGCAGAAATCCCCTTGGAGCTGACACTCTTCACAAAAAAACTGAGTCTCAGCAGTTTCCTTTGGACAGCCTGCTGCTGCAGAGTTTATATCTTAATAAATATTTCTCTGTTGTTACCTGCTGCTACAATGCATGTATTGGGTATTAAGGAATTCCATCTGGGAAAAGTGATATACACGTATTTAATAAAAGTATTTTAGAGCCCAGAAAAGTCAAACCTCTCTGTTCAGGCATCCCTCTGTGTGCTCCAAAACTGCCACAAGAGAAAAAGCAAGTTATGTATGCGTGATCTCCTCTATAAAGGAGCTATATTCATATCTTCCACTCTCAGTCTCCACCTTCTCCTATTCAATTTACAGTCTAGACTCTCTAAAAATGTCTTGCTATTGGTTGGCTTTTCCTTTTCCTGTGGGGAAAGGGCACTTGTGAGACAATGCTCTCAACTGGAGATTACACAGAGCTGTTGCATGTTGGTGCATGATAACAGGAGAGGTCCCAGCAAGCCCCAATATGTAATAAACTGCAAAGGCATAAATTGCATATGATTAAACCTTTGATGGTGGGCTGTAAGGAATTCCCAGTGCAGTGTGCCATGCTGCCTTTTACATCAGCCCTTAGCAGACTCGTTGGCTCCAAGGGGTTAATTATACATTATGGATTAAAACAATGAAAGATGCTCGTTAATACTCAAATCATTGCATGGCAGCCCTGGGTGACTCCCTCACTGCTGCTGCCAATTTGCAGCACTCACCTGGGGCAAGACAGGAAAAGCTTGTCATTTCTCACCCCTTCCCCTCTCTTTCCCTCCTCCTTGCTGTTTTGTTTTTTTTTTTTCATCTGCAGCATCAATTTGCTTGTCAAGGCAGGTGACAGGTGAAAAGCCTACCTGATTATTGAAATTGTAAGGTCAAAAGCAATTGGATCCATCTGCCATGGATGGCAATTTACAGCCAATGCTGGCCCAGGCAGGCACAGATGAGGGGCAGGTGAGGCAGGCGGGGGAGTCCTGATGGGAGTGATAAAGCAGGGGCTGATAAAGAGGGTCAGGAATGAGGCTCTGGTTTTGTTCCTGGGGGTGAGGTGCCTCGTCCTTTGGTTTTCAGCCAAAGCTGGGTGGTGTCTTTTGAGACACCAGGGTGCTGTTGGTTGTTGTCCCCTCAATTTTTCCTTTGGACTCCAGGAGCTTGAGTGCCTTTTATGTGCCAGAAACCAGCACTGACATCAGAGAGGTGAGTAGAGATAATGTGTCTGTCTAAATGTTAGATACTAAGTGAAGATGTTATTCCATGAGGAATGTTTATAGAACTTCTGATTTTTCTTTTGTTGCAGAAGACTTTAACAAGCTAATTTAACATCTGTAAACCTAGGATGAAGTTATTCTTTCAGCAGTTGCAGGCTTTATATTTTTGTTCTTCTCAGTAATAGCTGGAATAAAATGAAACTCTACTCTCAGCTTCCCCTCTGCTCTGGCTAAAACCAACCCCACTGTATGATCATGAATCTGAACTCGTGCTCTCTGTTTATCCTGATAAGCTTTCCTACCTTCAGAGTGAAGGCATGAGCTTGTCTGAGTTAGTGAGGCTCTCCAAACACTCCAGCAGATTTTTGCAGAGTTTTTGCTGAGATTTTGCTGGGCAATTCTGGGACGCTCCACATGAAGTTTGGAGCTGAGCAGTTGAGTGATGTAGAAAACCTTGCTAACAAATGTTGTGTCCAAGGCTTTTCCATTTCTCTCCCTTAGAATGGTGTGAGTTTTGTCTGGAAATCTCCTGCCCTGGTTTGGGGCAGCCCCTCTGCTGTGGGTGTGTGGGAGGCTGCTGCTTGTGCTGATTTCTGCTGGCCCTGAACAGGAGAGATTTTCCTCATGCAGTTTCCACAATGGTTCTCTATTGGTGTTTGTGTGACTCCAGTGAGAGTGAATTGAGTGCTAGTGTGTGAGGATCCCAGGGAATAGCTGGGGAGCAAGAATTAATCTTCTGGAAGTCAAGCTATTCGAGCAGTGATGGTGTTTCTGCATCCACATCCCCACGCAGCAACTAATCCCTGCCAAAACCCTGGCAGAGCCTGTCTTACAATCTTTTTACAGACTGAAGGAATGTTTGATGCCTTAAGGAAGGGGGGAAAAATAAACAAACAAAAAAAAACCCAGCTGGGGGGTAGCATATAGTAAATAAGACTTTGACCTTATCTGAAGTATTTCTGTGCACTGAATCTAGCCAAGGACTCTTGAATAAAACAAGCCTGAAGTTTCTAGGCCAAGTAGGTTTTGAGATATGGCTCCATGATAAATTGTTAGAGGAATATTTCAAAGGCTGAATTGTGCCTCATTTTTCAAAGTCCCATATCTCACAAACACCTTGTCTGATCTGCCACGACTTTGTCAATAAGCTAAACCCTGACTACTGATTGTGTATGCAAAGTTGTGAGCAAAAAAATCTGCATGGATCTTCACCATTATCCTAAACACCTCCCTTCCAGGTTATCATCCCCTCCTCTCCTAAATATTGGTAGAGATTTTGGGGTTAATTAAAAAAAAAAAAATCTGTAAATCCCTAACTGGTTAGTGCTGAATGGAAAGGCATAGAGCTTACTGTTTTCAAGTTCTTAATTATGGGAACTTGGATGAATAAGAAGTTTGAAATTAAGTACTTTAAGGTTTCTTTATTTTGTGCATGAACCCCAGAAAAGTAAAAGCAGAGCAAAGGAAAAAGCAAGAGAATTTTGAGGCAGGAGCAATGAGTAAGTCTAGGACTTGGTGCTTAGTGTCATCCTCCACAACTGTTACGGATAATTATTAATCTCTGGGCATTATGGCTCTCTGGCAAATGCATCTTGATAAATCTGTGCTTCTGTTTCAGAGGTGTGGATAAGCACTTTTTGTTTGGTTTTCCCCATTTGTGCACTTGCAAAGACAGGCCTTTTCCAGTATCTGCATTTGGATCCACAGGGGAGTTAATTAATTACACTGGCACCACTCTCCAGCAGCAATGGGACAGTGACCCTGCCATTATTTCTAGTAATTTGTTACACAATATTATTAGGGTTCAAATTATTTAATAATTTAATAACAGACTAAAGAAACTTGGCATATTTATGCTTATTACTTTTAGCACTGCTTGCTTCTCATCTTCCTTTGGCTCCTAAGGAATCCTAGATTTTATTTTTCTTTATAGCTAGATCCTGACTGGAGCCCTCAATTTTTCAGGGATAACAATTTCAATTAAGTATCACAAAATTAACAATTTCTCAGACTTAGGTATTTAATCCACATTCTTCTGCGTGTGACACTTGTAATGAATTTACGGAGAAATCATTGAGGAAATACCCAATTCACTGCAACATGAAGAATTTGGGATGTTCTCTTTTACAAACTCAGTAATCTGTTAATATGTTTCAAGTCTATGTTTCTAAAGAAACAAAAGTAACTGAGTTGTGGAAGTGTTTTCATGTCCAATTATTTCAGCCCTTGCGTTAACTCTCAAATTGAAATCCTATCCATCCTCATTATACAGATATAATCAATATCAGTAATTTAGAAGTTAGAGAATATCTTCATTAATATCCCCTGTTAAGTGGGCTTTAAAACCATTTGCATTATTATCTAGCTATTATTTTGTCACAGTATGAGATTTTAAAGTCATTTTTCAGCGTGTTGCTATGCCTTGCTAACCCATACCAAGCTGATAAACACCTAAGAAATCAGTAAGTAAAGAAGCACCACTTAAAATGCTTTTTTTTTTTATCAGACATTATTTCTTTTCAAGCTGCTGCCTAATAGCAGCACTTCTAAGAAGAGCCATCACTCTGCATTTATTTAAAATACTGTTGTGTTGGTTGTTTTTTTTTAAAGTCTGTTTCCTTCTCTCCCAGCTGAAGCTGGGCTAACCCTGTCACTGCTGATCCTCTCGGTGGTGCTCCAGGTGTGGACACAAACAGCAGTTGTTGGAGGTGCTGTGGAGCAGATCCAGGCTATAAAACCACATCGATGGGCAATGGCTGTTCAGGAGAGGGGCTGCAATAAATGAGTGGGTGCTCAGAGCTCAGGACTCTCCTCTGTGAGTCCAGCTGTTGCAGGACAGAAGTGAAAATCACGGGGATGGATTGCTGGTGAGGGCTTTGAGCAGCACGCTGGAGTTTGCTGCTGCCACTCAAAAACTCCTGGTTCCCCGTGGGCTGCCGCAGTCACAGAGTGACCATATGTGGCAGCAGAGGGGACTGTGCTGGCTGGGTGCATCTGCAAAATTGTGTGGGAAACTGTGGGAACACAGGATTTGCCTCTGGCTATCCTGGAGGTTCAGAGACCTGGACAGGGGTCTCAGAGACTCTGGAACACAGACCAAAACACCTGTGGTTTTGATTTTAGCCTGTGGGAAAGATTGCCAACCTTAAAAGAAGAATTCCAAGTCACAGGAGTTTGAATAGAGCATTAGTGAGTTTGTCACAGGGTGTAAAGGTAGTTTTTGAGTTTGGTACAGGGCGGTGAGACAATTCTAAGATGGAAGAACCTCGTGGTTTTTAGGTTTCTTCCTTCTTCTTCTTCCATCTCCATCTTCTTGGTGACAGAGACATGAATGATTGGTTTAGGGTAAAATGTGTCTGTCTGATGTGGAAAATAGGTATTGGGAATAATTAGTAAATAATGTGTACGTAGCTTATAGTATAAAAGATAAGCACCACCTCTGAGGGTGGGAGAAGGCCTTCGACTGTCCTGCTGGAAGGAGCTCGACAGGGCACAGAAAGAATGTTTTAGATAAGGAAAAATAAACAACCGTGAACACGAGACCTGAAGAGTTTCTGCTTCTTTCACCCATCTCTCACTGAGGTAGAAGACTGTACATTGTGGGAATTTCTGCAATATAGCAGAGACAGAGACAATTTCCCACAGGAAACTGTCCTGCACTACTGGTGACATCCAAGGAAACCCCTGATGGAGTGAGTGTGTGGTTTTCAGGGGAAGCTCTGCATGAGTGGGACTCCAGTAAGAGCCCCATCCATCACGAGTCAAGGTTCTTATCTCTGCAGTGCATGAGAGATATGGTTTATGAAAAAGCTCTAGGTGATTATTTGTTTTTCTTCTCCTCTGCATATGTGTCAGGAGTTGCTTGGAGCAAGCTTTGTGTTTGTTGGTGGCATGTGAAACAGTATCTTCCAGGAAACTTCAGAAATATTTTATGAAGTGTAGTAATAAAAATAACCATGTGGTACAGCCCATGCAAAATAACACTTTTGGCTTGGAGCAGTGTATGCAGTTTCTGCAGAGCACAATACTTCCACGAGAAACACTTGCAGATGGATTTCATCTCCCTGGTATTTTAATATCCATTACTCAACCCCAGAAAGCTTTCCTGGGGTGGGTGTGACAGACCCTTCCAGCTCGGATCAGGGCTGCTTTGCACTCGGGCTGGCCCTGCTGGGTTACATCCAGCTCCAAGCTCCTGGCTCTGCTCCTGCAGATCCCCCAGCAGCCACAATGATCCCATTCCCTGCGGGATGTGGGGCCCCTCTGCAGGGCTGCAGCTCCAGGGGCTGGGTGCTCCTGATGGGATGTGCAGGGCTGTGGGAAAACCGCTCCAGGAGTGGTGGGAAAATCCTGCAGGGGAGGCTTTGCTTCCTGGGAGGACTCTACCAGAGGGATGGTCTGGACCAGCTTTGAAGAGGAAGAGATTAGAATAAACTCAAGATGTATCAGCTAATTAATAGAGCTCAGACATGGGGTTTGCTTTGTAGCTTCAGCTGCCGTGCCCCGTGAGGAGTTTGCTACATCCTCGATAAGGATCCTCCTGTGGCAGCAAGCACCAGCTCTTTCTGCTGGTCTTCTGAGGTCTATGAGGGTTTGACAGGATATGAGCAAGGCTAGTATGCCCAAAGGACAAACTGGGCAGTTGTTCAGGGTTGGCATTTCTAGATCTGATGAGGGATTGCATGCAAATTACCACTAATAAATGTTAATTACTTGGGGAGTACATATTTTGCTTGATTCCTTTTCGGCAGCTTGTGCAACTGTGTTTTTATATACCTGCTACTTGAAACGTTTGATTTAAAAAATAATAATCCTCTGTAATTACAATGGCTTTATTAAAGGTTGCAGGGCTTATATGATCTCTGTAGTAAAACTTTATGAATTCTATCTAGATAGTGATCTCCTGGCTCTTGCTCCAGGAGAGCAGCGCAGGGCTTGCTAACCACTCATGGATTTATTTGCCAGCCTTTCCCAGTTTGGATCCCATGATTTCTAGAAACTGGAGCCCATGAGGGCTGAATGTTTCTGCCCAGGATGTCTGTGGGTGGAAGCCCAATTGTCAGCTTGACTTAGTGTTGATGGTGACAGTGGAGGTGACTTCCCTCTGTACAGCTCAGCTTTCCATGATTTGCCTCATGAGCAGCTGGGGCATCAGCTGAGTTTGGGCCAAGCTCAAGTTTGGAGTGGGGATTTGAAGCAGCAAAATGCATCCCAAAGAAGCAGAAGCAGCAAAGACCTGCTGCTCATGGTGCTGTGGGGAGCAGGAGGGGCACTGCAGTACCTCTAGCTCTAGGGAGTGCCAGGGTGCTGCTTCCAGCTCTGCTTTCACTGTTTTTGTGGCAATGCCAAGCCATGGCTCTGCTGTAAGGGCTGGGATAACTCAGCTCTCTTGGCTGGTCAGACAAGATGCCCCACAGTCCGAGTCCTTTTGTGCCCAGACTCAAAAGGATCATGAGGTTTAGGTTACCCTTCGGGGTACAATTGCTGTACATCATCACCTCAGCATTGTGGGTGGGCAGGAGGAAATTTCAGAAAAGTTCTGCTCCCGGCCTTCCAGCACAGCCCCTTTTAAAAAAAAACTGTGCCCCAAACTTGCTGTTTTTCTGTTTAACTGTGTGACCTGAGAGTGCCTCAGCTGTGTTGGCTTAACCGGGGCTTATTTTTGTGGTCTGTTTGAGCAGTTATGTTTCCTTTTCATAACTCATCTGGAGGAACATCTGACTTTGTGAAGCTCTCAGTGGTGAGCTCGTCCTGGGAGCTCTGCAGACAGGTCACACGTAGTGTTTGGCAGGGCTGCCAATGATGAACATGCCAGCCACAGCAATTCAGAGCCCTTGTGCCCATTTCCACTGGAGCTACAATCAGTGGCTCTGGGACAATTTTCCTGTCCTGACTCATAGTTGCTGAGTCATTTTTAATTTTATCTCCTTTTGAAGGGAAATGGCACTTGGTCTCAGGTTTCTTTAGTTGTTATTTTTAATGTATGGCAAGGTTTAATAGCTTTTGGTTCACACATTACTTTTGCTATTAACACTCTTTGGGTTTCAGGCTGGCTGCTGCAACAACACAATTGCATATTGGGCTCTGAGCTGGGGTAATTTGTTGGAATAACTTTGGAGTGTTTAGATATTGCAGTTCCTGTCTGTCTTTCCTCATCTCTGGCCTATAATATAAAAAATCTGGCAAGATTTTTTAAACCTACAAAATGCACCCATCCCAAGCATGTGTTCAAAGGACATTTTTTCTTTTCCCACAGCAGGAGCTTGTGTATCCCTTATGGGCATCTGTGCTTGTTAATCACACCAATATTTTTTTTTTTTTCATGATGGACACACTTAGAACTTGTACATATTTGCTCTTAAAACAATTACCCAGCTCATGCGTATGATTTTCTACATGCTTTTTTTATGACAATACTGATGGTGAATGGACTTGTCTATTGCCAGCTGGGTGGGAGAAAGCAGTAAAGCCCTGCTGAGATGAATCTTGCCTGGTGATTTGGGGCACTGTATTTCCATGATGCTGTGTTACTGCCAGAGAATACAGTGCTGGAGCTCAGCAAGTGAGTGGAAACACTTTCTTGGTTCAGTGAACCCTGCATCAAGCACATAAAGCTCAGTCGCTCCAGGAAGCCACCATGGAATTTACCTCTGTAGTTCAACATGGTGTATCTTTCAAATGGCAGCCGTTT
This sequence comes from Thryothorus ludovicianus, assembly GCA_013397245.1. Classification (NCBI taxonomy): domain Eukaryota; kingdom Metazoa; phylum Chordata; class Aves; order Passeriformes; family Certhiidae; genus Thryothorus; species Thryothorus ludovicianus. The sequence continues at coordinate 1,689,021 of VZTB01000708.1, read as the reverse complement.
TCTTCTTTTTGTTAGTGTTGGAGGCACGAGGCACTGAATTCTCACTCCCTTTGGGCTTGTAGCTGAGATAAGGTGTGTAGGTTTTACTGTTGCTCTCAGATAGTAGGTAAACTGCTCGAGATGCTTAAAGAGGGAATATGTTAAGTATCCAGGAGCGGAGAGCCCTGAGCTCAGGGGAGAGTGCTTGGCAAGTGGAATAATGGAGCGAGTGGCAGCGCCAGCGGCGGGGCTCTGCCCCGGCTGTGCCGCAGAGCAGCGGCAGGTGCAGGGAGCGCAGGTGGCAGCAGCCCAGGTGAGGCCGTGTGGGGCTGACAGGGCAGCCTGGCTCCTTCCCAAGGGGCTTGGGTGCCTCCCAGCCTGCCCTAAGTGGCTCAAAGGCCGGCTTGGCTGCCAGGCTCCCTGCTCGGAGAGGGGGCTGGTGGCGGTGCCGCCGGTGGGAGCCGCAGCAGGAGCAGGAGCATCCCCTGGGAGCGCGGAGCTCCCCTGCAGCCGCCCTGCGATGCTTTGCAAGGAGCGCTCCTGGGATCTGCACAGCGCCTGGCGCCCGGCCAGCAGCAGCTTTTCTTTCCTGGCTAATCGCTGATAAAACAGGAAGACCTTGATCATCCCTTTTGACATGAATAACGATGTTATCTCCTGTGATGTATGACCCAGAGCCAGATAACGTCCTCTGGCAGGCCTTTTTTCTCATGAGATGTAAAATACAATGATTATGTTACAAGGGGGAGATAAAGTGGCACAATCTTCACTAGTTCAAATAACTAATTGAAGCAGGAACTAGTGGAAATGGCTTCCTTTGTTCCCCAGCCATTGTTGATATAACAGTGCTTATAATGAAAGCTGAAACTGTTGCCCTCTTTTTCTTTTTTTTTTTTTCCTCTTCTCTATTTTTTTTCCTTTTCAACTCAACTGCCTTCAGTTGTGTTTCCCTCTCCCTGTTTCCCTGGGGGAGCTGAGGACAGCGGTGATTTCTAGCAAGGGGTCCTGTTTTCCAGCAAGTCTTGTATGTGAGTGTTAGGAGGATGAAATCAATAAGTAGCGCTCATTCTTTGTCTCCCTAGAGGACTTTTGAGAACAGAAAAATTGAGACCAGTGCTCTCTAAACCATAATTACACTTTTTTTATTTTATTTGCTTTCTATTTTTTTTTTTTTGAAAGCAACAAACCTAATTACCTGGCAGGAATGGTGGCCAGGGGTGTATTGGTATTTCAGTGAGTGTACAATGCTTACCACAATTGAGTTCAAATATTAAAGAAACCCATGAAACAACCCAGCCCTAAAGCAGGCTGGTGGAAAAGGCAGGAGGGGTGAGAGCAGAGTTTCACACAGGGAGTGGTACTGCACAGTTATGGTACACAGAGTTTAAAGGTGTTGAGAGGTTGCAGGGCTTGGTTTGATCACTGGAAAAGCTGTGATGCTTTTCCTCCCAGGTGGGTCAAATGAGCCTTTTTGAACAAAAACTGGCTTCAAACGCGAAACAAGAATTCCTTGCTTTAAGAAGCCTGAACCTATTCCTTAAAATGATTTAGTAGTGTCCACACCATGCAGAGGCCAGCATTAAATATGAGCTTGCTAGGGAAGGCTAGTGGCTGCAGGCCTGATGTCTCATCTACCTGATGTCTCTCACAATCACTAAACTTTCATCTTATCAGTGTTCGTTTTATGGCACTTTTGGCAAAACAGCTGACTTGTGTGATGCAAACTCATTCCAGCTCTTTGTCCTTGGATGGCAGAGGCTGCAAAGCCAGGAGGGCTGCAGCTGGTTCTCCTTTCTTGGTCCAGTTGTGTAAAGTTCAACTCCCACAAGCTCCCACAGCTGCAGAGCCCAATAACCTTGCCTTGAGACCAAATAGGTGAGGTAAAGATCACCCTCTGAGATTGTCTGGGCTTTGCAAGGCATTTGAAGGACCAAACTTTGTATTTTATTGATCAGGAGATGGTTTGGGTTGGAAAGGACCTTAAAGATGACAGAATTCCAATCCTTCTGCCTTGGGCAGGGACAGCTTCCACTAGACCAGGTGCTGGAAGCTGGTCCCATTCAGGCTGTCCTTGGCCAATGGCTGATTATGGGTGAAGTTTTAGCTGTCACTTGTGTGCTGGGAGGACTCTGCCCAATTTGTGTAACAGTGGAGCCTTTCATCTGACAGCTGGAGTTGTGGCCTCCCTGGTGGGAGATATTTGTTAGGGCTGCAGAAGGATGTTTTTACTTGCAGATTCCACCTTTCACTTGCTTCCAGGTGACCCTCTTGATTCACTTTTTTTGGGTCAGTGTAGGGAGGACTCTGGCAGTGCAGCAGCTCCCCTGACTATGAGCTGCTTTGGTATCCATCAGCATCCCTGCTGCAGAGATTGTGCTGTTTGCTGGCCTAAAGCAGATGCAGGGCAGGCCCAACACTGAGTGGGTTCAAAACCTGTTTGCAGCTGAAATAATGCTCCCAAAATGCTGCAGAAGCCGTGTGAGGAAGCTCAGAGCTGGGCACCTGGGTGCTATTTATGACTGAGCTACTGTGTGACCTTGAGCAGCTCCCTGCACCTCTGAGTCACAGCCCTGCCTCCCCAGCTGCTGAGGGAGTGGGATGGTAACACCTACTTCATTTGCAAGGGTATCGTGTGGTGCAATTTTGCAACTAATTGAATGTAGGAAAAGAGATTTTCCCCCCCACATAAAGGCTGCACTGCAATGATCTACCCTCCCAGTGCTTCTGTGCAGGCTGGGAGTGTGGCTGAACTCGCTGGCTTCCAGAGGGTGCTTTGTTCCCCATAAGTGCAGGAGGAAATATTTGCAGGATTGGGACTCCTGTGAAAAGTTTTATGAGTTACCACATGGCCACTGTGCAAATCAATTACTGTAGTAGGTCTGTAATGAGACTAACCCACAAAACAGTTACTGATTCTACAGCAACTTGAGCAGATGCCAAAAAATGTGGCCAATAATTAGTGATGGCCTGATGGATCCAGGGTTTTCAGCAGCATTTGCTCAGTGTGTGGCTCACAACACAGCTGATCCTGGAGATGGTCCTGCTTCCGAGGTCATATTAGCTGTTGTTTTTTAAACTATTTGGTTTGTGTCAGTCTTTTTTAGAAACCTGGTTTAAAACCTTTCAGGTGTAAGTATAAAGCTTAAAAGCTTTTCCACAGCTCCACCCTTAAGAATGGGTTTAATCCTTTTAACAAAGCTCTGATCTGACAGTTTATTTCGCTCTAGGCTTTAGCTTCAGTGGTTGCAGCCAAAACCTGACAAGTTCTTCTTGTTAATTCTGAATGTATTATCCAGTGACAAATGTATCTCCCACTTATATGTGACACTGAGAATGAAATGCATATGATCAAATTTCTTATAGCTGGAGTGGGGCTGGTTGTTAAGAACATCTCCATATCTTTGCAGTATGACAGTCAATCTAAACCCATTCTTTTTCAGCAGCATATCTCAGCCTAGCTTGGGATACTCATGATGGGTTGCAATCTGCTGCCATACTCTGCAAAGATTAAAGAAAGGCTAAAAATAAACCTGTCACTTTCCCTGGACACTTTCTTGTGAAATGCAGAGAGATACCTCACTAGAATGCAGAATAAATTCATATAGAATTTTTTATGCTGTGTTTTTTTTTTTTTTTATGGACAGATGGAGTCAGTGTCTTTTCTGATTTCTCCTTTCTAAATACAGTGGTGTTATGTACAGCCTTCCACCTGAAAGCTTGTCTTGGAAGCCAAAGGAGAATGAAATAGATTTTTACAATAAAGCCAAAAAAAGTCCTTAATTATTTTAAGTTTGCCAATATACAGGATACATATAACGTATTTAATGAACTCTGTTCAGGAAGTATTGGCATGACTATGAAATTTATTTTCTGGAATGTAGTCTATCTCAGGAGGTCGGGATTTTTCTTTGTAAGACTGATCTTTTGGCAGCGTAGTAACACCTCAGGAGGAGGATGATGACTGTATGCCATGGACTGACAGCCAGATCCCTGCCCACAGTCTGTGACCCTGTCCTACACTTAATCCCCCTTAAGCAGATCTCCTCCTGTACATCTCTGTGCTTGGTCCATAACCTGCTGTCACCCTGATTTTTCAAGTTTTCTGAGGCACTTTCTAACTTGATGTTTTTCATAGTTCTTAGCTCTTTCTCACACAGGGGTGTTGTTATCAGAAGTATGTTTTTGATACGACGAGGTTGTTTACATACTTCCTCTTGGTGTGAAAAACAGCTGATGGACAGTTGTCTTGACCAACGGGATGGGAGAGGTGTCAGCCTTCTTCTCCAATCCCTGCTCTGTGTGGAAATGCTCTAAATATGGAGTCAGATATTTTAATAAATAGGTTTTAGCCTTCTCGCAAGCGTGTCCTTGTGTGTCCCACAGTGACAACTCACTGCTATTTTCCCCCCAGTCCTTGAGTTTCATCGCTGTCCCTCTGCTTTCCTGAGGCTGCCAATTGCCAAGGATGCAAGGGATCAATCTCTTCTCGGTGTTTATCTGAAGGCAGCTGCATCTTATGAGTGACTGTCCCATTTCCTCTTCCCCCAAACCGTGCAAGGAGCTCTGTGGCTTTTGCAAATCGATGCACGAAGGAGAAATGCTAATGGCAGGATGTCTCTGGGCAGCGGCCGCCGGTGTCACGCAGCCGGGGTGCGCGGGTGACGGGGAAAGTCAATTTCCTGTTAGATTAGCTCGGCTGTGCCTCTAAGAAAGGTGGAATTTTAATGAAAGTGCTTATTAATGGATGAGCCCAGAGGGAAGTGGGTTTGTGGTGAGGCCCGAAATTTATAGGGAAAGCTTTACCTCGTAAAAGGCCACAAAAGAGGCTCACAGGCCTGAGCTCTGCCTGCTCGGGAACTGGCTCCTTGAACAGGGGACAGTCTTCCTTTTCCCATAAAACATGCATTAAGGGTGCCAACTAAGTTGGTTCTCTTTTATATCAGTCACAAAAACAGTAGGAGGTTTAGTTCCTGTCAAATTTTATGGGCCATTTACAAGGAGGCCTTCCCCAAAGTATTTCACAGGCCAAATAAAAATAAATGGCACTGAAAAATTTTATAACACAATGCACGAACTGTTGTGGCAGTGGGAGAACATGTGCTGGGGACCTTGTCTCCTTCCCCCGTGCAGAGGAATTAAAATGGAATTTCAATTATTGTTCCTTTTATAGGCTTTTTCATTTTTGAGTATTACTGTAGTCTCATGGTTGCCTTTTGGAGAGAGGGATTGTGACTTTATATAGAGATGAAAAAATGTGATAGAGGTACAGTTTCATGGGCTGGAGAGTGGCATCTGCCCTGCAGAGAGATAAGAAAAACCACAGGAAGTGGGGAGTGATGACTTGCAGAGCTGAGATGGCTGTTGGAGCTGGGTTTGATGTCTGATATGTTTGGGGATGGGCAGAGAGAGGCAGCCATGGGCACAGGAGTGAGTGTTGAGCCCATAGGTCTGGGTTCTCTGAAAAAACTTGGCTTAAACTGGGGGTTTGGTTCATGGTCATGTGGCTGTGGGGAGGTACTTCATCCTGTAACTTCATTTTTCTGGTGAATGCAGGAGGACAAAGGGAAGGAGTCAATTTTCCTTGATGCTAGGAACAGAGAAAATTTTGGAGAGGAGCAATGTGGCTTAGCTTACAGTGAGAAGCCTGTTAACAGGAGTAGCTGCAGCTCCCAGTTTACAAGCTGCACTTCTGTCGGGGGAGGAAAGCAGCACCTAAAAACCCATGTGGAGAGGGAGCAGCTCTGGGGAAGGTTTTTAATAGACACGGGTTGAGCAGTCTATGCTGCTGGTGCTGCTTCACAGCTCCCTCCCTGAACTGCTGAACTCTGCATCTCAGTGCTGGGCTTGCCACACCAACAGCTTTATCGGAGGAGTGAAACAACAGCTTGCTTCCATGGGAAGGGAGAGGAACAACCCACCCCTCAGCAATCAAATGGGCAGCAAGCAAAGATGCTCTTGAGATGGTTTCTCCTCCCCTCTTGTGTGTGTGTTCTTGGCAGCCCTGCTCAGCAGAGGTCAGGGGGTTCAGGCAGAAATGCAATCACACCACTGCTGCTTCAGATTGCACATTTGATAAAAGATTAACAGTCAAATCCTCTCACTGACCTTACAATATGAGAACTGCTGTCCTGTTAATTATTTTTTCCCCATGAGAGCGGTCCAGCACTGGAGCTGGGGCCCAGAGGGTATTTGGGGTCTCCATGCTCAGGGATACTCAGGCTGACTTTGTGGTTGCTGTGGTGCTGTGTCCCTTCTGGTTCAAAGTCGAGCTGCCAAGCAGGACATGGCATTGAAACGAGTCCCTGAGGTAAACAGAGCTATAAACCAGTGATGTCGATAATTTTGCATGACAATGACTTTACGCCCCCTCCTTATGTACCTGTGGCTTCGTGAGTTTGAGTCAAAGCTTTAAGGCAGGATTACACTAATGGAGAGGGTAGTGAAGCTGTGAACAGAGAAGTATCCAATTGCTTTCTAGTATGGGTGTCAGGCAACAAGAAAAAAAAACCAAACCAACTAGTAATGTAACACAAAAGGCGTTGTACTTGAGAAGTGACTAACTAGATTCATTTTACTTTTAATTTGTGCTGGGGTACCATCAAAGCAGCAAAAACGTTGTTAATCTTCCCGCTCTGAATAAGCTGTCTGCTAACAGGGAGGTGTGAGGGAGGGAGATGCCTATTAAAGGCTTTTAATTAAGTGAAAGTGTCAGTATTACCCAAGGAGAAAGTACTGCCTTTTATTCTCTCCCAGGTGGTGCCTGCTTGAAGACCTGTGGGAACGCCCTGTCTGCCCGAGCCCTCCCGGAGCAGTTCAGGGGTGCTGGTCCGGGGATGTGTGCGGCGGGGTTGGGGCCACAGTGTGTTGTTAGCACTGCAGGGGTGTTGGGTTTTAGGGGGATTGCCGGGAGCTGAGCCCCAGGTGTGCTGCAGTCAGACAGCTGCTGCTGCTGGGAAGGGCTGGGCTGTGCAGAGAGCATCAGCAGCCCCTGAGCAGCACTGAGCTGATGCCAGGTGTTCCCTGCAGGTGCTGGGAGATGGAGATGTTTGTTATCTTGCTGCTGTACTTTTTCCTGCTAAGCTCATCATCTTCCTGGCACTGATTGGCAGAAGAATGACATTTTCCACTCTGAGATAGTCAATATTAACAAATAGAGAAGAATTTAGGGCCTTCCTGCCATGCTCACGCAGCCCCATCAATGAAAAAGGGTTGCATGCCTGTAAAAGGAATTAGAACCAAACCTGCAAGAAGTGACTGAATGGGAAGTTGCCCTCCTCTTCCTCATTGCCTGTGTATGTGGAAGACTGACGGTTCTGCTTGATTTTTATAGCCCTGTCTGCATCTAACCAGCACTTTTGCCACAGCACTAACTCATTTTTTCTTCCCTTCTAATTTACTGTGTATGTGGAGGATAAACATTATGACCTAGCAGATTTCCTACTGAATATTTTTGCTGCGTGTCAGCTGGGTGCACCAGGGTGCCTGGTGGCCATTGCCCAGCATCTTCCCCTTGATTGCACTGTGTTTTGCTGAAAACAACCAAATAACTCAAGGGCCTTAATTTTGCAATCTTTACTCTCATAGTTAGCTTTGTAATTAAAATGAGTCCAACAGAGAAAAAAAAACACAACAAAACAAACACAACCAAGAACAAACAAACAAAGAAAAAAACCAAACAAAACACAATTCAAACCCAAACTGAGCCAACCCAGCACTCTAAAAAAAAACAAACTGCTGCTTTTACATAGGAATTATTTTAAACTATTTTCATTTTGCTAAAGTGTCTGGAAAAACTATTTGCTTGTCAGTAAATTGCTAAAAAGTTGCTCTCTGCTGGCAGAATGAATTTACTTTTTGTGTGTTCTAATTTAAAGAAAAACATTTAAAGAGAATTTGTGATTTTTAATTTCTTTTTTTTCTTACTTAAGAAGTTTTTCTCATCACAAACATTTGTAAAATTGGAGAGTTCCTGATTGCTGAGTGGGTTTATCAGGGTTAGAGTCTACTCATGTGAGTAGAGTAGGAATCATAGGGTCAGATTTTCTTATGACTCCTCTCTCCTGCCCAGAGGAAGCAACACCTTTAAGGCTTGTGCCCAACTGGGCAAGGTCTGAGTAGGGCTGTTAGAGCTGCTACCAAAAAAAAAAAAAAATCCATGTTGGGAGTTAATTTGTGTCAATATAATCTCAGTAATCACTGGATTTATTGCCCAGGAAAACTTAAGGCCTTTCAGTCTCTCCATTGGGCCAAAAGCTGAGCTCATGGCTTGTGGACTTTGCTGCTTTGTACCGACAGGCAGGTGCTAATCACTCCCATACAGCTGAGCCACAAGGCTCTGGCCTCTTTCTGTAAAACATTCCAGCTTTTCTCAGTGCCCTCTTGCATGCTAAACTGTAAATTGCAATTAAACCAGCACGCAATGGATTATTTTCTTAGCTGATAGCGGGTTGTTGTTTTATGGGGGAAGCACATTAGGGAGAGATGCCTGGGGGTGTGTGGCTCGTGGTGTCCTGCCCTTCTGTGCCTCAGGTTGTGCACAGACAGGAGTATGCAGCCCTCATTGATAATCAGCCTGCAAAGGGCTCTGTTGAGTAATTGCAGCATTAGTCTTCTCTAAATGAAGCTTCAAAGTAATTTCAGCTTTTTATAATTACAGAGCCAGCGGACTGTAACAATTTCCAAATGTTTTGGAGCTGATTTTAAAGCTGATCTGCAACGTGTAGTTAAGGAAAGTCTCAAAGGCCACATCCTTTGTTTTTAAGTAAAAACCTGCTGGGGAAATCTTCAGTGATGCATGTAAGATTTACACTACCACAGACTGGCCTGGATAAAGTGGCACCACCAAATGGGTTGGGAGAAAGAGGATACACTGTTATGACCAGAGTTTTGATATTAGGAATACTAATATCAATTGTCAATACTAGTATTGACATTTTTTATGCAAGCTTGATTAGAAAAATAATAAAGCTTTCATCAAAATTTCCCTTTCCTTTTCATGTATCTCAGTGGATGATTTTGAAGCAAAGACCATTTCATTGACTAAAAACCCTTCAGTTTTTAGGAGGTTTGGAGGAGGCTTATGGGGTTTCTGTGCTCCATATGTAAAGGAGAGATTGTGGATCAAGACTTCAGAGGTTGTGAAGTGCTTATAGCTGGTGATGAGTACTTTAAGGGTGTTCTTGAAAGTACCTGGACAAGATGATTCATTCATTCTTGGTATTTGTGCATAAATAAACCTGAAAACTGAGCCTGAGGGACACAGAGGGTGGCCATCACCTCAGTTGTCTTCTTGTTGTGACCTAGGCTTAATGTCTTTCCCAGAAAAGCTTTTCATGGCTGAATGTAGGCTGGATATACTCATGCACTTGACATTCATCCAGTGAACAATCCTCAACTGCTTTTCAGGGATGTAAGGCTTCAATTACCACATCTAGGATTATAAAAAAAAAAAATAGATCGTGATCTCCATTGTTTCTCAAACTGCTTGAAAGCTGTAGGAAATATTCTGGGAGAGAGCTTAGGAGCCATTAGAAGAATACCTGGAAAAGAAGGGAGGAAAAATGATGTAACTGATTCTGGCCTGGCAGCTATTTAAATTAAGAGTCTGACATATGGTGTGGGGAGGGATATGAGGAGGTTCCTGGCCAGCTCAAGGGAACTGAGATCAGGTTAAAAATCTTTGCATTGGAAATAAAACATAGGAGTGGGACAAAGGAGTAACATGGAAATGGCAGCTGACTGCAGAACTAAGTACAACTAGCTAAAATTTGTTCCCATTTTGAGGGCACTATAGTAGAGCAGTGCTGTTGAGCTCTATTTCTCCTGCTTTGTGCATAACACCTTGAAAATCATGTGTGAAGTGCCTTTGCCTCCTTTTCTTCCAGTCCTCCTTGCCTACTGCATCACCTTGAGGCTGGAACTCAGGGATATCATCCTGCTTCTCGGGGTATATTTTCAATGTGGAAAGAAACTTTTATTGGAAACAAGTCTTACTTAAAATAGGAAAGAGAGCAAAGAATTTTTATCCTTTCATGAAGTTAATCTAACCCTTCAAAGTGTTTTGGTAATTGTGTTTATGGCTAAAAGATTGATTATTTAAGTCTGTGCTAGAGTATACTTTTTGGTATGAAGTAATGGCTCATGACAAACCAGTTCAGGAATGCTTTTGAGATTTTCAGGAATTTTTTTAAGCTGGATGAGGAGGGAAGAGTGTGAGGCACTAAGTTTAGCATTTCAAAACATCTGGATCTGCTCTATGGTTTATTTTTTAATGTGTTTTCCATGAGTCTAGTTAAACAACCACATGGCTTGATGGCAAAATGAATGCAAGTGAAGTGTTTGGAAAGAGATCCTGTATGAAAGTTCTCTTGCTAACTAGAGTCAAGTATATGCTCTCGTTTCTGGTTAGGTTGTGTGGATTCACAGAGAGCCCATCTTGGCTGCTGCTGTTCCTTTCCTCTGCCAAAAGCTGCTAAACATAAAGCAGGCGAAGGAAGTACTAAATTACAGAACACCTAATCTTTAGTCCTTTGTTTAATCTCAAATGAGTCTCCCAGATCTCATAACTAGAAACGAGGCCAGCACACAAGGCCAAGCACAAGATGCTCCAGAACCTGCACTGGAGCCGAGGGTCTCCTGTGGCTGCAGGGACAGGAGCAGAGGGGGATGATTCTGAAAATGGCTTTTTTTTAGCCTGTGCTGTCACAGTGCTGCTGAGAGCTGTGCTGTGATGGGCTGCCAACACACCAGCAAAGTGTAGCTAACACTGGTCCCTGTTTAACTGCTGGTAGTTTTGGGCACACTGAAGGTTTTGGGTTTTTGTTAGTATTAAAATAGATATGGTTGTCTTGTTGTGAGATTGCTCATTGCTGATAGACACTGTCAGAGGTAAGGACCAAACTCAGCTCTGCTTGCAAGCAGTCTTTAGTCATTGCTCTTTGTCCTTCCCTTTGACGTCCTTTTCCTCACATCTCTTTCCCCTTTTCCCTCCTCCAAGCATGTGTTTTTCTTCTGCTGCTGCTTTCATCTTGGCCCAAATGCTGAGGCCCCGATGCTGCACTTGCATCAGGAGATTTGGGATGGCTGAGGTACAGCTGGGGGCAGCTCTTGAGGACTGCAGGGTCCATCTCCACAGGGGTTTTTAGAGCCTTCCCTAAAAACCCCTGTCACTCATTGCCATCCTGTCCTAACAGTGACATGCTGTGGCAGCAGGATGCAACAGAGGCAGTGTCACTTTCTCCTGTGACACGTGAACACTTTAGAGGATCTCAGTGCATCTCGAGTCCCTGCACTGGCTCTCTCTGAGGATTTTGTTGACTCTCAACCCCACAGAGTTGGGCACAGGCTGAGAATGGAGAGGGGCACGTAGGCAAAAGGTAATGAATGCCCATTACAAGTTAAAGATAGGGATTTTTTTGTTTCACACAATATAGCACTAAAAATTCTTGTTCTACTGATATTATTACAATTAATTATCCTCTCTGTTCTTTTTTTTTTGTGTGTGTGATGCTGTTCTTTAATCATCTCCTGCATTTTATACCTGTGCACACACATGCAAAGCCACTGTAAATGCTTCTTTTGAAATTCTGTTGAATTGAAACCCTACCAGCTAAAAAGTGTGAGTTGCTGTTGGGTGCAACTTGGGATTCCTTGTGTCTCATCATTCTGAAAGACCTGTATTTGCCCAAAAAGACTGGAAATTGTGTTGAATTGATCTCTTGCAAAACATTTGCAGGAATGATTGGGTGGCAGGGTATTTACAGGCGGTGAAGGGAAAAGATTATTTCCTCAGGAAGAAGAGGATGGAGCACCAAAGGAAGAAAACAAAGGATATTGAGGGAGAGCTAGGTGGCAGAAGAGTAGAGACATTCTTGTGTTGATACCTTAAAAGAAATATTCTCAAGTGTCTTCTGTGCTTCAGTGTTGCAGCCAGTCTGCGTGCCTGGAAAATAAGGGGTATTGGTGTGCAGATGTCAAAAAGGATGGAGATGGAGCAAAGGATGGTGCTATTTGTCTTTAATGACTCATACAGATTCTTGAGCTGAGGAGTAGAAGGGTTAACCACTCTGTGTATGAAGGCTACAAAAAGCTTTTCAACCAGGAACATAAATTACTGAAGCTGCTATTCACAAAGACACATATGAGACATAAAACAACTGCCACAGCTTTTCACGTGTCTTATTGTACTTCATCTCATGGTGACGACTGGAGTGCTCTGGGACTACTTTTCAAAGTATTCTTCGTATCTCAAGAATACACAATGGCTCATTCTTGACATCCATCTTCATATGTAAGGAGACTGATAGGTCACCAGTGACATAGCTGCAAACATGTTATCAAGCATCTTCTGATTGCTTCCAAGAAGTGTTCTTGTCCTGCATGAGACAGACAGCATTAAGATGTTCCCTTCATGATTATCTTACTAGATTTTTATTTACTCTGAATTATGGCAAAAAAGAAAAAATAAAATCACTATGCACTTTTTTCTACTTTGTGATTTGCAGGGAGTCAGTGTTTCCAGCAGCTGCTGGATTCCCTCATTCCCAGGAGGGCCCTACTCTGAAGTGAATATGCAGAAATCACAGTCCTAGAGAGCTGCTGAGGTCCAGGTCTGGAGGGATAATACTCAACAAATCAGATATTTATGCACTTCTGTCCTCTCTGTTTAGAAGCAGCCAGGTGCTGCCATGGTCTTTAGCAAGTTGAGCTGAACAAACAAGGAATTAACCTTGCTGGACCAGGATATTTTGTTCTCTTCCCAGTTGCCATCTAGCCAGGGCAATCACCAGCTTGCCAGCCTCGTGCCTGTCTTGCATTTATGATTAGGAAGTAGCAAAGCTGGTGTGTGTATGCAAAACTGCTGACCATCCAGCCGAGATGTGCTGGAAAATGAGTTGTGGGAAACCTTACGCCAAGAAGAAAAATATCTCAGTGAGTTTAATATTTAGCACTCAGCTAAAGAGCTCGTACTTGCCTTCATGGCTCAGAGCTGAAGAGGAGCCCAGTCTCCTGCAGAAAGTGAAGTTAAAAGGCAGGGCAGGGCTCCTGTTTGTGTTGTGGCAGACGATTCTGTCTGCTCGGTTTTGTATCAACAGGCACAAATTGTTGACTTCACCTCTGGCTGTTTATCTCCTCCATGCAGGTTGTGTTTGCTCTTGTTGTCTGGGAGGGCTGACAAGACCTGGGCTCTGGAGCAGGTTGGCTCTGGGTGCTGCCTGGGCAGGGCTGGGGCTCTGTGAGTGCCCAGCTGGGTCAGAGCCCAGACCTGCAGTGCTGGGGGACAGGGAGTTAAGCAGGGCAGCACTTGTGTGTAAATGTTTGCTTTCTCAGACCAGCAGATCTGCAAGAAATGGGTCTCAGAGCACATTATCAACCTCCAGCCCTTGCAGCTCTGAGGCTGGCTGGGTCCAGCAATGCCCAGCTTGCTTGTACTAATATTAAATAGAAGCAGTATGGTTTTGCCAGCCTCATCCCTCAGGTTAGCCCTGTTTTTTAACAGCTCTGCTGTGAACTGTCCTTCCCCCACACCTTTCCCCCCCCTTACTATAAAGTAAATCAAAACTGGGGTTAGCCACAGTTAAGTGACCATGAAATGCTCAGAGCTAATCCTAAGGCCCTGGTCCTTTCAGGCATTAGCCCTGCTGTGACTCTGCAGCAATCCCTTCTAGCTCTGCAGTTTTGAAAATTACCTTACTCATGTCCAAACCAGGATCAGAAGAGGTGCATTTACCTCCCCTATCAGTTTTCTCGGTCAACTTCTGTGCATCTGCATGAACCAGAAACAAATCTCCCTCTTCCACCTTTCCCCCAAGTTTTTTTTTTTGTTTCTCTGAAGTGTGGTAACACCTGCTGACACAGACCCACATCCAACATTTTGAGTCTGTGAATGCAGCAGTGACCTACCAGCTTCCTCAACACCAATGCTTGGATTCAGAGGTGCCTAGTGTGGAGCAAGGACAGATGACCTCTCCCTGGGCTGCAGAATAAGCTTTTTATCTTTCTTATGTTATTTCCTGTCTTATATGCTGATATGGCTCAGACACATATTTAACTCTTAAATGCTGACACATTGCAAGGGTCAATATGAAATCTGTGTTTGTCCTCATCATGGAGAGATTAGCTTCTTGTTCACATTGCTGACACACCTACTTCTACAATTTTGGGTGGCAGAGCTGATTTTGCGGGTTTCTGCTCAGAGACCTGGTTTCCAGCAGGTTTGCCATGCAATGCTCAGTGGTGAATTCCACCTCTGTTTCTCCCAATATCTGATGACAAAATAAATCTGACACAAGGTCTCAAAGCTCACAGAGTTTTCACTGTGGTGTTTGGTGGAGAAAACCCTTGGGGGATATTTTTTGTCTTGATGCTAGAGTGCTTTCACTCAATTACAGAACCAGAGGATACAAAAAAAATATAAAATATTGCTCTAGCTCTTGTTTGGAGTTTTGTGCTGCTGTCTGGGAGGAGCTTAAAGCTGAATAATGTTGAGCTGGGGCAGCACAGTGGTGGTGTGGGCTAGGGAAGGCTTTTTCACTTCCACAGACCAGTCAGATGCTCCCTGTCTGCAGGAGGATGGTGAGGGATCACTGCGAGGAGCTTCTAATAAGGCTACTGAGTTAATGATCATGTAGTTGTAAAAGCCAGGGAGCATTTCCACCATGCTGAGCACTGAGCTGAGGTGGTTTTTGGAACAGGCTCAGCTGGTAGCATGAGACCATGATGAAAATAAACAAGGTATTGTGTGGAGATTTGGTTAGGGAGTTGAAAGTCAATTCACCCACAATTCATCTGCTGCATTTGTGACAGGCGAATAAAATACAATACCTTGAGAAAGAGCTTGAGGTCATTTTTTTTTTTCCCCTGGGCTAAAGAGACTAAATCAGAGGACTACACCTTTCATGGAAGGCAGTCAAGCTCTTTTTCATCAAACATTTGGATGTCAACATGAGCAGCTTGAGCCTATGTAAGATTATAGACTTTTTCACGTGTCAGTCAAAATATCCTGGGGAGAAAAATGTCACATTCTTCCTCTGTGTTACTGGCACTCATGTTTTGTAAAACACATAGCTTTTTATTTAAAATAGATCTGCAGATATAAAAGCTGAACAGAAAATATCAGGAAGTTGGCTGGTCTCTAGAAGAGATGCCTGCTGAGAATGTAAAATTAATTTGCTGCATGTGAAAAATGCTGGCAGTGGGGACAGATGACAGGGAAGGTGTCTGAAAGAGAACAGCATGGGTATGTCTCCTCTGCCTTGCAAAGCAACACAGTCCAGTTCTGTTCACAAAGGACTGTTTCTGGGGTAAGCTGGTAACCTGATCTTTGTTCCTTTCACACTGGTTTACTCCTTTGCCAGACTCTCTCTTCCAGCACAAATCACGTCTGTGTATCTCACATGAGGACAGAGAACAGGCAGAGGTCCTGGTGTTTGTGAATGGCAGGTGCCTCCCTCAGCTGATGATTGATATTGCTGGTCTCTCTAAAATGCCCAGGGCCTCTAGGTGAGGTGTTTGTACATGTTAACAGAAAAACCATTCTGACTTGGTTCAGAGATCCATCTAAACAGAAGCAGGGAAAAAATTGGATGTTCTTGGCGTGAGTTACTTGTTCCTCCATTAAATACACTGAAGCATCAACCTTTTTCCACGTGTGTGAGGGAAGTGCATAAGGTGTTCAGGAGCACAGCAGAACCAGCACTGACCTTTCCTCTCAACTCTGCCTGTGACATCTCTAGGGTCCTGTTCCTCTTGCAGCCAGCTGCATTTGCCTCAGGTGAAGGGTTCTGCTGGTGGTTTGACTGTTTGGCTCCATGATGGTGTGAGAAGATAAAGATGTCTGTAACTGTGATGCTCAGCTGCATTTCACTTCGGGGTTTTGCAGCAGGCCCTGATTTTCCTGGTCTGCACCAACTGACAGAAAATTTGGAGAGAGATGGATGTTTAATTGCCAAATTGAGACTAGAACGAGTGAGGAAAAGTACATCGCTGTTTTCTTTTCAGAGGATTTAAGGTGCGTGCTTCAACCTACCTCCACCATTAGCACCTGTGGGGGGTCCAGCCTGGAGGCAGGGAACCAGGAGATCCAAACTGCAGTTTCAGGATCCTTTAGGCTTCTGGGTTGAATTCAACATTGCTTCAAATTGATTGTTAAATCAGGGAGTGTGGGCGTAGCTCGTTCCATTATAATCCCCACAAATTGCTTTGTAATCGAAAGCTTTTGTTCCAGTGTCAAGTGGTTAAGCACCAAGTAAGAAGATCTATTTTACAAGACTAGACAAGATCTGACAGACAGCGGAAACTTAACTTTCAACAAATATAACAATCAACATGAGAGAACCAAAAGGTCCTCATTAAGCACTGCTGTTCTTAATTAATTGGTCCTTCAGATTTACTTCTTTAAAGCTGCTAACAGCCTTAAGCCTTTCCTAGATTAATTACAAAAGACGAGCAAATCACAATAATTAGTTTAGCCTCAGGCTCTTGCCAGGCCTCTGACCTATGAGTGTAGGTTTGCTCCATGCCGGGTAGACTGGGGGAAGCAATTTGCCTTCTTGTCTTGTTTCTGAATCAGAATTTCTGGCAGGAAGTGGTGTTTTTATTTTCTTCAGTTGTTGGAAAGTGTAATTTTCCTTCCCCTGATAGATTCTTGTCACTTAGTTTTAAAATGATCCCTCTGCTGTAACGACTCCCACTTGGGCTGGAAACCCTCCTTCACCAACAACAGCTCAGCCAGTGATGATGACTTTCAAGGCTTGTAATTCTTGGCTTATGGGCCTACAGGCTCGGGGAAGTATCATTAAAAATGAATCATGCTGCTCCCCTGGGGATGTGCCTGCTTCCCGGGATGCAAGTTAATGTGACTCCATCACCCCTCCCCTGCTGCACAGGGCTGGTGAGGCACCGGAGTGGTGCAGGAATGAATTTCGCAGAGGAACACGAGTGTTGATGCAGGCAGAGAGACTTTGTGTGTGCCTGTGAGAGCAGAGCCATGGCTGCACCCAGCAGCTGCTGCTCCTGAGGTCTTTCCTGCCCCGATCCACCCTTTTATCTGTAACTCAGGCTTTTTGGGCCATCCTTATTCCCTTCTTCCCATTTCAACCCATCTTGATTTGGATGAGTGGTCACAGTGCCATGGGAAAGCTTGTTTCCTGTGCCTCAGTTTCCCTACTGTAGAATGGCACAGACCCATCCCTTGGAGATTAGCTACATGTCTTGACTTACTCATTCTGTAAATTGCTTTGAGATCTTAGGCTGATGAGGAGATAAGGGAAAATTATTGCAGTTTGTGCTCTTGATTAGATAATCATCTGCTTAATTTCCTGTGAGTTCAATGAGGCACCTAAGAATTATGCTAAACTGTGGTTTAAGAAGTGACATCATCCCAGTGCTGTACTGTTTGACAAAACTGAGTGTAGCCATGGATAACCACTAAAAAATGCTGTTGCAAGATAATCTGCTGTGCCCTTCCTAGCAGTGAAATGAGGGTGGGAGGTTCTGGGGTGAGG
Organism: Thryothorus ludovicianus; assembly: GCA_013397245.1. Taxonomy (NCBI): domain Eukaryota; kingdom Metazoa; phylum Chordata; class Aves; order Passeriformes; family Certhiidae; genus Thryothorus; species Thryothorus ludovicianus. The sequence goes on along the minus strand of VZTB01000708.1, from coordinate 1,671,538 downwards.
GCACATGGTCCCTCCACAAGCTTCAGCCCAGAAGCAGAGAGCAGCTCTGCTGCCAAGAGGAGAATCCACTGCAAAGGTTCTCTCTAAGCACAGCAGTGCTGTGTTAGCACATTGCACTGCTGGATATTTTCTGCCTGAAAATGAAGGGAACATAAATTTTTCATTGACGCTTTTGTGTTCCCTCTTCCCACTTACATGCTGTCTGTCTCACTGCTGCTAGATGTGGTTTTAAAAGGTGTGGTTTTATTTATTTATTTTTAAAATGCTCTTAAGGCGTCTTCTTTCAGGCCAGAACGGACACAGATGAGCTCCTGTGTGCTGAGCTGCTGGGCATTGCTTTATTGCTACCTGGAAGCTGTAGAGTAGCATCAGCTCACTGCTGTGCCCCAGCTAATAAATCTGTGCCAGTTTTTTTGCTGAAAAAATCCCATCTGCTCTGGCGAAAGTGTACAAACAGTGATTTTTTTTTGGTTTTTTTTTGTTTTTTTAATTTTTTTTACCTTAAATACTGAGTAGCTACACTGAGATAAATCCCCATTCCAAGAGGCTTTGCTCACCTCCAGGACAGTTGGTATCAGTAGTTCCACAGGCAGGCATCAGGAGGGAGTCACAACCCAAGCTGGCTGCTTCCTCCTCCCTCTGGCTCCACAGTGAAAATCCCAACGCAGTTAATCCATTTCCCTATTATTGCTCTGACAAAAAGAAAAGGATCCTTATCTCTCTGAACTAGAAGTGGAATGGGAAGCAAGCGGAGGCCTTCCTCTTCCTTCTACTTATCATCTCTTTGTCCCTCTAAATTTGTCCCTGTCCCTGGACCTTAACCCCCCAGTCCGAGGGCAGGACAGGGCAGGCTGATAAGCCCTCTCTGAAACCCCTGGTATTGAAGCAATTATTCAGCAGCTGCAGCCCTTTGCAGCTGAGCAGAGATTGCCATCTCTGTTCATGGGAACACTGTCCTCGTGCCTCCCTAATGCATCCTGGCCTCCAGACCTTATTTATGGCACCTTCTGGCTGAGCTCCAAAGTGACACAGCTTGGGGATCTTTACTCTGGTTTCTTTGGACTTTGTCCCCAAAGCCAAGCTAATTTTTTCTTGTTTTTCCCCTTTCCCTATCTACAGCTGCTCGTGCTGAATTCTGCTCACAGGACAGCAGCACTCCTCACTCCAGAGAACTGGTGCTGTGTGTTTGCTGTCCTTTGGGAATAAATGCAGTGTGACAGAGGCAGATGAACGCTGCCGAGAGCTGCTCTGCTACACATGTGCTAATATTGCCTTAGTTAGCAGGCTCCATTCACAGCTAATTTGAATGCAGTTAGGAAATTTGTCTGCAATATTTCTATAGATTTTTTTTTAAAAAAATTATCTATTTGTAGTTTCTAGGCAGAAATCATTGTAAAAAGCAGATTTTTATGCTTCAAGTTTTGTCACCTTAGCCCAGAACTCTGGTCCCCAAGACTGGGAGTACAAACCCAAATACTTGTATTCACCCTCAATTCAGAGTTAGGAAAAAACCATTGTGGGTGTTAGTTTCCTCTGCTTGGACAGACAAAAGTCCCATGGGACTATGAAACATTTCAGCAGAGAGTAAAAAAGCCACCAGAAACTTTTGAACCCAAAGCCCCCAGTGGTAACGATGGTGGTGGTGCTGGCAATGTGCAACTGACAGAAAATAAAAATGCTTTTGGAACACTTTTTTTTCCCAAGAAAAAAAAGCAAACTTCTGCTTTCATTTGCACCTGGCATGACCTAGACCTGTGCCTCTTTCAGTGGTGCAGCTCCCCCAGACACGTGGGATCGAGGAGGGGCTGGGGCAGCGAGTGGGAGGGTCAGGTCTATTTTCTGAGTTATGGATTTAGCAATAGACAATAACGATTTCCCCTTTATATAAGCACCAGTAGGGGAAACAAAACAAACCCTTTGCCTCATTTCCTGTTGTGTTTTGAGGTTTTTTACCAACACCAAAAACCACAGTTCATTACGGGAAGTTTTAGTGGTCTGGGTCTGTCAGTGTTTTAAATCAGAATTTGGCATCAGCAAATGAGACACTTTTCCCTTGAAGCTGGAGGGGAGTTTCACTCTTTTATGTGTGTTTTGTTTGAGAAATGGTGTATTTGCATTTCTTGTCGAGTTCCTCATTTATAAGCAGTGTGTAAAGCTATGCTAACAAAACCAGCCATGTTTTGAACAGTTTTCCTTCAAGCTGGATGAATAATACTTCACCATTAACCTGCTGCTTGCCAGGGGCTGGGGAGTGTGGCAGTCACTGGTCTGCTGTCAGCTCAGTTTAATATCACAGCCTCTTTGTAGATGAATTTTCATCAGTGAACTTGTTCTGGAGGGAGATATGGTATGAGCTTGAGGTGCTGGTAAATTTTTATGAGGTGACTAGGCTTATGTTATCCATCTGGGATATTGAGATGGTGTGTGAGGGGCTGTACACACACATGGGTGACAGTGTGATGCCCCCTCAAAACCCAGGAGCTGGCAAGAAAACAAAACACAACTTTTTAGATTTGCTCCACAGTTCCCAGTCTTTAAAAGGAGTAGGAGTGATGGTATTAACCTGATTATGTGGAATATCCTGAGATGCTCAGATGAGAATAAGCACAAGAATGGCAGCAATGCCACAAGGCTCCCTGGGTGGCTGTGTCCCTCATCAGTCGTGCTCCTCTCTGGGCAGTCAGGCTTCAAGCAGTGCCAAGGCTCTGTCCCAGACTGCTGTGAGAGCTGTGCACTGTAAGGAACCCTGATTTTATACATGCATGTGAACTGGCCTTCTCCCAGCTTAATGCACACAGCCTAGCAGGAGTGCACCAGAAGGACTGAGCTGCTGTAACTGGGAGGATCCACATCCCTCTGGAGGGTTGTTGGCCATGCCAGCAGAGGACTGCTGAGAGACTGCCCCAATTTAACTTGTGTGGGCCATACAGGCGTGGAGGCAGCTCTTCAGCTCACCATCTCACTCCTCACATTGAGAACAGCCTCAGAAGTTGTGTTTGGGTCAGAGCCTCCAGCAAAACAGAGCTGAAGGATGTTCAGAGGAGATCAAAGTGAGCACTGCCTCCCTGTCCCTTTGGAGGAGCAGGCTCTGTGTGAGGTGGCTTTGCTGCTGTCCTGTCTCTCCATGGAGACTGTGCAAGCCCCCAGGGAATGTGCTCTGGTGCCACGGGCTAAGTGTTTTAGAGTATGGGAGGCATAAAACAAACGGGCTGAGTGTTCCCATGTGCCACCAAGATCCATTTAATTTGGTAGCACAGAGGGAACTGTGCCTTGGCACCCTCCCCACCTCCACCAGCTTCTCATAGAAGGGATTAACTCAGGATTTAATTAATAAGCAAAGTGACTTTTTGGTTGTTTTTTTTTTTTCTTTTCCTTTAGTGTGGTGTGTCCTACCTGGACATTGCCCTGTGCACTTGAGGCTGACACCCCTTTACCTGGAGAAAGCCACACTTGGCTGTGTGTAGCCAAGGCTGTGAATACAGGCCCAGCCACCCCATCTCACCTCCTGGCAGGGATGTGGCCTCTGCAGATGAGGAGGGAAAGGTCACGCTCCAAACCTTGTGCTTTCTGTGATACTCTTCTTTCATCCCTTTGCTTTAAAAGGGAATAATGCAAATTTATAAAATCCCACACCCCTTGAAGTTGCAGTAGGCTGAAAATCCCCTCAAGTTTTCCGGCTGAAGCTTGCGTGGTGCTTGGCTTTGGTGCCAGATAACATGTTGCTATGCCACACACTGCCAAGGAATCCGAGTGCTCTGAGTGCAGGGACACTAAAGATGCCACACAGAAGGCTCTGCATGCTTGCTGTGTTTTTCCATAGCAACAAATACGCCTGATTACAGCACATTCATATGCTCTATATAATGAGTATCCCATAGGAAATTTATCACTGTGCATCCTGCATCATAATTAGAAATCAGGCTGGGGCAGCTGAAGCTAATTCCCCAGGCGTGGGATGTGTTTGGTGTGGAGAGGGCAGTGGGGAGCAGAGAGGGGAGGGTGAGAGGCAGCTCTGCTGCCTGCCTGGCCCTGATGCTTGTCACCAAATTTCACAGCTAATTCTGAAATATTTGTGCTGTCCCTCCTGGCAGTGTGTGTGTGAGTGAGAGGTGTTTTTGAGGGGTTTCTTTTCTCTTGTTTAAAAATTATAAAAAACGCAACTCAAACTTTCTAGCTTAATTTCTCTTCTGATCCCCTCTGGCAGGGAGAAATTGAAACCAGCAGTGTTTAAAGTTTAGTTCCATAGGCAAAGTGTGTTCTCCTGGGGGGTTTCTGCTGTGGTTTGGTCCAATTGTTACTGCCCTAGCACTTACAAATATTCCTAACTACTTCAGACAAATTCAGCAGCGCTCTAATGAAAAAATAAAATACGCAGGCAAAGTTTCAACCGGGAAAATTTAATAAAGAATTTTATTCACCTGGCAAATCTAATCAATTTTCACCAAATAAGGCAACATTCACCCTCAAGGCTAGGAGTTCACTGTGTGTGCTGTGTACACATCCTTACAGGTTCAATGGACTTGAGTTTTGTGGCTAGTGCTGGATTCAAAATGAAATGTTACCAGCAGGTCAAAAGCTCTTTTGTAGCACAGCAATTGTGTTTGGTGCTCATAGGATTCAGGCAGTGATGATAGCTATTAAGGTATCTACTTATATTTGCCATCAGCACTGCGTTACAGTTTTTTCTGATATGATGAGATCTGTTCAGATTCGGGTAATGAAATTATCTTTCTTCTCCATTAACCTGTGTCACTTCAGTTTATGAACAAATGCTGCCCTTGACTGTAGCCTAGTCTGAGCCCAGAGGCTTTCACTCTACCTCCAAGGACAGAATTTGGTCACCATTGATAAGTAGAATACAAAGGGGAGACACAAATATATACAATATTGAAGCCATATGTAAATATATTAATAATAATTATAACTTTGTAGTTAAATCGACTGTCTTCATAGCCAGGGGTAATTTTCTGAGGCCTCAGTGAGCTCATGGTCAGAAGTGAGTGGGAAATTGTGCAGAGGAGGGATTTTCCACACTGAGATTTATCATGTTGCATCACCTGCTGTTGCAGGGGCATGTGGGAGTGAATCAGGTGCCCCAAAGTTGGTGTCTTGTGACATTTTTTATGCTCTGCAGCATTTCAGACATGGCCATACTGCTGAGATCTGGGATGCAGGAGACTTGTGCCCCTTGCAACAGTCACAGTTGAATGCTGAAGTGGCAATTGATGCTTGCATTCAGCTACTTGAACTGCTCCCTTCTTTGTAGAAATAATGATACTTATTCAATAAATGGGCTAATTTTATGCCCCAGAGGTTGAACTGACTTTAGGCATGATACTTTAAATTTCAGTGAAATTATTTAGGATGGGCTCACAGAAGTTCACGAGGCCTCTAGTTCTTCCTCTCTGTGCTAAAAAAAAAACCAAGGCAAACCCCATGCTGCCAAATTGAACTGCATTTTGCCTGTGTAATGGCTCTAAGTGATGCAGTTACAGCCTTGTGAGAGTGTAATGTTTCAGCCCACTGCTGTGGAACAATGCTCTGTGTGTGTGTGAAGCAATCACTGAGACTTCCTTCATCTCAATTCCCCCTCACCTCCCTACTCAGACATAGCCCAGGCTTGGATTTGGGGCATGCAAAGGGCAGCCTGCACCCAACCATTGCAATGGCATGAAGATTTTTGGGGCCACTTTGCTGTTTCATGGGTGTTGGGGTGCATACAGAGCTCTCTTTCTGTTATTATTGTGACTCTCATTGCAGCTTTCATCTCAGAAATGACTGACTCACGTGGTGGTTTGAGGTAAAAGAAGCAATGCCAGGTTTCTGGCATTGCAAATGCTCTGCTAAATGAACAGTTTTTCATTTGCCATCAGCTGGGTCTTTTAGCTTGGACTTGCTCTGCTGATAGACCAGTTCCTATTGCAATAAGCACAGCACTTTGTTCCCATATTCTCCAGTCTGGAGCAAGGAAAATTCAGTAAGCCTCTTAACTCCTTTCCAAGAGAATGCCAAAGTTTGCAACAGTCCCACAGCTCCGCAGCATTAATGAAATCACTGGATGGTGTACTATGAATTGAAGTGGCCAAAACACTCTGCTGTAACCTTTGAATTAAGTGCTGCTCATCACAGCCCGGAGGTGAGGCAGCTGGACAAATGGCCTGGCAGCCAGCCCAGATGCCCAGTGGGCATTTGCTGGGCACCAAATGGCTGTGTGTGCTCTGTGTCCAAATGTTCTGGCTGCAAAAGGCCCTATTTCACAGTGCCTGCCCCTGAGGAAGCAGTTTTCTATCTCAGGAGAGGATGTTACAGCAGTTTCTGTGCCATTTGTTACCTGCTCGCTCCCTGAATCAGCCAGATTAGGTTAGAAGTGTGTTTTCATCAGGAGGAGAAGCTGTAGAGAGTGCTGATGTCTTGTTTGGCAAGGGTGGAAAAGCATGGGTTTTAGACAGGTTCTCAGGCAAGGGACAATGGTTACAAGTGGCTGTCATGTGGAGGGGAAGGGTGATTCCCACCCTCAGGTTGTTTCCCATTGTGGAGAGGGCAACAGGCTCCCTACTGGTGGATGTCAAATATTCCTGTGATTTATTCTAACTGTACACAGGTCTAAAAGCTCTTTCCATAATGCTGTGAAGCTCTAAGTAATTTTTTTTGTTTTGTTTTGGGGGCATTTTCTTGATTACAAACAAGAAAAAGTCCATTCCCGTTGGTTGGCATGCTTCCTGCCAAAGATCCAGGCAGTGAGACAGATCCCTGGGGGCTTTTCCAGGTTTGTGCTGCAACTTGATCTGCTGAACTTGCAGTGACCGAGGGATTATCCTCCCCAGTGCTCCCTGGGTTAGGTTTTCCTCTGGAAGTCAGGTGGTGTTCTTCTTAATGAAGCCTGGCCAGGGTGTGACAGTGGCATCCTGTGTTGGTTTAGGGTGGCTGGACTGACAGACCATATCCTTCAGCACTTATTGTAGTGCCCGTCCGGGCAGCAGAGCAGGTTTTAAAACCATCTACAGATGAAAAGAGCTTGGTGCAGCAAGAATAGATCAGAGCAGGAAAAGAGAGATGAGTAAGGAGGAGGGAATGGGAAATAGGCTGATGTGTCTTTGGAGGGAGGAAAAGGAATGTGTAAAACAGACACAGGAGCAGTAGATCAAAGTAGCCCAGTGGGAAGAGGAGAAAGAGCAAACTAGTTATTGCATGAACAAAAATATCATCATGGCTGAGACATGAAGGGAATGACAGGAGGAAAAGAACAGAGATTGAGAGTAAAAAGAAACATTTTCCTCTTAGAAAATAATGGGAGAGTAATAAAGGATAAGAGTGGGAGGTGAAAGGGAATTAGATGAAGAGGAGGAAGGCTGGAAATAAAGACATTCTAAAATGGTGACTGTATGACCTCAGGGGAAGAGCAGCAGCTTGGAGATGTATCTTGAAATTCACTTTGGGCAGCACATCATGAAGCTCAAGCTCAGGCAGGAGCCCTTTTCTTTTGGGAAAGAACAACCCCTGCCCACACGAATGTCAGAGGGGTGTTGATGCAGAAGGAGCTGAGAAGTGAGTTTGTGGCTGGAGCCCCAGAACAGGGGAAAGAAAAGAGCCCAGGGAAGCACAGCCAAGCTGCTGTGGTTCAGTGAACCAGGCAGCATGTGCTGACATTTCCTTTAAAACCCTGCCTTGTGATGAGCTTGCTGCAGGGTAAGCCTGGTGCTGGCAGCCTGCAGTGGAGCAGCCCTGGCCACACAGCACCCTGTGGGATGTGCCTGGGCTCCCTGCCTGCACTGAAGCTCTCATACTCACTTCCAGCAGCTCCTGCCTGCTCTTCCTGCCCCTGGCTGCCTGCTCAGGGTGGCCAGAGCCTGCCCTTGGGCAGCTGGAGCTGCTCCTCCTCGTGCTGCCCGTGTCCCACGGGCTCTCAGGGTGGATGTGTCCCTCCTTCCTCATCCTCGATGCCCATTGCTCAGTGGAGCAGTTTTGCTTCCTCCCCAGCTCTAAGTGGCACTGTTAGTTCTTTGGCTCTAATAATCTTCATTTGAAGCTCTAATGGATATCCACACAGATAACATGCTAATTTATTAGTTCAGCTCAACTGGGCTGCAGGATGAAAAATGATTGCGGAAGACTTTTAATAAAATTCAAAGGGATTTTATAGGTCTCAAGCCACTTTTAAAATGCAGGAGAAAGCCAAGAGTATTACTTTGTTAACCCACATAATTCTATCCTGCCTAATGAGGTCTGGAGCTAATCTTCAGTGCTCTGCCCTGGGATCAGAATTATTGGAGCAGGTAAACACTGCTAAGTACCACACTGCATCTCTGAGTTGGGTTGCATTGTCACTGTGACTTTCTGTTCCTTCCCTTTTATGAACTTTTCATAAAGCTCAGAATAGAGATGATTATGTAAAAACAAAGAGCTGGCTTCCTGTAGTGAGTGGCATGCAGCAGCCTCCTTTCCTCTGTTCTGCTGGGGCTGAGGCAGTGAAGGGAAGCACAGCGTGTTGGCTTTGGGGAGAGCACAAGTCTTGACTTCCAGGCTGCTTTTCCAAAGGGATGTAGAGAGATCAGCCCATGACAGCCACCACTCAGCTGTGAAACTCATGCCACAAGCTCAGCTTAGGCAGTGTAGTTCTTTTCCATGACAACATCACATTTCTTACTCATTTTTGTGGAGCTATTTTGTGTTTGGGGGAGATGAAAGATAGGCTCTGAGAAATACAGGAGAGAAATGATCTGCTTAAACCTGTTCAGGAGTAAAAAATCTTCAAACAGGAAAGACTGTTTACTCTCCCCTGTGTATATGTTTTGGTTGTTTTTTTTTCTACCAGAGACAATCAATGCAGTTTGACAGTCAGTGTTAGAGGACAGAAAATACAGAGCAAGGCTGTCAATTACTGTAAACTGGTGCCCCCACTTGATTCAGGGGAGTTACTCATCCACACCATCTCAGAACTTGCTTCCTATTTGAGAATCCATAATAAATTCTGTCCCTGTCAGTAGTATTTCAGCTCAGACCCTGCCACTAAAACCAAACAAAGCATTGATAGTCAGGCTTGTTGAAGGTCCCACAAGCTGACCATGCAGTTCCCCACACCTGTATTGGTTGTGAGGAAAAATATTTTGATCTGAGTTAAAAACAAGGCAATTGAACGCCAGTTCTCAGAATGGTTTGGAGAAGCTTTTCTGGTTTCCAGAAAATTGCACTGTGTCTCAGCAGGCTCCACTTTGCTGTTTTCACAATGTGTAAAATGCCATAACCAACCACAAAGCAAAGCCATGTGAGTGTAGAGTTTGTCATTGTGCTTACCAGTCCAACACAGCAGCGTGTGTCCTGTGCTCAGGGCAGGTTTTGCTCAGATTTATAAGAATTCTGGCATTAGTAATCCCTTTCCTGAGTGTGTAAGCAGTGCTTGTCACAGCCATCAGCAAAGCCCAGTCACAGATGTGGTTTGGATGCTGGAGAGAGTTTTGTCCAACCAAGTGACCTCGTGATTCACTCTGGTCCCATTACTCAGTGATTATAGTGTGACCTGGGGAATATTAGCCACAGTCAAAGCAGAGGAGGTTAAGGTGACCACTTACCAGGAAAATGGAGCTTTCAGGGTATAATCTGTTTACAAGCATTTAATTGCAGTAAATGAGCCAGGCAGAAGGTGAGGAGGATCTGAAACACAGAGGAATAATAAATTGACTCATGTTTATTTAAGCATTTATATCTTCTGAAGCTGGGCTTAGCCTGAGGATGCAAAGGGATTAAGGCATGCTTGCAAAGCCCCTTGTCTTCTGCATCCTACTTTTCCCCTATAATGCCAAATCCTCTATCCCTTTCCAGTCAGGTCTATGTCTATGCACTTGTACATTTTTTTTTTAATTTTTTTTTTTTGCTTAGAATATTCTCCCCTGTCACCTGCACTGTTCAGTCCTGTACATCTCACTCCCTCTCCCCACCTATTCCTTGTGTTTCAGTAAATGCTGCTCTTTCAAAATGATTTATGATTTATCTTCCCCCACCTTCCCTTTAATTTGAATGTAGAATTATCTATCTCCATGCCTGAATGTGTAAACTGGGTTGTATCACTTCAGGCCAGCTGAAAGCTGTACTTTCCAGAAGGATTCAATTAATTAAACAAATCTCAACCCCAATTTCATTTTGACCTAAGTTCTAAAATGCTTGACATAAAATGGATAATTTTCTGGAGTTTTCCTCTTGATGAATCCACATTTAGTATTCAACTAAAATCTAAATTAGTTTTTTTTTTTTCCATGTAAAATGTCAACATTTTCATTTTGAAAAATGTTGAAACAAAATGTTCTGACACCTTGGAAAATCCATCTCCTCCCATACCAATTTACCATCCAAAAACCTATCATTAATGTTTTATCCATGAAAATAACCTAACCAGCAGTTGTAGAAAAGCCTCATCTCCTTTTAGTTCCACAGCTCGTGGGATTACAGACCCACTTGTGTTTTTGGGTTGCCCCTTGGGTGGGTGCAGTTGGATATGATAAATGGGAGATGTGGCCTGGCAGGGGTCACACCTTGCCCAGGGTGGTTCTTGCACCTCAGAGTTGCTGCTTTTGGATGAGTGTGTCAGAGCTTGTGATTGATGGGAGCACTGATGGCTCTGATGGGCTACACCTGGCCTACAGGAGCCTGGTTTGCTCTCTTTGGGACCATCCTGCCTCCCCAGTGATGCTGTAGGGTGGCCCCACTCAGACAGGCACCACCCTGGGCTGATGATCTCACTTCATCCTTGGCCCATTCCCACTGAGGTGCCTGGGCTGGGCTCTCCTGCAGCTGCCCTGCCTTTTACCCCGTGAAGCAAGAGCCTTTGTTTCCCTGAGCATGGCCTCAAGCCCCAGAAGATGCTCTTGACCCCAGTAACTGCAGACCCACAGAAATGTTTTACCTGTCCAGGTAAGGATATATTGCTGCCCTGGCTCTCTGGATGCAGAAAGGAAGCATATTTTCCTAGTTCTTGCTCATTTTCAGCACTTTCCTTCATTTTTATGCCTCATTATAGTTCTAATTTTCTGGTTATAGTCAGAGAAGATGCTGTCACCGTGATTCTCACATTCCCACAGCTGAAGAGCTCAGCATGGGCTGTGCTGCACTATCCTCCACCCCAGGCTTCCCCCGTGGGCTCCTGCTGCTCTGCTGGGAGGGTGCCCGGCTGGCCCCTGGCTGCACTGCCCAGGCACGCAGGGCACAGGGCAGCAGCTTGTTTTCCAGTGCCCAGAAGAGGTGTGTTTGCTGCCCAGCAAAGCCCAGTAACACTCTGAGGCTGCAGGGATATGCCCTGGGCTTCCCTTTTCAGCTCCAAGCCCCCTTTGGTCCCCACTGCGCGAGACCAGGGCTGTGAGAGCTGTCAGGCGTGTTAGTTATGATCCCATCAGCCCTGTTTATGATCTCATGATTCAAGTCTCTGGCGTGGGGAGCAGCAGTGCTGCTGGGCTTGTTTTAACAAGCTCTTGCAGGACGGCTGCTGGAGGCAGCTCCACCCGAGAGGCAAAAGCCTTGTGGTGGCAGCGGCTGTCGGGGGAGCAGCGTGAGGGGACCTGCCAGGTGCCTTGTTCCTGACATTCATCCCAGGCCTGGGCTGCCTTCCTCCCCTGGCAGTGTCCCCTGTGGTTTATGCTGTCTCTGCAGCTGGGGATGAGGCTGGGAGGATGCACCAGTGAGATTTCCTTGAGGGCTGCAGTGTGTGGGTGGTTCACACGTGGGGCGTGTGACACAAACTGCCAGGGCCAGCACGCTGTGCATCCTGGCACCCTTAAAAATGTGCTTAGGGTGGGTGTGTGCATGTCCTGTTTGTCTTCATTTGTCAATCCACCACAATTAACCATCACAACCCCCCTGACAGCCTGTGGGACATGGCTCTGTTGTGTGCTCCATGCTCCAGCCAGAGCTGGGACTAGCACTGTCCAGGGATGCAAAACATCAATCACTGCAGTCCATTCCCCATGTCTGGTGTCTCCAGCCTGAGGGACTGTTCCAACATCTTGAGTTATCCCAGTGTTTAGTTCAGTTTCTATTAAAGCTCCTGAAAAGATTTCCATAACTGCAACTGCACTTCCTCGTTTGACTTTCACTTTCTAAAGAACAGATTAATTTAATGGGATCTGCAGTGGAAAACTCAGCTGTGCCAAGAAATGTAGACAGCTTTGCAGGAGCAGACATTTCAAATTGCTGGGCTGCAAACAACTTGGAGCAACTTGTAAAGCCATGTGAAATGAAAACCGTTTTCCAGTTAATCTGCCAATTAAAAAAAAAAAAATAAATGTCCCAGTGTTAAGAGGAACAATTTCTTGGCTTGGGCTGTGCTTTCAGTGGGTTTATGATGATTTAAGTGGGGGCTCCTGGAATCTCTGTGCACTGTTTTGTACAGTTTGGTTCTTGTGCTGCTCCTTTGGTGTCCACTGTGTTCAGACAGGGCAGTGACCTTCAGCCCCCTTGGGGTGGTTTCCTACTGGGGAGGTTGGGAAAAGATTTTCTTGGAGCAAAGTGACCTCAATGTGTTGGTGCAGGTTGGCATGCTTGCCATGTAGAAAGGAGAGTGCTTACAAAATGAATTAACTGAGAAAGTGCCAAGTATCAATTTCAGACCACTTTGACTGTTCCCTGCTTTACATCCTATGGTGAAGCAGATGTTCCTCAAAAGCTCTGGGCCAGGCAGGGGCACAGGTGTGCCTGCACTGTGGCCTGGGTGCAGCAGTGACCCAGGTGTGTCTGCATTGCTGAAATGGGTGCAGAGGTGACCCAGGTGTCCCTGCATTGCTGAAATGGGTGCAGCAGTGACCCAGGTGTGTCTGGCTGCTGGCTCCTGGGTGCAGAGGTGACCCAGGTGTGCCTGCACTGCTGACCTGGGTGCAGAGGTGACCCAGGTGTGTCTGGCTGCTGGCTCCTGGGTGCAGAGGTGACCCAGGTGTGTCTGGCTGCTGGCTCCTGGGTGCAGAGGTGACCCAGGTGTGTCTGGCTGCTGGCTCCTGGGTGCTCAAATCCACACTTGAGGTCTGCAGTGTCAAAGGGTGTAGAGCAGGGAAGGGAAGTGAAACAAAAAACCAGAAGCTGAGGGGTGTATTTTAAAGAAATGGGTGTCTCTCTCATGATGCACGGGGCCATGACCAGGCTGAAGGCAGTGCCCTGCTCTGATTTCCCTGATTCCAGGACATGACTTCTTTCAGTTCCTTCTAGACATTTGAGAATAGGGAAGAGTGCAGAAAGGCTGTGGAGGAGCTCAAATTCACCTTCAGGAACAATTGTTTGGCTTGACCTGGTAAGGAGTGCCTCTCTTGGGTGCAGCTGTCCTGCTCCCCAGCAGGCAGAAACTTTTCAAATTCAGGGCAAGTTTATCTGAACAGCAAAAGGCCCTGGGAAGACCATATGCCAAAGCTGGCTGATAATTTGCCATTGCCTTACAAGGTGTGTGGGTGTAAGTGTCAGAGTCAATTTCTGAGGCCCAGTGAAGGTCATCTGAGCTTTAATGTGATTCATCTGGTGGGATTTTAATTCTTCTTGTGAGCAAAGTCCCACAGCTATACATGGGGAAACTCAGCTGTGCTGCCTGGCAGAGCACGGCTGTGACTTTGTCTCTCCATTTAAGAAATAAAGAATATCCAAAGGCTGTGAAGGAAAACTGTGCAGGAATTGGGCCTTTTGTTATGTGAGTGTGTTTGAGAAAGGGAAGCAGTATTTTGCCTCTGTAAAGTAGAGCCCTTGAGGGTAGATATCTACCTAAAATAGGTAGATTATTTTATATTTTCAGATATCCCTGAAGAGAGGTAGCAGGAGTAGCCCTGTGAAGGACAGAATTTAGAGGCGTAATTTCTCTTAGCAGACATCCAGTTTGCCTTAAAATATTCCCCTAGCATTTACATGAGCACTTTTATTTATTTGTTTGTTTGTTTATTGTCTGCCTAATGGTTTCAGCCTTATCACAAAGAATGATGGCAGCACATCACTGCAGGAGAGCTTGCAGTTGCTAGTCCCAAGTAAGTAGTAAATAGCTCACTCAGAAAAAAATAAATGCTACTTTTATCAGTCTGTCCATGGCACCCATATGTCCAATTTGGGATTGATCACTCATGCAGGAAAGCTAATAACACTAAGTATTCTGCTTTTAGACTCCACAGGCAGAGACAGGTTCTGTGACCTCTGTTTGCCCCACCAGCCTGGTATTGTGCTGCTTCATCCATTGCCAGATTTTGTTTTAAGGAGGAAGCAGATGTGGAGCACAATGAAGGGAACTGGATAAAGGATTTCAGGGCTGGTTAAGAGAACTCTAAATGTGAGGATATCTAGCTTTCACCCTACACACCACAGACTAGGCACAATTCATCTTTGTGATCTCTGTGTCAGACCTGAGGAAGAGAGAAAACACTTTTGGCCTGGGGAAAATAAAGAACAACAAAAATCCCATTGCCCAGAGTTTAGCTGTGCAAATCTTTGTGGAAATGAGAATGTCTACAAGATTTGGCCCTGGCTCTTCTGACTGGAAGCTGAATGGTTAAATGGCTAAACCTAGAGCCTTTGTCCCTTGATTTTACTAGAGAGGGAGAGGTTCAAACCTCCAGGTGTTTGCTGTTTGTAGCAAGGATTTGTGGTTGGTTGGTGGTTTCTGTCTGCTGTTATGGACAGGGTCTTTAATGGTCCTGGGCTGCCCAGAACCCTCTCATGTGTTTCTTGCTCATTCAGTCTGTTCATTTGGATTAAAGGGAATTTTTGAGCTCTGAACTGACATGTGAGTCAGATGGGAATTTACACTGTGGTGTTGAAAGAAAGAAAAAAAAAAACCAACAAACAACTAAAGAAACTCTGCTAGAAATGGAAGTAAATTATACACCTGTATCAGCAGTTTATTTGACAACATAACTACAGATTGGTGGTAAATGTTAAAAAAAAAAGAAAAAAAGACATTTTGGTTATATGTTAGCATCTCCAGGAATTAGGAAAAAAAAACAACTAGGAAAACAGATACAGCCTGGATCTTTGCAAATGTTCTGTTATGGCACAGGGCTAAAATCTTCTCTTCAAGATACTTGAAACCCAGGATCTCATTGTCTTTATGATAACAATATCCCAATGCTGAGAGTAGGAAAATTCAGATTAACAGGTGCTTCGTGGCTCTACAAGGACCAGGGTGCTGTGGGAGAAGGCACAAAGGCACAAGTTGTGATTTGAGAATATAAATGACATTTCCAGCTGTAATAATCCCCTGGAATTTCACCACATGCAGAGCAGTGCTTGGGGCTGACGGAGTCCCTCAGTAAATGGCCAGACTCTGACCTGGCCAAGTGCTACCAAACAGTGGTGGAAGAGGAAACCAAAGAGCCCACTCTCCATGGTCATTATAACATAATTATAACGAGGGAGGGGCTCCTGGGTGTTGGCCTGCCCTTCCTTCAGGCTCAGGCAATCACTGCCAGGGGAAGAGCAGCGAGAGCTGCAATGGGCTCTGCTGGACTGAGTGGTTCTGTGGTGGGAAAAGCTGAGTGCTTGGGCTCTTGTAGAGCTGTGCTGGAGTTGTGGAGACCTCCCTGTGCAGAGAGGAAGCCCTGCCAGCACCTGGCTGTCCTAAACATCCATTAATAGACCTGAAATCCCAGTTTAATTCCATAAGGGTGAGTGTAAGGTATTTTCAGTTTACCCATTCCGGACAACTTCTTGCTGCTGAAGTAGACAGAAGTGCTTTGTAGAGGTTTATAATAGCTCTCAACCTAAGTGCTTCTATTGGATTGAAAGAGCTAATTATCCCTTTAAAGTGACTTTCCAAAATTGTTTTCAGACTTCTCCTCTATTATAGCTGAACCCAGATTTGAGTGTCTCATGTATTTGTAACAGGTGCCACAGGACACCTCAAAAAGAAACACCAGCCACCAGCTGATGCCACAAAGATGTCACTATCAAAGGCAGCATCTCAGGGTGTTTAGAGACTTTTTTGGCTGAGCATATTCTCTTTTATCCCTTAGTCTTTGGTTTGTTTTGCATTGGGCTAAATGGTTTGGATGTACCGAAGACCTGGCCTTTTTCATATGGAAAAGAAAGATTTAGCACAAAGATTTATCTTCATGAGCTAGGGGAAAATTTCCTTCTTTTTGATGGACCCAGCCCTTTAAAGCCTCTGAAAGGAAACCAAATATCTTTAATTCCCAGGAGATATCTCAGAGGATCAGAGCTAAAACATTACTCTCTGAACTATTAGATACAGAGACCTCTGCGTGACCCTTCGTGTTTCAGAGTCTCAAGGCTGTGGATTCTCCAGAAGAACCTATTTCTTTTACAGCCAGAGGCTGAACAAGAGTGCACCATTATAGAAGTTTAAATAAACCACATAAGGTCATCTGCTGCTTAAATCCTGGCTACCAGGTCTGTAGATATTTTTGCTTTGTTTCTAGGTGAGCTCAGAGTCCCAGTGCCAAAGGGCAGCATGTAAATTGTGCTGTTATTCTGAAGCATGCAAGGTAATAAATGGTGCTGTCAATTGTTTTCACTCAAGTGACAGATTTATTCTCTTCAAAATGAATGACCAGGAATGGCTATTATTGCAAAAATTCACTGTGTATCATCTCGTGCCTGTTGTTTAACAAATAATGCTGAGTCTAATTGCCTTCCTCTGTGGCAAACTACCTATGAGTTAATGTTCTTTTATTGAAGACGTGTAATTTACCATTGCTTTTGATGTGCCATCTGATTGAATGTCTCTGTGAATCACATTTGCAATCTAGCACTGCATGTCCCAAAGGAATACCCCCTATCCCATTGTTTTCTCACGAGCCAGGTAAAAACAGTCTTAATTTTGTTTTTTTTAAGCACAAACTATTAAGCTTCTGTTTCCTAATTTCTAGGTTGACATTCCTGCTCATGGCAGATGCAAAAAGTTTAATAAATCAGCTGCATGTGGGAATGTATGATGTTTTATAGTACTAGAAATAGTGGGTTTAAATCTCAGTAGCACTTTTCCCAGAGTAAACATGGGATTAGCCTGGAATCTGATCCTGCAGTTCTGCCCAAAATCCCCTGGAATCTGACTGCAGAGTTTTTTGATAGCACCTTGTTTTTCAGCAAGAGAATTCTGCAGCTGATACTCTTCAGGATACAAACATTATTGCTTTTTAAAAACTTTCTAGTGATTCAGCAATGCCTGTTTTTTCTACAAGTCTGTGTTCATTTTTTTTCTAGTCAACATTGTAATGTTTGTAATGTTTTAGGAGGTTAGAAAATAGCATCTAAAACCATAAAGCTTACATAAAGCTTGCACTTCAACAACATATTTTAGAAAGAGCTGATGGCATACAAATGTTGAAGTTGAAGTCTTACTTCCCTGGAAAACAATACAGCTTCATGTGCCAAAAAGAAGGTGATGGGGAGAAAAGGTAAAACTTCTATCAGCAAAAATCTTAATTTGAGGTCTGTTGTGGTTGAGAATGCAGTGAAGTGGTCCCGAAAAGGTCATCAGAGATGTGAAGAGGTGACAGAGGCAGCTTGTGGGCCATCCTCTGCCCCAGGCACTGCATTTCAAGATTTCCCTGTTACTAAGAACTGTAGAAATACAAGCTTTGTGCTGGTGTGATGGGCTGAATTAGACCCACAGTGATTTATTCTGAATGCTCATATTGAACTCTCCTCCTCATAAAGATGGCTGATAGTACTGGTGAAGGTATTTGTTGCTTCCAGCTGTGTTTTTATGGCAGTATCAAACTGGATCAGTCATCCTGGTGTCAGTTACAGCAGTGTGACTTTTTCATGCAGATAAATTTTTAGCCAAGTCTTGAAGCCAAAGCTTTTATTTGCATTTCTTTATTACAGTAATGCTCCACTAATGGGCCTTCTCCAGCAGCAAAAGCCAAGGTCTGGTTTGCCAGTAGATGGGTGCTAAGAAGGGGAAATGAGATGGGGAAATCAAAATAGGGGACGCGGGTAGGACAGGAACTGTGACTTGCCTTGCAGTCATTCAGAAGCCAGTGCAGGCTCCAAGGACAATCCCAGTTATTCCCAGTTATCCTTGGGGCTGGCAGGGGAGCCCTCCAGGTGAGGGCAGTGGGAGAGGGATCCCAGCCTGGCAGGGGCACATCCTGAGGGGGCTGTGCTGGGGATGCTCTCTCAGCACTCAGTTCTTCTCCAGTTAAAGCAATTTGCCAGCAAACCCTGAGCACAGATTGCTTTGTTCTGTTAAAACAAATATCCAGGAAATTCAGCTACAAACTTCTGCTATCACTTAGCTGTTATCTTGCTCTATTGCAGTAACTATTTGATGACCTCAGCAGAGGCCTTGAATCCAATAATCAGTTCTTCAAGTTTGCAACAAAATCCGTTCTTTTCTCTAAACAACTACGAGTAACAAGAGGTTGTCTTAGCCTTTTATCTGTTTTGACAAATGAGAGCCTAGGGCTCCTCCCCTGCATGCTGATCTGCTCTTGCAGGGTCTGGAAGGAGGATGTGGCTTGGCTCTCCAGACTCCTGCCTCAGCTGGGACTCGCTGTCCCATGCAACTGCCTGGCAAGGGAAAAGAGGGAATTGCATTCCTTGCCTAAAAGGCAGCAGAGTTGGTTTTTATCAGGGCTGCCACCAAGAAGTTCAGCTGGTTGATTTCCATAGATAATTTTTAGCTCCTGTTTAGCCTGAACCTGAGTGATTTGGAGAGCAAATGATCTGTGTGATTCACTCGAGGCAATATTCACCCTGATGCTTTAGCCCCAAGGAGTCAGTGATGCTGGTACCATTTTGCTCCAGCTGTAAGCTTCTGTTTGGTGTGGGATGGGTTAAATTGCAGCCCCTCACTGCAAAGCATTTGTCTGAGGAATGGGATCTTATCTTTGCAGTGAAATATTATCCCTTCATGGTTAACAACCAGCAGCAAACCTGCTCATTGTGGAAGCAGTTTGGCATAATTAGCCGGTTAAAGAAGTCTGCCTATTGATTAACTGAACTAAATGACCCATAATTAAGAGCCCAACTGTGGATCTAATCTATCTGGTGGTGTTTTCCTTCCCCTTACAGGTTTGGAAGCTGCAGGCCTGTTGGCTGCTGGGGATGGTTTGGTGAGGAGCCCGTGTGGGTGGTGATGGAGTTGGGGTGTCCCTGGGGGCTCTGATGCACACCCCGATGGGTTCCAGGGGGCTGCTGGCACACTGCTCTCCTCTCTCAGACCACAGAGGTGCAGCAGGAGCCCAGCTCGCTCCGGGAGGGTTTGCTGCCTTCTCCACATCACCCTGGATTTATGGGGGCTGAGGGGGGGTGGCTCCATCCCTGAAAACAGGCACACGGCTGTTGTGAGAGGGACCCTACGTGCTGGAAGGGGACCAAGGCCATGAGGAAGACAAAGCTGGGCTGAAGTTGTGGGAAGCTGTTAGTTTGCTGTGTTATTTCATTGCAGCAGTTGCCTATTTTTAGTTGTAATTTTTGTTTAGTGTGATGCACAGTTTTTATAAAATGTATTCAGACTGGAGTTTAACTTGGGTAGTTTAGAGGCACTCCTGTTTATACCTGAGTATTATCGAATCTCTCATTACCCCCTTTGCAAAATGCAACTTTCTGCTCACCCATTTTTTCCCTATGTCTTACTAAAGATTATGCCAAAACTAGTTAATTGCTTTGCCCTCCCTTTGATAAACGCTATAAAAACAGGATCACACTTGAGTGGTGACCCCAGCCAGCCTGCACAGTCCAAGCTGGTACCAAGCTGCGCCAGGCCAAGGGATTGATAACATTAAGCTACAGTTTCAAATAGTCACAAAAAAATGGTTATTTATTTTTTTAAAACTCAACTCCTATCTGCCTCTTTTTCCCAATCAATCCTCCCAAAGCCTACAAAAGTAACAATCTGAACAGATTTGGTCTCAAAGGGTTTAAGGTTAAAGGACTTCTTAAGCACTACTCTTTCCTCTGCTGGGCCCACTGAAATAATCAGAAATTATTTTCACTGACTTTACTGGGTGTTAGAATAGACCCCCCCAAATCCTCATCCTCTCCTGCACTGTGGAAAGCTTTGGGCTGTGTGTTTCTGGCACAGAAAGGAGATTCTTTCTCCACATTATTTCCTTTAATCTCTANGAGGAAGACAAAGCTGGGCTGAAGTTGTGGGAAGCTGTTAGTTTGCTGTGTTATTTCATTGCAGCAGTTGCCTATTTTTAGTTGTAATTTTTGTTTAGTGTGATGCACAGTTTTTATAAAATGTATTCAGACTGGAGTTTAACTTGGGTAGTTTAGGGGCACTCCTGTTTATACCTGAGTGTTATTGAATCTCTCATTACCTCCTTTGTAAAATGCTACTTTCTGCTCACACATTTTTTCCCAATGTCTTACTAAAGATTATGTCAAAACTAATTAATTGCTTTTCCCTCCCTTTGATGCAATGCTATAAAAACAGGATCACACTTTTGAGTGGTGACCCCAGCCAGCCTGCACAGTCCAAGCTGGTACTAAGCTGCGCCAGGCCAAGGGATTGATAACATTAAGCTACAGTTTCAAATAGTCACAAAAAAATGGTTATTTATTTTTTTAAAACTCAACTCCTATCTGCCTCTTTTTCCCAATCAATCCTCCCAAAGCCTACAAAAGTAACAATCTGAACAGATTTGGTCTCAAAGGGTTTAAGGTTAAAGGACTTCTTAAGCACTACTCTTTCCTCTGCTGGGCCCACTGAAATAATCAGAAATTATTTTCACTGACTTTACTGGGTGTTAGAATAGACCCCCCCAAATCCTCATCCTCTCCTGCACTGTGGAAAGCTTTGGGCTGTGTGTTTCTGGCACAGAAAGGAGATTCTTTCTCCACATTATTTCCTTTAATCTCTAAAAGCTTTCAGCCATGGGCAGTGGAAGCTGCTGGTGACAGAGTTTGCTGTGCTGGCATCCCCAGCCTGAACCAGTGGAGGAACAATTCAGGAAATAAAGACTTAGATCTTGGTTCTTGCTCAGCTCACACAGCAGTGAGGAGGTATCTGCTGAAAATGTACCTGGGGAATGTGGTGGGGTGACACAGGTCCCCCTCCTTTGGGCTGGGGACTTTGTGCTCTTTGCTTTATCTCTGTTTTGTTCCAGATCTTTCTGGGCCACGTGGCCCCCAGTCTGGGGAGGCATTCTCTGGGCACAGACCCCACTGTGCTGGATTGAGCTCTGTGTTTGGAAGCTGGACTCGTGTCCCAGCTGTAAGAGCCCCTCTGTGTGAATCTTGCCCCAAAGGTGGTCTGTGAGAATTGTGCAAGGAGTATGGCTGGAGCTCCGGAAAAATGTTATAAGCCCTTGCAAGAGAGCTTGTACAGGAACCTGACTGAGGATAAAACCCTGCAACTGCCTTTTAAACTTGGTTTTATCCTATTGTGGCCTTCCATCCCTCCTTTTGTACACGTTGCTATGAGGGAATAGTTAGTTACCTCCTGTTAACATCTTGAGATGTTCGTGCAATGTCTGAACAGCAGAGCTGGCTCCTGCTGAGTGTCTGACCATGACCCAGGAGGTTTTGATCCCAGTGGTGGGAAGTAGAGGGACAGTGGGTTATTTTCCTCCCCTAGCTGCAAGAAAATCATGATGCCATTCACATCATCTCACCTCCCCTTCAGCTGGAAATCCCTGGAGCACCTCACACATTTGTCTGCCTGTTAAGCCCTTTAGAAGAAAGTGAATTGACTCCCTGCAAAGATGCCAGGGACTGCTCGGAGTTGCATGAAATCTCACCAGGATTCCCCTACACACATGTCCAAAACCCTCCAGTGAGGGATCAGACCCTGGGGAAGGCAGGGATCACTGAAATGCCTGGGCTGGCTTTCTGCCAGCCATTAAGGTAGCCCTCCCACTCATACTGGGAAGAGATGACATCTCTCCTCTTCTCACTAGAGTGGTACTTCCTGCTATATTTGCTGCTTTTTGAAAGTTTGGGTTTGATCAGTGTCTCATAAACACTTTGCTTCCAGAAGTGAGAGAGCAGTTGCTTCCAGGAACTTGCAGAATCCCCAGCAAATCTTGAACATGAAAGCTTCTATTATTTATATATCTACATAATTATTATTAGATTTATATATAATATCTGCTTATTTAATGTACATATTATAAAAGTCTATGACTGTATCAGCAATCGCTTCTTAGCAGATCGTGTTATGCTTCATGTGTCACCACAGAGGATGCAGATAATCTGAAAAGTGCCTTGCTTGCACACCAGAGCTTTAATAGCTATAACAAGACAATTAGTACATCGTTCCACTTGAACTTTAATGTAATAATTGGCAGTAAGTAATTCCCCTCTGATGTGATACACAGCCTGTGTTGTGAACAAATATCAGAGTAGCCCCGTGTAGGGAAGGGAAAATAAAAGTTACTGCTGCTGATTATGACCAAAAGGGTGGATTTGGGGATGATGTTCCACAATGATGGATGGGGTGTGGATGCTGGACATGGCCCAGGAGCACTGTGAGGACTTCCACTGGATGTGACATCCTGATCTGCTGTGTCTCTGAATCTCTGGATGAGTGGGATGTATTGCACAGTGCCTCAGGGGAGGNTGCATGAAATCTCACCAGGATTCCCCTACACACATGTCCAAAACCCTCCAGTGAGGGATCAGACCCTGGGGAAGTCAGGGATCACTGAAATGCCTGGGCTGGCTTTCTGCCAGCCATTAAGGTAGCCCTCAGTGTCATACTGGGAAGAGATGACATCTCTCCTCTTCTCACTAGAGTGGTACTTCCTGCTATATTTGCTGCTTTTTGAAAGTTTGGGTTTGATCAGTGTCTCATAAACACTTTGCTTCCAGAAGCTTGCAGAATCCCCAGCAAATCTTGAACATGAAAGCTTCTATTATTTATATATCTATGTAATTATTATTAGATTTATATATAATATCTGCTTATTTAATGTACATATTATAAAAGTCTATGACTGTATCAGCAATCGCTTCTTAGCAGATCGTGTTATGCTTCATGTGTCACCACAGAGGATGCAGATAATCTGAAAAGTGCCTTGCTTGCACACCAGAGCTTTAATAGCTATAACAAGACAATTAGTACATCGTTCCACTTGAACTTTAATGTAATAATTGGCAGTAAGTAATTCCCCTCTGATGTGATACACAGCCTGTGTTGTGAACAAATATCAGAGTAGCCCCGTGTAGGGAAGGGAAAATAAAAGTTACTGCTGCTGATTATGACCAAAGGGGTGGATTTGGGGATGATGTTCCACAATGATGGATGGGGTGTGGATGCTGGACATGGCCCAGGAGCACTGTGAGGACTTCCACTGGATGTGACATCCTGATCTGCTGTGTCTCTGAATCTCTGGATGAGTGGGATGTATTGCACAGTGCCTCAGGGGAGGGGACACATTTATCCCCAGGTGTGGTACTGAGAGGTGCAGATGTGGCTCTTCTTTCATCCTCCCTGCCCACAGAGAGAATGACTTCAAAGAAAGGGACATTTGGATAGCAGAGATGTTTTTTGATAATCAATGAATCAGAGCCTTGGCAGAGGCCAGCACATCGTAGAGCAAAATAAGGATTGCCTCTTTCTCAGCATGACCCCAAACACTTCTGAATTCCCAAACATGTTTCTGATCCTCTCTTACAGTGAGGTTGGTGGGCAAATACAGGCTGTAAGCAAGCTTTGTGTTTTGAAGTTGAGTGTCTAAATTGTGCTCTAATGTATCAGGGAAAAGCATTTGTTTCCCACAATGGATCAAGTGGATGCCAGCAGATTGTTCCTTCTGTGCCCAGAACCTGAGCCCCACTGCCCATGCCCAGTCCTGGCTTTCTGGGAAAAACCACTGCTTGTGTCAGGAAAGCTTTTCCAGGCTGCCCTAATGATGTTCACATGAAAAGGAAAGGAAAGGGGAGGGAGGAAACATCTTAACCCATGTCAGGCATGATCTCTCCTGTGATCACATCCTGTCTGATCCTCCCTTCTGGGTCTCTGAAGTGTAGGTGGTTGGTGTGTGTTTTCTAGAGCTCTGTGTTCAGTTCTGTGCAGTGTATGGGTACAAAAGGCTGCTTACCATGGGAGCTTGTGATCTGGAGAAAACAGGAAATGACATCTGGGCAGTACTACAGAGACAGGTTTTCACTGACCCCATGTTTTTTAACAGTCATTGGCAGAATTTTCTAGGACCAGATGTGTAATTAATGATTTACCCTGCTTTTTTGCAAGTTTTTATGATGTGGGCACCATGTTTCCAACCAAGAAAGACAAGGAATTTGTTTCCTAAACTTCTGAGGTAATAGCCAAATGTGGGCTGTGATAACAGTTAGAGGAAGTTTCCCAAGGGATTGTTATGTTCCCAAGGTTGTTTGATATGCACATCACAGTAATGCTGACAGAAAGCAGGGTCCCCAGTGCTGGTATTGGGGCTGTAGCATGAGGGGTGACTCTTCTGGAGCTCCTGCTCAGTGGGGACAACGTGCTCAGGCCACAATGAGGAGGAAAACTTTGACATTTACATGACAGGAGCTGGGGAATCTCAGGATTTCACATCCAAGTCCCTCGTGAGGGGATTCTCTGCTGCACCAACGCTGAGAACAGCAAAATTCCTCCTCCAGCACAGGCAGGTGTGGATGGAGGAAGCACCTGCAGTTGCAGCCCCTGGCAGGAGCAGCAGCCCTGAGCATCCTCCCCTGTGCCAGAGCCCCGGTGCCGTGCTGGCTGCCGGCAGATGGAGGCTCTGGCTGCACTCCTGCCGTGAGCCTTGGAAAAATCCCCGTGATTCATTTGAACATTCCCCACCCGAGCGTGGCAGGACCCGCCGTGCTTGGCAGTGGGTCGGGGGGTGGGCATCAGGTGTCCCAGTGAGCAGGGCAATGGGAACAGGAACGTGCTGGGGGCTCCAGGCACTGCTCTCCTTCCACCCAAATTCCTCTGGCAGCTGGCTCTCCTGCTGCTCCTGTTCGTAAAAAGCAAATGACTTCTCAGATTTATTAGTTACCTCCAGGTGCAATTTATCAATCCCAGGCTGGGCCCTGCCCAGGCAGCTGGGGAGAAGCTTGTGTCTTTGATTAATGCGCTCTCCCCCACAATGGTGGCAGTTTTTTTACTGGGGTTTAATTCTAACAGATTCTTAAAAATAACAAGAAGCATATTCAGCGAGCTTTTTAAGAGGATGCAGAACTGAAGCACAGTTCATTCTCTAAAGCTTTGAAGTATTTAGAGGAGTGATTGAGGGAATCTTCATGGAAACTGGGAGGGTGAAGGAGGAACTTTAAAGGAGAGTGAATTGGAATGGATGGAAAAAAGGAACAATTACAACAGCTCATAGTGGAAAAAGGAGACTGAGGGGGTTCAAACTAGAAATTAAACAATGAGAGCGAGATCTCAATAAGAATAAGTAAAAACTGGCCTCTTGCAAACACAGAGTTTCCTTTAGCCAGCACAGTTTTTGTGTATGAACATTAAGTGGGAAAAATCGGGAAAACTACGAACATAAGAGGAAAATGGGAAGCTCCCAAACCATGGGCTGCAGTGTGGAAAACATCTGAGGCTTCACTGCAGCCATTCCCCTGATGCATCTAGAGGATGCCTTTTCCTGGCTTTATTTTCTTCATCTTTTAGCCAGAGCTTAAAATGAAAACGTTACGTATAGACCTGCCTTTTGGAGATTGAGCCAACAAGGGCTTTTGATCTTTTGACCCTTTTATCACAATGGAAATATATTAACTTTCCCCTCATTTTCAACAATGCTAAAGCTGTTTTCTCACAGTTCAGGGTCTGTGCTGGAAAGCAGTTTGCTGTTTTCCAGTGGCATGAGGATGCTGCTTCAGGATGCTTTGGAACAACTCCACCAGCATCATCTTGTCCCCTCTGTACCTGAGTTGGCTGCTGACAGCCCTCCTAGGTGCAGCAGCTTAGATTTCAGTGTGACAAAGTGTTTTCACACCCTTTGGTAAGGAGGAACATCTTAACCCAGTTAAAGGGCAGGATGCTCCAAGCTTTCAATGCATATTTATGCCGTCTATTTTAAGTATCTACTTTCAGATCTTTCTATATGGTCAGTGCAAAAAAAAAAAAATTAAAAATCCACATCTCTGGAAGGTGACTCATGACACCTAAAATAGACTCCTCTCTCAGACATCCTCTCTCTGCACTAATTATAGCAGGAGGCTGGAGATGTTTAGCACAGTTTCAGCACGTGAGGGTTGATGCAGCAGGAGAGAGCAGCAATACCCGTTTTGTTTTCTCTGCTGCTGGCAGCGGGGGTGCTGGAGTGAGTTGTGTGCAGGTTGTCTGCAGCCCAGTTCCCTGGTTCATGGCCTCCCTGCCTGTTTCCCTGTGCTCCAGAGAAAGGTGGTGAAGCCCACGCAGGCACTCCCAGGCCTGTGCAGGCTGATGATCTGCTCTGTTTTTGGTAGTGCCGGGCATGGGAGAACGAGTGTGGTCACAATTCCCAGCCAGGTCACACTGGGACTGCTGCAGGATGCTGTAGGAAGTGGGGTGAGATTCCTGCATCTCCCTCAGAAGGGCCTCTGGAGAGGAAACTCACAGTGGTGTCCCCTTGTGTCACAGCAGCTGTGACAGAGCAGAGTTGGCTTTGAGAAGGGCACACAACCACGGTAACCTGTGGGTGTTATCCTGAGGTTTGGGGCTGCCACTCACTGGGTTTCCTGCTGCTGGAAAAAGAGCTGAACAGTGTGACTGTGGGTGAGCATGAGATGGATTTGCTCCACCCAGTTCATCCTTCAGAGCAGGGTTGCCAAAGCTCAGAGTGGCACAGCCTGGAGTTTCTCCCTCCCCTCACCCCCACTTTGCATAGCCATCTTTGGAGCCACAGCTGAAAATTAAGCCCAGAGTTGGCCATTTGTAAACCAAGCTGACAGGAAATTGCTGGCTTTGTGCTGAAGAAGTCATTACCTTAAGCTTTATTGCCGTGTGCAGAGTTTACTTGTGACAAAGTAAATGTGCAGAGATGTCTGTAAATAGGGCTGGGATATTGCTGCGTTAACAGCTCCTGGTAAGCCATCAATCAACAGAGCAGGGTGGAAGGAACCATTAAAAGCCACTGCTGCAGAGGCTGAGTCTCTCCCACACGCACACACCTCGGAGCTCTGCTCCCCACTGCCAGGCTCTTCCCTGGCTGGGCAGAGCTCCCTCCCCTTTGGGTTTCACAGGACGTTTGGCAGCCTTGGTGTGTCACCGGAGATGTGATGCCACTGGGAGCAGAGGCTGCTGAAAGAGCAGGGGTGCTGAAAGAGCTCGACTGCATCAGGTGTGACCTTAGGTCCCTCTGCCACTTTGGCTGCAACAGCAGCGCTGCAGAGCCTGGTTTGGGGTTTTGGTTCTGTCCCTTGACGTTATGGCTGTGAAAGGGAGACAGCTTTGTTTCAGTAATGTCAACATAAATCTCATTTAAAACAAATGAGGCAGTGAGATGCACCACTCGTGCTGCTTGAACTGCAGGAGAAGCTGTGCTGGGGGGGAAACAGATGTATTCAAAATAAGTCGGTGTCTGTGTGATTGGTGTGTGTCTAAACGATCTTGGTGGTGCTTTGAAGGAGCATCTCTCCTCACCCTGCCTCTGGTGAGGAGTTGCTCGTAAGCAGGCAGCTCTGGCTGTGGAGAGTTCTCCTCCAGCTCACAGACCTCTGGCAAGGGGGAAATGGGGATTTCTGGCTTATCTGCATTTTTTCAGGGTGGCCGACAGTCTGCCTTACTTGTCTGAGCACTTCAGGATGTCTGGAACTTTTTATGTGCTTCTTCCCTCAGAGTCAGCCCCCTACTTCTGATGGCATTTTGATTTTGGCCAAAATCATGGCAGCCCAGTGCTAGGATGCATTTCTGGTCTTTTCTGGCTTCTGCCACTTGTGGGAGTGATAAAGTCGGGTAGGGAATAAAATCTCATCACTTGGGGGTCACCAGAGGGGCAGCCTGGAGGAATTTTCCAGGCACTGGCTGTGCAGGGCTGGATTGTTGCAGTACTGCAAGGGGCAGCTACCAAGGAAGACAGAGCCCTGTGTTTGGGGTTCCTAGCCCCTGCTTCCTCTGTCCTGGGGCTCCTGCAGGTGCCACGGCTTGGGGTGGGAAGGGAAAAGGAGAGTTGGCAGGTGGCAACAGAAACCAGATGATGCTGCAGATTTCCTCCCTCTCACAGTGTGTGCCCCCACAGTGCCCAGAAGCTGTGAGGTTCAGTTTGGGTTGATAACTCCCTGTGTGCCACGAATAAAATCCTGACACTGACCCCATGTGGGGCAGCTCCTGTGGCCAGGAGGGGAACACACAGAGCTGTGCTTTCTGCTGCCTGCCAGCACTCCTGGGAGTGCTCTGTGTGGTGCTGAGGAAGGGATTCATTCCTCACTGGCTCTTCAGCTGCCCTTTTGCTGCAGGGCAGCCCCTTTGGCATGCAGAGGGAAGGGCACCCGGGCACCCCGCCTGAACAGCACCCAGCTGTGGCTCTGGGCTCATTCCCTGCATCCTGGGAGCAGGGCTGCTCTTACAGCCAGGCACTCAGCTCTGGCTGGGGACTGAGCCACGGAGAACTTGGCCCAGAGTGTGCAAATTTCCTGCTGACACACAACTTTCCACAGCCACAGCAGCCCCGTGAGCCCAATTAGCCTGGCTCCCATGGTGGCAGCCTCAGAGCTGTGTCCCCCTGTGCAGCCTCTCTCTGCACGACCCCTGGCCCCTGCCTGAGCTTGGGGACATGGTGCCAGCTGCCTCCCACCCACTCACCCCTTATCAGAAGGAAACAAGAAGGGTTCTCTGGAGCCTCTGCTGAGCTGAGGTGTCCCCTCCTGTCCCTTCTGGCAGAGCCCACAAGGAGCTTTGAGGGACCCAAAGCAGAGCTGAGAATTGGTGGCACTGATAAGCAGGTGCCAGCCCCCAGCTTGCTGAGCTCAGCAGGGTGTGGGATGGACAGCCAGCAGCTCCTGGCCCCCACCCAGGGCAGGGACATGGCTGGTGCCACCAGTGAGGGCTGTGTTGTGCTCCCAGGCTTGGCAGCAATGGTGATTCCCTGGGAAATGCTGCTCTGGGGGATGTGATGGCAGGAGCTGCTGGGGAACTTTCCTATCACACTCTTTAAATTAGAAAATGCTTACCTTTCCCTTCCAAAACTCAGCTCTGTGGGAATAAATATCCTGATTTTACACATTTGAAACTGGAGCTGTAACATTAAAATAGAGTTATTATTTTTTTCAAATTTGAGGTGACTTTGTGTGCTGAAGCTTCAACTGAGTCATACCAAAACTGCTTGGAGAATAACCCTGGTGCTCTGTGGCTGCTGAGTGTAACTAGTTCGCACTGGGGTGGTGTGTCTGGGTTGCTGAGGAGATCAGGAAAACTGTTCCCAGGGTTGGGGTCTGAGTGATGTGCAAAGACTCCTTCCCTTGAGGAATATCTAGTGCTGATTCTCGAGGCTGAGCTCACACTGCAGCCCTTTGTTCAGTTGAGGTTACTCATAACATCTCTCTCCTTTACGTGGATGTTTATTTTTGCCAACCTTTGAGGAACTGAATTGTCTCTGAGGCTGTTATCTCTCTGTCAAATTTAGCTGAAATTGCTCAATGAGTTCAAAGTTGTTGAGGGAGACACAGCCTGTGTGAATGTACGAGCCATAGGAAATCAGAGTGACAGGCTGAAATGAGAAACTCTTTAAAACTGTCAAAACAAAAAAGTCTTCCCAGTGGTCTGGCCTGACTTGTCCAGATTATTGGTTCCTAAAGCATCACAAGATCCTGCCAGCTACCTCCAACCCTGAGGAGCTTCTGAGTGCCCCACTTTGGAAAGCACAGCATTAACTCTGCTGACAGCAGAAAGGGCCCTTGGGATTAACAAGAGATTTGCCACCAGCATTTCCTGTGGCCTCTCAAGTCTGGGAAAGTGGAAGCCCAGGGTGAGATGCACATCTGTACCATTACCAACCACCTCGAGAGGTGATGGCACACCACACTCATTTGATTTGTGTTTCCTTTTGCCAAATGCCTTTGATTAAAAAGGGATCTGACACCAGTTAATTAGATGTAGGGGCAGGTTAGAAAAAGAGTTGCAATAATGAATCTGCTTTTACTGATCCCTGCTGCTGCTCCGGGAGTGCTATCACAGCCATTCACAGCATTCTTAATCTTTCAGCAAGTGCTTTGAGCGTTTTGTGCAAGGAGCTATGAACCATCAAAAAGAATGAATGACCCTGTTTCTCCTGCCCATCGTGGCTATCAACCAGGGCTGTCTTTGGCAGAGCTTGTAGGTTGATTTCTGGTTGAACGTTAGAGGCAGAATTCATCTGTCCAAGCATAGACATCTAATTGTGAATGTCTACATCTGAGTTACTTGTCTAGACTCTTGTTTATTGGAAAGAAATGGGCACCCCAAGGACATGAGTCATTGTATGCCAGAGTAAACGTCTAAAATAGGTCAGATGAATCATTCTGTAAACGGGCCCTTTTCTCTGCTGTGACTATAAAGGGAGCCCAGAGTCATCATGAGGGGGACAGAGATGCCTCTGAAGTACAAGGAGAGGCATCCCAGCTCAGATGTGTTTCTGGGTTTGCATAGTCAGCTGCTCTTATGTTTGCCCATCATCCTGATATCCTCTGTCCTCTTCTTCTTGCTCTTCCCTTTATAGATTTATCTGAGGCTGAGATGCCATTTTATTCTTGTAGCTTCTACTGCAGGATGACTCCCAAGCACCTGCTTTTCCTTTCTCAGGGTCATCAGGCTGGAGTCACCTCTGTTCCAAACATATCTGGGCCCGGAGCTCTGCTTTATCCTCTTGTGAATTCCTCTTTCCCACTGCACTGAAACACAGCTGGGGATCTGCTTTCCCTGCAGTCAGTATATTCCTTGTTTAGACCATCCACAAGAGCCACCTGCACACATCTCAGGTGCCCTTGTGTTCTCCAGGCCAGCACAACCTGCTCTGATTTACTCAAAATTTCCTTAAGCTTCTGGTAAGCTGACAGAGTCCTTTCCTGGGCTTTGATTTTTGCCTTTTTCCATCTGTGTTGCATCTGCTCTGGTGGGTACTGCCATCTGAGAGGGACTCACAGCAGCTCAGTGCCACCCCTGCTGAGATGAATTGCCAGAACTGATGGTGTTGGTGCACAATCTCTGCTAGGAGGTCAGGGTATCAGCCTCAAGCTCCTTCACAGATTTATTCCCATTTTATTTCTGTTTGCTGAACAAAAGAAATGTATAATACTTACAAATCCTTCCAAATAGGCTTGGAGCCTAGTTCTAGATGTAGCATTATTTTAACAAAACCAGTGCTGTGCTGATAAATGGGATAGTGGGAGGAGGGAAAGAAACTATTTATAACACATAGTGCAGGAGATGAGGGAGGGAAGAAAACCGAAGAGTGCAGATAAGATTTTTTTTGCTGCAGGTGTTTTCTCAAGTTTTGGCTTGGAGACAAAGGGAAACCCACAGACCATCCAGATAAGCCCATTAGGTTAGCTGTTTCATTGCTCAGTAGTGTTATCTAGGCCCTCTGGCCTCAACAAAATCCCAGCTTTATTCTTTCCTCAAATACAATTTTATTAAAAAAATCCTCTCTGTGTGAGAGGACTTTTAAAAAAGCATGTTTTAAAAAATACATTAGAACATGGGAACTTTCAAATGCTGGCAAGCTGCACCCTTGTGTGAATGTGAATAGGACACGATGTGCCTGCTGTCTCTTGCCTCAGTGTTGCTGAAACTTTTTTTTTTTCTTAGCTGGTATCAAGAGCTGGATCCACAGGTTTGGCTTTGACCAGGTGAGATTTGGCATCCTGAGCTGATGGGGGCTGGGGGATGTGGGACCAGATCAGGGGTGCTGGGAATGTTTGTGAGAAGTTGTCCTCTCCCCTGGGACCTGAGCAGTGAGGAAGCTGTGAGGCAGCAGCCAGTGCTCTGGGAAGCAGCTGGGACTGGGAGCTGTGGAGTGAGGGGCACCAGCCCTTCTGAGTGGGCTGGCTGGGTGTTTTAGAGGGGAACCCAGCTGATCTGCCTGGCAGGAAGGTTAAATTCTGTCCCTAAATACACATACTCCTGAGAACTGGGCATGCAGGAGCGCCTGCTGGAGATGAAAGCTGATGGAACACGCAAACTGAAACCACAGGGAGCCTCACCCCGCTCTGAACTGTTCCCCACCAGGAAATTCCTGGCCACAGCAGCCTTTCCATTTGCTGTGCAGAGCGTGGGCCATTTGAAGGTGGTTCTGTGGCAGGAGGTGCTCCGGGAGGCTGCTCCCTTCTCAGCACTCCCTGCTAGCAGTAAACAGAGCCGGGGGTGACTCAGAGGTGCTTTCCCTTCCACCACAGAGATATTTGCACATCAGTAATGAGCCAGTGTCCTCCTGCTCCTCTGGCGGTGCTCAGTGCCCTGGTGAGTGGCCAGGTCCTGCCTGGCTCCCAGCAGGCTGACACCTGTGACACCCAGGGGGTAGAAAGGGCTGTCCTGACACTCTGACTGTCAGGCTGACATTTTCCTGCAGTACTGCCCACTGTAAGGTCATTCCTTCCATTGGATAATGATGCCTGTGAGGACAGAATGTCTCCTACACCATTCCACACCTCTTTGTCTAACTCAGCTCTTCTGATACCTGACAGTCCCTCTGTGTTTTCTTCTCATATCCAGAGTTAGCTTCACGACTAAAGCTCAGCAAATCTCTTTAAATCCACTTGTTCCTGGAGGCTTTCTCCCTGCAATGATACCTGTGTGTGCCATTGTCCTGCAAATACTGAGTTAGAGATTTTCCCTGACGCTAAGAGATGTCATTAATAAAACCAAAGCAGATGGCAGAATGGGATTGAGGTAATATTACAGAGATTTTCCCAAGGTGTCATGTATTTTCTGCAATTATGAAGCACTCAAATGGCTCACATGAGGAGGCTACAAACCCTCCATCTTGGGAAGGTTTCTAAAAAAAGTGAACATTTGTCAGGGATGACTTCGTTACCCAGCCTTTCCCTGGGGAAGGAGATGAACTGTGTGGTTTCCTAAGGTCTAGTCCCAGGAAACCCAACCAAGAAACCTGCCAGATGCTCAAAGTGCTTGTAAGGTTTAGCAAAGGAGAGGAAAAGAAGAAAAAAACATAGATTCAGAGCTGCTTTCTTAGCAGTACTGCTGAGTTTTATTAGAACAAATCCTGCCACATTTGGCATTTGAAATGCTTGAGTAACAAATGATACCTACTTCTCAGGGCAGGAGGAAATCAGAGTGCAGAAGAAATCAGCCTCCTTGTGGCTTAGCACGTGGGAGTTTGCTTTGTATTGTCTGACCCACACTGGGGCCAAGTACAAACAACACTTGAAATTTGCTCCCAGCGTTTAGATATTTCTTAAAAACAGAAACAATATTAGATGGGGAGCAGTGGCTAGGCTCATTCTGATCCCAGGGTAATTTGCATTAAATGATTCCCAATTCTTTCTTTAATATTGTTCTCTTGCCTAGCCTGTGTGTGCTGCTCATTTCCCCTTCTGGAGGAGAGAGCAGCACATGGCAGCGGAAGCTGAGCCAGCCAATAAAAGTGATGGCAGAGGGAAAGAGAGGAATGTTACAAACAATCCCTGTTTTGGCTGATAAGGGCATCCTCAGGAAGCTTGCAAGTTGTAGGAGTCTGTCATTTTGCTGGGCTGGGGAGAGGAATGAAAAAAAAAATGCACAAAAAAGGCATTTCCCCATTTGATTCAATTTCCATAATATTCTAGTACTCATTCTACTTTTGCACAATGCAAGGCAGAGTTCCAGGTCTCCTCACTTGGGTCTGCTGTTGCTTTGAGAGGGATGCAGGACTCGCCATCTCCTCTTGCTTTGGTCTCCAGCTGTGGGAAGCTGACCTGGAGTGAAGTGAGGGAAAAGGAGGCTGCTGCAGTTGGTGTAACCTTGTTTTCCAGATGCTTGTGTTTGCCCAAAACAGGTGCCATGCTATGAGAAGGATGTCCTTCCTGAACTTCTGATGTTATTTAACAGGCACAGAGCGGTGTGGTCAGCGAAGTCACAACCTGGAGTGTCACCTTGTGTGCCACAGCCATGCCAAGAAGCCGCCGGTGGAGCTCTCCCTGCTGCCCACCGGTGCCAGGCAGGTGCCTCGCTGGCTGCCAAGCCCTGGGAGGGCAGGCTGCTGTGTCAGGATGAGGGTTTTCCACCCACCTCAAAGGCTGCGAGTGTGGGAAATCCCCACCGGGGCAGCGCGCACGGAGCCGAGCAGAGCTCTGAACGCTCCGCGCTCCGTTCACATGCACCAGCAGCACCGTGCCAGTGTGAACCCTGAGTGATTCAGTCTGCAGCCCTGTCAGCTCCTTCCACAGCCACGGAACACGTTTCCCTCTGCTGTCAGTGTGATGATGCTGTGCCGAGGACAGCGGGCTCGGAGCTGTGCCCGTCTCAGCTCTGTCCCCGCGGTGCCGCTCTGGCTGAGCCATCGCTGGGGCGCCCCGAGCTCCCGCTGCCACTCGGGCAAGGCGCACAGAGGGCTCCAGTGAGGCTCACCTCAGCCTCCCTTGTCACCCGAGCGAGACAAAGGCGATTGGAAGGCAGGGAAGAAAATAACAAACTGTTGACCACATCGTAAATCCAAAGACGTTGGCAGCAACAGGGCTAAGCTCGTTCATGCAGGAAATGTTGTAAATGAAACTGCAGTGTTCAGATACAGCGTCTGCTGAGAAGGAAATCTCTTTTGGTAGCTTGCACCTGCTAGATACAAAGAAAAGAAAGAGACTGGATTTCTTAATTTTGCAGGAACCTATTTTTTTTCTTCAAAAGACAGCATATTTATAACTCTAGTGAAACTGCAAAATTGGCGTATAAAAAAATCCCACAAGAAGAAGAAATTGATTTCTGGATCTGATCAGAGCAAAGCTCTTAATCTTTGCTCCTCTTTTATAGAATTGCTGCCTGGACACCTTCTCTATGGGCCCAGGACCTAATGTTTTCTCAGTCCATACTGAAAAAACTGTCCATTCTGGACAACTGTCAGGAAAGGGAAAGAATCTTATGCTGTTCTCTTTCCCTGATTAAAAAAAAAAAAAAATAGAAAAATATATTCAGATCAATTGTTCTCCTCTTTTCAGTGCTTCTCAGGTGACAGGAGAAAGTGAAGTCTGTTGTAATCCCTTAACCAGGCATTTCAACATAGCAGTCCTCAGGCAGGACTCAGGTGGGTCCAGAGGTGCAGAGATATGAGCTTCTGATCTTTTTACAAATCAGTCCCCTTGCTTCATGATGTGCACAGGTAGCAGAGGGAATTGTACTTCATCTGTAACTCAAAGGCCTTGGGGTTTTAAGTAGCAGCAGAAACAAGTTCCAAGAAAGGCCCTGGAAACACCTACAGAATCCCCTGTGAAGGAACCCTGACTCAGACAAAGCTTTGGTCCTCAAAGAAGACAGAGAAGCTTTAAGTTTAAAGAAAAAACCCAAACAAGCAATTGGATGAGGTTTTATTAGAATAAAACCAGGGACATGAAACCTTGCAAATGGAGCAAATGCAAAGCAGCTGTTTGCACCTCCCCTGCCCACAGGTGGGGCTTTGCTCCCAGAACTGGCTGTTCCTCCAGGACCATCTGAGCTGAAACAGAGAGCTCCCGGTGGGAAACGGGTACCATGATGGCACACTTAGGAGTAGGGTGTCTGGAAACTTGGCAGGAAGCCTCCTCTTCAGACTGGCATGTGATGAGGAGACAGCCAGGCAGCACCCCAAGAAGGGAAACGAGCACCCAGGTTTGACTGCTGTGGCTGTAGGTGAGGCAGCCAGGTACAAAGGTCGTGTCTCTGCCTCAGCCTCTGTCCCCTTGCCTCTCTCCTGGCACCAAGGTCTCACAGATGCCTCCAGCAGTGCCTCTGTGTTTCAGATACCTGTTTGTTAATAAGGCTAGAAGCTTTGAAAGCTTTGAAAGGTCCTGTTTGACTTAATCCCTATTGATCACAGAGCCTTGATGTGAAGGAATTTTAAATTTCCAGCTGCTGACTGTTTAACAGCTTCTGACTTCAAAAGCTCTAGGAGCCTTCTCCTTTTAAACACACCTTCCACTTAAGGAAAATATAGTCAGCCCCTCATTAATGTGTACTTCTCCCATAATTATACAAGTGTTTGTAGTGCAAACGCTTCGCTCTGTGCCATGTGCACATTCCTCATCCAGGAAATCAATAGGCAATAAGCAACATCCATTTCTGATCTTTGCAGAAGTCGTTTGCTGCAAGGGCAACTTTTACTCAGTTTGACAATGTAGGTGTAAAATAGATCATCTTTAAAAACAGCCAGGTCTCCTCAGCTGACAGCCCCTTGTGCCCGGGTGAACCAAGGCGTATTTCCCAGTACCAGCTCGGCAGCTGGGAGGGCAGCACTGCTCCAGGCCACTGGCACATCCTCCCTCCCAGCTGGAACTGCCCGGGGGCTGGTCCCCAGGCAGGCTGAGAGCTGCCAGTGGGGCCTCTCAAGCACAGAGGGTGACAGTCTTGAGTTATAGCCCGGAGTCAGGGAGCATGAAGGAACCTGGAAATGATTATGGAGCATATGGGGGAGCCTGAGCACTGGAGAGACTGCAGAAACCATGCTGATCCCTGGGGAGCTTGAACCATATAATTTACACAGGTCTATGCCTGAACTTACCTTTACAGTCATGCTCTTGAAAAAGAGTTTACTTAAAAGGGAGGGGATACATAAATCTCTGGGGCTGAAAGAGCAGCTGAGCAGAGCCAGGTTTATAGGCAGAGATTTGCATGCCTTCAAATTCACACAGCCTCCCTGTGTGCTGCATGGCTGGGATGCAGGCAGTGAGAGGCTGGAAAATCTCTCAGCTCTGTCCTGCACTGCTCTGAGCTGTGTGTGACTGCAGGGACCACAGGGTGAGGTGATGCTCAATGGAAATTGATGTGAGCAGGTGTTGGTGCCTCCAGGAGACAGAGTTATTCTAGATGCAAATGCTCAGGGGATCTTTGTGAAGGTTCTGGCATAAAACTGAGACTTGATACTTCTGAGGGTTTTGGGGTTTTTCTGGTTTTGTCAAAAAAAGAAAAGGAAAAAATTCTCCCTTTCCCATGGCTCCCCTTCCCAGACCACTAGAGCAGCTGAAGAAAGTGAACTAAACATACATGCAAAGCATAATGTGCACCTTCCAGCTTCTGAAACTGGTGGAGCAGGGTCCCAGACACAACAGCTTTGTTGACTGGCCAGTTCTGACTCACCCTCCTTCTGCAGAAGCCCTGAGACATAGTGAAACCCCGCAGTCTCAAACTGTTTACAAAATCTACAGGAAGGCACTAGTCCAACTAACTTAATGCTCATTTTTGGTACTGAGACACACTCAGCTGTGCAGCCTGAGACAGAAAAACTCTGTGGGTGGAGTGAACTGGGAAGCTGCACCAAACCACCCAGAGCTGCAGGCAGGCCTGGGACCAGCACTGGGCATGACAGGGATTTCCAGCAGCCCCAAACTGCGGTTTTCTTTGAAGCTGGCAGAGAGGACTGTCACTGAGCTGGTACTCAGGTTTCTTCCTCTGATTATCTCATTTTCAGATCTCTGTGACCAAAAGGCAGTGGTACACAACCCAGAGGGTCTTCATCTCTGAAGCTGAATGCTGTGCTTCAGCATGAAATGATTGCTGCACTTGATTTCAGAGCTGCAGGAAAGGAGGCTTCTCTGCAATATATTGGAGAGGGAGAAGCCTTCTGGAGTGACACACTGGATTGTATCTCAGTGTATACAGGACAGGGAGCTCTAACACTCACCCCAGTGCTGGCAGCTCAGTGACAGTCCCTGCAGGGACCAGGCTGTGTGTGCACCCCTGTGCACAGCCATGCACAGCTCCTGCACTGCTGCCGAGCAGCTCTGCCCTCAAGGCCAAATTTTCTTCCATCATGCAGCATTTTAATTGCCTTTGGATATCTTTCAAAACCTGAGCTTGTGTCTCTGTGAAACTTTTGACAGGCAGTGAATAACAGGAACATTATTAATTTATGTCAGATGGGACTGAAGCGTTTCTTGTTTATCCATCCAAAATGGTAAATGAAAAAAATGGACTTTTTCTTTGACCTCGGATTTGGTTTGTACTGTAGATCCCCAAAGAAGAAAACATCTCTGTAGTGTCTTATTAACAGAAAGCATTTGCAGCAGGAAGAACAATGTGTTCTGGCCCAAACTTGCAGCTGTGGCCACCAGCTGTGATAGCCCTCTTGCTCCAGCTTTGTCTTTACTGCATTATTTCAGAGGTAGCTTTAAAGAACTGAGAGGAGAGCTGGCTCAGAAACAACCTGCTGCAATCTACACGAAAACTTCTGGGTCTGTGAAGGGCTCCAGCAGCCCAGGGGATAACCTGATGCTTGGCTCCAGGGCCCTTGCAGGCGAGCCAGGGAATGCAGGGAAAATCTGGGTATCTGGTGAGTGGAGATGTATTTAGTAGCAGGAATGAAGTGTGTGCCTTCCAATCACATAAATTATGTAAAGACTTGGGCCAGACTCTAGACATCCCACTGGAGATCATTACAGCTCTCTCCCTGTAACTTTAGGTCTTTCATAGCTCAGTTTGATTTTAGACATTGGGAAATGTTCAGAGGTCTTTGGCACGGGTCTTGTGTGGCCATTTCCCAAATAGCTGTCTGCTCCTCGGGTTTCCTGGGACTGCAGGGGGCTCGTGCCAATACTGCCAGTGCTGTCCTCTGCAGCAAGAGCTGCAAAGACCCCTTGGCACTGGCTGTATGTGGGAAAACCTCTCTGTCTGCTGATGATTTGTCTGACCTGCTCCTCTGCTTTGTCCACGTGCTGCTGACTCTCCCCTCGGGAGCTAATTCAGAGCAGCAATCAGGAAATTCTGCTCTCCTGGGGTCTCAGTGCTGGTGGCCTGGCAGCTTGGGCTGAGAGGAAACAGTTGTCTGCACCCTTTGGACTGCAGCTGCTCTTTACAGAGTTTAGGTGTTGTTTTGTTTGTGAGCTGGTCATTGAATGTTCTTAGAATGAACCATAATATAAATAAGTGAAAACACATCTGCCTCACCTCCACACATATAAAACCTGTTGTGTATAGCTTTCTCTCACATAACCCACCTGACTCCAAGAACAAATGTCCCTAATTTCTTCTAGATGATAGGCTTTGTAGAGATTTAAAGGGCAATTTCTCTCTCTTTCTCTTAGCTCTCACAAAGTATTACAATAAGGAACTGCAGTGACAGACAATACTTAAAGGCATGGTTTAGAAGTGATTCATCTGTGAAACACGGTGTAGCATATTTTATTGTATTTTAGCTAGTAAAAGCTGTGCCTTCTAGCTCAGCTCTGTCATGCTGCATGGTAAATTACACTGATAGGAATCCCAGCCACACAGCAGAAAATAAGTACCCTCTACACAAGAGTTAATGTGGTAGATTTGTACTTAGACATGTATTTGTAAAATATTTAAGCTGCATGAGAAGGGCATCTGTAGGAAGATATGATTGCAGGATCACAGAACTGCAGCACGGGGCTGTCATATTTTAAGGTTAAAGAACACTCATTAGGCTTTGGTGGCTGGCACTGCACGAGGAGAGGAAGGGAGCCCTTTGAAAAGCTGAGTGGGGAAGAGCCTGGTTGTTCAGTGAGTCAGCCCCAGCCTGAAGGATGGTGTTTTTACTGGTTCTGGGACCCTCTGATATCATTGTCCTACGGCAGGAGAAGAGAGCTCCAGGAATTGCCTTCTCATGGCAGCACATGCCTTACACCTGCTGCTATCCAGGTGGAAAAGCAGAGCTGATCAGGAGCTGATCTTCTCAACTTCACAGCAGTACCTCCTCATCCCAGGGCTGTGAGTGCCTTCCAGACACACACAGCAGTTTTACAAACTCTGCAGCATATCTGGGCAGTGCCTTGTAGCCTCTTGGCACAAAGCAGTGCAGGCTGCACTGCAC
This sequence comes from Thryothorus ludovicianus, assembly GCA_013397245.1. Classification (NCBI taxonomy): domain Eukaryota; kingdom Metazoa; phylum Chordata; class Aves; order Passeriformes; family Certhiidae; genus Thryothorus; species Thryothorus ludovicianus. The sequence continues at coordinate 1,631,801 of VZTB01000708.1, read as the reverse complement.
CAGCCTTCAGGAAAGCAGAAAACCAGTGTGTGGGTCCTTCTTGCATGGGGGTGATTTAGTCCTGCAGAGAGAAACACACACCTCTGTACCATGACTGCCAACCTTGACCTTCTGTACTCTTGAGTCTTACCTATTCTCATAATGCTTGCAGTTTTCCAGCCAAATGGAAAGGAGGACGTGTTCAGGTACTACAGCACAAGGTAAAGTATTGGAAATTTTTGATTGCTGAAAAAAGAAAAGGACCCAGTCTAATCACACCCAGTCTAAATAAGCTCCAATTCACTGAAGTGTTTTAGCAGCCTTCCCTTGACTTCACTGAGCTCTAAGCAGATGTTTAAACTTAAGTGCATGCTTGAGTTTTGCTGAATCATACAGCAATAAAATATGCAGAACTGGTCTTTAATATAACCTCCTGATTCATGTGAAAACTACACATTTCCCGCAAAGCCTACTTCGAGTTAATTAATGAGCATTAAGGACTCACATTTTTCTAGTGAAGAAGGGCCCCAAGGGATCACAGCAATTTGTGTTCATACCCTGAACGATACCAGTACAATCTTCCCATGGAGACAAAGCCTCGAGCACTCCCTCTGTGATAACCAAGCACTTACATTTGATGGATGGGTTTTGGCTGCCTCTGACACCCCCTGGGTCAGGCAGGAGGACCTGGCCTCTGACCCGTCCCTTTCATCCCCTCTGGCTGGAAGTGTGCCCAGTGCACGGCTGATTTTGGGGGGAAAAGGGCAGTCTGCACCCTGGGAAAGCCAGGAGGGGAGTGGAGGGGCTGCTTTATTGAAAGCAAGTTCCCAGCACTTCCTAAATCTCCTAAACCAACTCTCCTGGCTGTTGTTGCAGCCCCTCCACAAGCTTGACCAAAGGGGCCTGTGATCTGTGTCCACAGGACATGCTGGCCACAGGGAACCCTGGCTGTAAATTTATTTTGGAGCAGAGTGAAATGAATTAGAGCAGCTGGATGTGACACAGGGAGGCAGAAAGAGTGCCACTGGAGTCAGGGACTGCCAGCCCTATGGCACAGCATCCCAGGACCTCGTTAAGGTGGGACTAGAGCAACCCCTGCCACAGGAGGGATGGGGACACTCCTTCAGGACATAAAGACACAGATTCCCAAAGTTCCAGGAACAGAGCTGGAGCTGAGTGCTTCAGTGCAATTTTCTTGATGACCACTTTGTTTATTTGGAAGCCAAGGTCTTACAGAAATGACCCTTGGTGGCTGTGAGCTGCACAGCTCAGTGCTTTCGAGGAAGTCACAGGGAGTTCCAGGCTGGAGACCTCCTCCATCAGCAGGCCCATCCTATAGACTGAACAAACTCCATCTTAAACCCACATAGATTGGCAGAGGGGTTTTTTGTCCTTGATATTTACTCCCCACTACTGCTCTCCCAGGCCTGTTCCAGAAGCTTACTCTGCTGGTGAGAAACTGTTTAATTTCCACTCAGACTTATGTCAACATTGCCTGGTAGCTATTTCCCTTCTCTCTATTTATCCTCCTAGAAATCATTGCTCAGCCCCATTCCCAGCCCTGTGTGGTCCTCCTTCAGCTGGAAAAGCAGGGGAAAAGGAGGAGATTGTTATGGGAAGCACTGGAGCAATAAAATCAGTGGTTGTGGTAAGATGTGTAGGAGGAGCGAACCCAGCAAGGACACACGCTTGGAATGCTGCTGGCAGGTGGGGCTGGGGGAAAGGGATGTCTGTGGGGTAGGAGTTGTCTGTCCTCATGGGTGAGAGCACCTTATGCTTGGTCTCCAACCAATTGTTCTGGCAAAAGAGTTAGGGATGCTCCAAACGTTTGCAGTTATGAGGAGCAATAATACAAGGTTGATCAGAAGGAGGATATTAAGATATTTCATGAAGCACTTGAGCTGGACTTGAAACAGAGAAGTATGTTCATGAGTTGTAAGCTATTTGGCCTGAGGAATGACACATTTCACCCTCTTTGTCTCCATAAATAATAATAGCCAGTCACCTCTCCCTGGGGTATTGGGAGCGTCAACGTCTGTAAAGGGTGTGGGCCATTTAAAGTAATAAAGAAATGCAACGTATCGTTATTATTAACCTTCCTGTGCCTCAGTTCTCCGTTTATAAACTCTCACCCAGCACATTTTGATTGCTGTTTCCTCAGAGAGCTCTGCCCAAGGAAATCTCAGTTGGAGCTGAGCTCTCCAGCTGCTGCAACTTGTAAACATGGCCCACTTGCCAAAGATGCTGGGATGTGCTGAGATGGACCAGATCAAAATGTCAAGTTGATGATCAGAGTCTTCACAGGGATTTACTTTTTGTTGGGTTATTGCTGAATTCTATTTACTTTTGCAGTGCCCTTCTATTACTTGTCTTCTCTTTATTTTCCAGTTGGTTTCTTATATGATGTTCAAAATAAACTTCTTGGAATGTTAAGGCAGTGCCTTGTAGAGGGTGTAATTTCACCCATCTCTGCAGTGACATTTCCCATCCTTCAGGACAGCAGAGGTGAACCTCTTCTTTCAGCAGCACAATTTCAGGTATGTAACCACCTCTGAGCCACTGAGCTGGAAGTAAAAGTAATGCAAGGCGGAGGGAGCAGGCTTCAGGAGATGCAGGCCCAGGGACAGAAAGCTGAGTAATGCCCCAGGCTTGTAGCTGCATGCTGATTTAAATGTCTTCATTCTTCTGCTGTAAGGAGGTGCCACTTTTCTTTTGCACGTTCCCTAAAATATGGTGTTATTGATCTTTGCAGTTGTTTCAAAGTGTGGGGAAAGGTTTTGTGGATTTCAGGTCTGTTTGTTTATCTGCCTCATCTGAAGCCTGACTGCTCCCTTGCAGTGAAATGAGCCCTGTATCTGGCGAGCCATGTGTCATTTCAGTTCTTCCCAAAACCTCCTTGCTGTCTTAATCTAGCAAAGTTGTTTTTCTTGAGCTTGGTTTGTTTGTCAAGTGAAGCATCATACATTGCCTGGAGCCAGGATACAACTCTTGAAACACAGTAGTTTACAAGCTGCTTCTTCAGAAAGCTCAATTTGCTTGGGATGAGTTATTCTGAAGTAATATTTTCTTTCCTGTTTATTTTTTCTGACAGATCTTCTGCTTTCCCCATGCCCTGTCACATTAAACCATTTATGCACAAAGTAAGCAGTTTGGGTTTGCCCTTGTGACTTTACTGGAACCAGTTGCTTATTCTTATCATTGTTCTGCCAGCAAGTGCTTCAGCAATAGAAATTGCAAATTACCCCCTACAGCCACTGCATTTCAGTGCAGTTACAAGTGAAATCACACCCCAGTTTCAGGTTAATATTTGGATGTATGAATGCTGAAAGCTCTCTGAGTTTCATCTTATGAAATGCTGCAGTGTCCAGAGCAAGGTGCAAGTCTGAAGAAGGGAGCTGCCAGCTCTGCAGTGGTCTTTCCAGAGAGGCTGGTAAGGGTAGTGTCACCACAGACAAAAACACAAGATACACTCAGCCAGGGAAGAAAAGCAAATCTTGAAACCCAACCAATTCATGTCTGAGTCTGCCTCCTCTGTCTTTCTTCCATGGGCTCACAGAAACATTTATTTCTTCTTTTGGAAGGGTGTTTGAAGCATTCTCTGAACAATAGTTTCTGTTCACTTTCGCAACACTAGAAATAACTGGAACAATGCTTGCTTTGTTTTTATTTCCTCTAGATATCCAAATGTCTCTTCAGTGTATTATATCTTAAGCAAAGAATTACTCATGGGACTATATTTTTTTTTTTTTTGAAGGCAGTCCCTGTTACTTCACAGCATGGAAATCAAGTGGGAAAGTAATCTATGCAAATTATGTGTGCTTTTCTGGTTGAATCACGTTCCCTTCGCTCATGGTAATGAGTCACTTGGCATAAAGTGGACTGTTACTATGAATGGAGAAAGCTCATCAGGGCTCTGCTTCTCAAGAGTTATTTCCACTTGCTGCATCTCATTTTGGCCTGGAACCACAAGGGGTGAGACTCTGCTGTCAGCTTCTCTCTGCTTGAGGGACTGTAGTTTTTCACTGGTCCCACATCTTGCTAGCTGCTGGTACTGAGGGTGGTGCCTCATGGGCAGGCATCAAAGCTGTCTCACACAGTTCCTGAATACTGGCCACAGAGTCTTTTCCTGTAGTAATACCGAGACTAAGCCAACAACTGGCCTTGGTGAAGAGGAAGGCAGAAGTGAGTCCCATCCCATGTGCGGTGTCTGAGAAGTGTCTGCTCAAAATGAGCCTGTCTGGTTGGGGGACTGACTCCTGCCAGGTTAGCTGCCACCTCAAAACCTGTCCTGCTTGTGTCAGACCTCAAGCAGGGCAATCTAAATGAAATTATCACTTTGGAAGATGTTTTTCCTTGTAGTTTTTCCTATATAGTAATTAACGCAATGACCAGATGCTGAAGTCTGGTGCTTAGACTGAAAATGTGGGTGCCAGAGAGCTTGGATTTCCTGCTCTTGGCTTCATATAAGCACTACAGCAAAATCAACTCCCGTGGGCATGACAGGTTGCACCTCCCCTGACCTTACACAGGCTTACATTGCTTTTTCTTGACTAGAATACGTAATTCTTATTTATTTATTGTAATGGAAACAGACAACTGACACTGAAGTATTACGGCACTGCTGATTGATAGTTGAATGACAAGCTGCAATGTCACTTTCTTAGGAGAATAACCATCCTGAATTACAAGGGTAGTGAATTGAAACACATCCTTTAGAAAGATGCCTAATCCCATTTTTAAAGCTCTGAGTGATGGTGAGCCTGCTATCTTTTCAAGGAAGGTCTTTAATTGTCCTCACTGTGAGGACAGTGCATCTTATATCAAGTTTGGTTTTAATCTAATGGCATTGACTTGCCTTGTGACCTTGGAAGAGAAGGGACAGATCAGTTGTTTAAGGCTAAATTGAGCCTGGAATTTATGTATTAATACACTTGCTCTGGAGAGCCTCCAGAATTGTTTTGAACAGGTGAACCCTGAGTGGAGTTTCAAGTTCAGTTCTTAATTTTTGTGTGTGCTTTGTGAGTATCACTTTCGATTGTCATTAGCCTTGGGTTTAGACTGTGTTATGCAGCTGGCCTGGCCTTGGTCTGTGCAGTGGCAGGTAAGACCTTTGATCAAGCCAGTGACTCCTTTCTGCTTCCTGAGCTTTAGGAGGAGCACTGGGGATGAGCCTGTGAGTACTTGTGAAGCTGTGATGTCATGGTGAACACCTGCAAACCCCAAGGAGAATAAATGCCACAGATACGGTTTCACTGCAGCACTCCACTGGCTGCAATACCCAGTGAGAACAAGAACAGCCTGAGTGACAGCCCAGGTGAACTGCTGCACATCTGTCATCAGAGTAGCATTTAATTAATTAGGAGATAAATGATGATGCCATTAGGAGTGTATTGAGACCAGTGAGGAATGTTCCAGTGTTGACAGAAATCACATAAAATAGCAGTCACTGAAATAGCTTCTCAGGTCTACACTGTTTTTGACGTGTTACTTAACATTGGGGAGCCCCTAAGCTTTAAAGAAGCATCTCTCTACCCTGATCTAGACAAATTGCTTTTGTACCTTGATCTAAACAAACTCTGATCTCTCTGCTGCCATTGAACTCACCTTGTCTGAAACCTAATCTGACTACTTTATTCTACCTCTGTACTGGGAGTTCACTCTATCATTAGCATTTCAATCTATTTAATTCACTGAGGGTCGCTGAGCAATGTAACTGAATCCATGCTAAGCTACCACTGGCAATTTAGCTGTCAGATAGTCTCACCTTCTATTTTTAGTTGCACTCCAATTCCTTGCTTAAGGGGGTGCACCCTGAATTTCTGGATTAGCTTCCCCCTGACCCCTCTATTGTATCACTGCCAGTCATGTTTGGGTTAGAGCCCTGTTTACATTGTTCTGTTACACTAATTGCAGCTTGTCCAAGGTATGGACAGTATTCTGGGAGACTGTTGACAAGCCAGTAACTCTGGGATTAAGCTCTTGCATTTCGAGCTGGGAGAAGTCTGTATCAGTGCAGTGAAGAAAGTCTTTGCTAGGGAGACTTGTTAAACTGCAATGCCAAGACCTCCAGAATCTTATAACCTAATTCTTTAGGCTGGATGGGCAGACTCATCTTTGGCTCTCCATAAGACATTCTGTAATGCCAGATGCTTACACTTGAGTAGGGCAGGAATGGCATTGCCAAGGTTCATACCTTCAGAGATAGGAGGATAAGGCAGGCAGCTGCACCATTTCTTTTCTAAAGAATTATTTCAAGCAGCTGTGCTCCCTGGCCTTCTGTGTCTTTTCAGTTATTTTCTCTTGCACAGATTCCACTACATCTTATTTTTATATTTATTTTCTCCTGGCACAGCTGTCTCCCCAAGCTCTGTGTTCTAATGACCTTCTTAGCAAGTACATATGCTGTGGTGTATATTTAGTTTTGAACCAGCTTAAGGCTCTTCTTAGGTGCAATTCCAGGGCAGGAAGAAATTTGTTCCTGTTAGCAGAGCTATGTACACATGTGTGCTCTGCCTTGTTAGTTACACTTTGGCTGCTTGTTGAACTTACTTTAGCTCTGTATTCCAGTCATCTTGAAGTCTAATTTTAAAATTAAGCAATTAATGTGTACATTGAGCTTTAAAGAAGCATCTCTCTACCCTGATCTAGACAAATTATTTCTGAACTTCAACCTAAACAAATCTGATCCCTTTGCTACCCTTCTGATGTACAGTAAATGTGTCTTTAGGCAGAAAGCAGGCTTTATTGGGAGGAAAACAGTCAGGCTGGGCATTTAAGGTGTAATATTCTTGATGTGTCCTATAACTTTTTGGTCACTTCTCTTACTTTGTTCAGGCTTCAGCTGCCATGCAGCCTCTGAGCCCTGATGCTGTTTCCCAGTGCATGCACCAGTGAGTCCTGCTCTGAGCAGGGCTGCCTGGGTGAGGCTCCTCTGGGGGCTGATGCTCCGAGGTGAGTGATACCAGACTGCCCTGCTTCCTCTGATTCCAGCTCCACCTGACACCAAATAAATATTTTCCCGTGCAAAGGCGAGTAAAGAGCTCCCTAGGAGGGTCATGGCTGGGGATGAAACTGGAATGTTCATTGGGAGCCTCAGTAATATCCAATTCAGCTTGCTGATGAATACATCCTGACTTTGGGCACATACCTCCTGTTAATACTAATGGGAATGTCACACATGAATGCTGGAGAATATTGCCCATTATTTTTGGTCTCAGAGCTCTGAGCTGAGAGATTCCCAGAGAAAAATGGCCATTTGCTGTATGTTGCAGGCTGCAATTCATTATATACAGTGCTTGGTGACTGTTATTTACCTTACAGAACTGTAATGTGATAAGAAGTCTATGTAAGCCACTTAATGGTCTGTCTACCTTAAAGAAAATGTGTACCTGATCAGCCTCTGATTTATGCCACTTTCACCCCAGTGNGTCTTTTTTTTTTTTTTTTTTTTTTTTTTTTTTTTTTTTTTCACTTGGTAGCTCAAGTTCCTTGTCTAGAAACAAAGAACTTCCCACAGATTTCATCCCTTCACTCTGAAAACAAAACTGCTCTTATCTCAATCATCTTGCTGCATCAGCACTTATGCTCTGGCTTTGGGGTAGGAAAACACTCATTTTATGGTGTTTATATTTCAGTAAGAGCCAGGACACGTAGTCGTAGATGCAGGACTCCTTGTTCTAAAAAATGTGTAAACAGACCAGGAAACTGCTCTGTGGCTCGATGATTCTGTGCTCGTGTTAATGAGGGCTTCTCTGATCACCATGGCAGCTTTTATCACCTGGTCTTGTCTGCAAGGAAAGTGATCATTCCTCTAATCTCTGGAGCTGGAGCATCAGTCTGAGCTCTGGTGAAGTTGTTGGGGTGATATCCATTACCTCTGCTGGATTCCAGGTCAGCGGGACTATACTGGTACTCCTGGCTCCTGATGGCCAGGGCTGACACCTGAGCCCACCCTGTAGCTGATCCTTGTTTCCATCACCATCTTTCCTTGTAAAGTTTCCCTGCTTTCCTGTTAAGCTCTCAGACACATTTTCATCTAATGAATATGAGTGACAGATACACTCTAGTGTCAGGTATAAAATACAGAGGCTGGGTGAATTTCTCAGGGAAAATGTCAAAAACTCTTTGAAATTAATTCTGTACTGCAGGGAGAGCATGACACCTACTTAAACCTCAGAAAGGTGCATTTTGGAGACACTAGTAATCCTAAACTTGTTTCCTAGTCTGCACAGGATTGTGGACAGCCTTTGCCAAGTGGTGTGATGGTAAACTGAGAAACCTTTAGATTTTGCTGCAGTATTTCACCAACTCCACTGACTTGTTCCATAAAAAAAAAAAATTAAAAAATTAAAGCTGCTAAATTCTTAACATGGAAAGTGCATCTTTCTTGGCACTATAAAACAGCAAGTTGAAGGCTTGCTCTGCCTGTACATTGCTGTAATTTATGTTTATGCTCTCATAAGGGGTCTGCTTGCCCTTGATGCATGTGCCTAAGTCCCATTAACATTAATAGGAGCTGAATGTGAGCAGGGAGGTTTAGCTCGAATATTATGAAACATTTCTTATTTCTTCACTGAAAGGGTTGTAAAGAATTGGAACAGGCTGCCCAGGGAGGTGGTGGAGTCACCATCCCTGGAGGGATTTAAAAGATATGTAGATGTATTGCTTAAGGACACGGCTGAGCAGTGGCCCTGGCAGCGGGTCGGACCTGGTGATATTACAAATCTTTTCTAACCTAAATGATTCTGTGATTAGCTGACGCTGAATTCCCTAAATGCTGCCTTGAGTTCTAAAGCCCAGACCGGGTCGCTGCCTCTGCAGTTGCTCAGTGCCTCACCACCCAGAGCTGCTCCTCTCCCCTCTGGCCACACAACAGCCAAGGAAGGCTTTTTCCAAGGGCTGGAGCACTGCAGTCACCCTCCTGTTACGCAGGCTGGCGTTGTGCACAGGGATGGCTGCTGGGAGGTGTCCGGTGGAAAAGCACCACAGGAAGGAGATTCATCAGCAAGGGATGATTTCTGCTTAGCTCACACTGCGATGAGCCCAAGTCCCTGGGTGGAGAAAAGAGAGGTGACAGGAGGAGGCGGGGAGACGGGAGGGGAACAACTCTTTTCAGGCAACAAATCAGTTGCTAACTCTGATCCAAAGCCATTTGCATCGATGATGTTGGCCCACGGTGTGCTGGAAGTATAAGGCAGCTGCCCAAGGGAATGCTAATTAGCTGCTAAGCAATTAATAATTAATCAGACTTTTGTTCATTGTGAAGACAGTGTTTTCTTTGGCAGCTGCATAGTGTTCTGAGTTTGCCTCGCTTTTCTTTCACAGGCTGATATCATCGTGCTGGAACCAGGCTTAGCGGCGACAGGCTTCTCCCTCCCTCTGGCATCCAGCTCACCCCGGCCACATGTGCAGCCCAGGCCACGACCTCGGCCTTGGCTGGGCTCTGACGGCCCATTTAACAGTCAGAGGCTGGAGAGGGAGTTGCTGCTGTGCTATTTTTAACCAGCTGGACAGTTAAATAATTCAGAGGCAGACACGCACAGAGTGGTCTGGGCTGTGCCTGGGATCTGAGAGGGGAGAAGAGCATTGTATCGACCCTGCTGGGCTTGCTTGACCTTATCAAGCGTGGGTTCTCAGGCTCTTTAACACAAACACAAAACAAAAACCAAACTTTTAGAAGTGAAATCCCTGCCTCACTGACGTCAATGGGATTCCTGGCTCTGACTGCAGTGGAGCCTGGATCACACTTAGCTGCAAGGCAAGAACTGTTCAGTATTTCCTTGCTTGCTGCAGAACTCTTTTTCCATGACAATAAAATCCAGTCATGGTGAGTAGAGTCCAGAATGGGAAGTGTCAAAATTTCTGGGGGAAAAAAGAATTACTCTTAAGAAATCTCTTTTGAAACAGGATGTCCCATGTATGGCAACTCCCCTTGGTTTTGGACTAAGAAGAGATGTACAGAAAAATATTTTCTCCCATCTCTCCAGCCCAGTCCCTCCCTAGCTGTCCTGTGGAGTGATCCACAGCTCAGTGGAAAGCTGACCCTCTCAGGGGTGTCAGGAGAGCACAAGACCTGCCAGCAACCCTGCTCCAGTGCAGAATTCACACAAGGTCATAGTCTCCTTTGGGCATCGCTCTGCTCCACTGTGGGGTCTTCCCCAGGCTACAGGTGAGTATCTGCTCCACCGTGGACCTTTATGGGCTGCATGTGGACAGCTTGCCTCACCATGGTCATCATTCATTATGGGATACAGGGGAATTTCTGCTCTGGAGCCCTCTCCTCCCTCTTCACTGACCTTGGTGCCTGCAGGGCTGTTTCTTGCTGCTTTCTCCAGCTGCAGTTGCACAGGCACTCCCACTCACCACCCCTTTTAAAATCCATTATCTCAGAGGCTTTACCACTGTTGCTGATGGGCTGGGCCTTGGCCAGCGGTGAGTCTGTCTTGGAGCCAACTGGCTCTGACTGTCGGACATAAGAGAACTTTCTGGCATCTCCTTACAGAAGCCACCTCTGTAGCCCCCCTGTCACCAAAGCCTTGTCATGCAAACCCAGTACACTCGTCCTGTCAAATAAAAGGCACAAACTCAGTCTTCAGGCACGAGGGAATCCGCAGAGGAGCTCAACTTTGAAAGACAAACGCGCAGCAAACCAGGCTTCACTGATCCTGCTGTTAATAGGGCTGCTTGTTTCCTTTGATTCCTGTGTGTTAGCTCAGCTGTGTTTTGGGACTGAACAAGATCTTTCCACTAGTTCAATTTCAAACACGTGGTAAATGACTCTGTGCCTGGAGCACCCAAGGTTCCCGGGTGGTCTGTGTGCAGGGACCGGAGTTGTTCCTGCTGCCGGGATCAGGTGGAGCACAGCTCCCCGCTCCAGCGCAGCCGGAGAGGAGGAGGAGGAGGCTGCGAGTCCCTTGTGCATGCCACACTCCAGGCTCTCCCCGTGTCCCCACGACCCAAACCATCACGACATTGGCTAGCAGAGGCGTGTGAAGTCTTGTTAAAAGAATGTGGCCTGCGATGATGCTCGGTGGCTCAAGTGCATGGTTTGTGGCCAGGGTGACTCAGGCAGCGCGGGCCGGCGGCCAGGAGCGGGCAGGGGAGCCGGAGGAGTCCGGACAGAGAGGGCTGGGAAGGGCAGCTGTGACCCTGTGAGACTCCTGAGAGCAGGAGAACGCCAGCAAGGAGAAGGAATTTGGCCACAGAGGTGTGCTTTTCTAGCCAAAAAAGCATAGGCAAGTGGGTGGGAAAGCTGGATATCCAGAGTTCACGTTTGCAAATGGAAGCGATAGCGCACTTGTGGAAAATGTGGCTCCGGGTTTACCAAATCCCACTTCTTTTTTCTACAGCTGAACGATGCCTGTCTGTCCTTCCTTCTGAGCTTCCAAAGGATATTCCCTTGGGAGGCAAAAGCCCTGCCTGTTTGACAATGCATGCAAAATAGGATGCTATGCCCTGTACAGTGCAGAAGTTCAATTTTCAGATAATACAGAATTGGGATGTCTTATCTAATGCTGCTGGCAGGCTCTCCTGAGAGTCTGCACAGCAGAATTTACCTGCTTAGTATGGTGAATTTAAATCACCAGAGCCACACTGGCAAAACTCTCCTGTGCAGAACCTCATTCTGGTCTAAAGTCCTTGAGTAATTATTCTGTAATAAAGTCACTTAAATTTTAGAATAGAGTGTCCATGTGGAGAAGTTATACAGGCACAGCTATAACAGGATAATTATTTTGTTATAGCTATGTCAGTCAATTTCTCAAGGCGTCAGTCACATGGGAAAGTTAAAATTATGTATTTTTTACAGTCTACAGCAATTCTTTATTTTTTAATGTCCATTAGTGCTTGACTAATGCTGAATGATAGTGGAAATTCTCCAGAACAAAGACAGTGCTCAGACTTCTCTCGTGGTTATCAAAGGAATTTGGATCTATTCTGGTAAAACTAATATGTTATGAATTGCCAGTGATTGTGGGTTTGTAGCTGAATTGACTGGGAATTATGAAGCCGCAGTTTACTAAATTCAACTGAAACCCAGAAATTTGTAAAGTGTCTATTTACGTGTGTTCTCAAGATTTTTTAAGAGTACACACAAAACAAGATTAAGCTACAAAATTCTCTTATTCCCATACAGTGTTGGATGTTTCGTATTTCAACACAGGAGTTTATGACTAATCATACCAATTTTGGGGGTGTTGGAAACAGTTTAGTTTCTGAGTAAGCTGTTGTGAGGTCTATTCATTATGATTCATTATTAACTGTGGTGGAGATAGTCCTTTAGGATCCAACTGTACCTGTCAAAGGACAATGGAATGTATGAGTTTTCTATGGTAGTGTGCCAGGGCTAGCTTGAATCTGAAGATTTAAACATAGCAGGAATTAGGAACCTGGCTCAGAGCTGTCTGTTGAAATGCTAGATGGAACAAACAGATGCCAACTGAATTTGTCGCAGTCACATTTGAATCTGAGTTGAAGAGTTACCAGAACAGGGAAGGCCAAAAATCTCAGTGCACATGAACGCACCGTGTAGTTCCTGCACGCCAGGCTGGGCACACAGCGAGCTGCCTGGGGAGCTGGGGCTTCTGCACAGGGAAACAGACCTGATATGTGCTTAATAGAGAGCATGACTCAAAATGAAACCTGCTGATGGCTGTCGGCTGTCTCGCAGCACAATGTTACCTAATTACATGTATTACATCTCCCTTCCTGGAAAAGGGGCTGGGTTTGAGGCGGAGGATGCCAACGTGCATATCCAAGTGGAGATGCCAGCCGGGATGTACACAAGGGCAAGGACAGAGAGGATTTGTAGAGCCACAGCTGTGGGCACGCTTGGGTATGTGGATGGCTTCTTGGTCCCACCGGTGTCTCCTTGGGCACAGCCCGTTGGTACCAAGGGTGCTCCTCTGTCACCCTCTCCCAGAACCACCATGCCAGAAGGAAAGGGCTCTCCTAACTCAGCCCTTCTTGTTGTCACACGAGCCCTACTAGATCTGCAAGGGTAAACCACCTCATTTTGATTTCAGTTTATCTCTGTACATTCATCCCTTTGGTTCTTCATCTGAATTTTAGGTTTTTTAGGCTGGGGGGCGAAAGGTCCATTTTGCACAGGGCACAAGGATAAAAAAAGTACATCTGTTTCCAGGTCTCCAACACAAAGGCTTAATCATGTTTCAGCATAACTGGAGCTATAAACTGATGGGGCATTTAAAATGTTATCTAGTTCCAAACATCAAATGTTCAAATTCTGCCTTAAGGGGACATTAGCTGATTATCAAATCACAATGAGATTCTTATAACTTTATTTTAATAAACAGTTTTCATAAATGTTAACATTTTAATGGATGATTACATTCATATTTAGCTAGCAGATGCATTCATGTTGATTGATGTTATTTCTGCGAGTACCAAAGGAATTAAATAATGACTTGTCACTTATGGCAAAGAGCTGCTCTAATATTTTTTAAATAAACAGCGTTATTTGCGGTGTTTGATCAGATGGCGACGCTGGGGTCAGCTGCGCGTTCGGGGATGGGACCCCGAATGCCGGGCAGCTCCCGAGAGAGCGGGGGGACCCTACAGCAACACCCCGCACACGGGGGGCCCGCGGGGAGCAGGGGAACCTCCCGCTGCCCTTCCGGGGCTGCCTGTGCCCCCTGCCCGGCCGGGGCACGGCGGAGGGGCCAGGCCCGGGGCAGGGCGAGGGACCCGGCC
>VZTB01000708.1:1438600-1617437 GCA_013397245.1 Thryothorus ludovicianus | reverse complement strand
CTGGGGGCTGTTCCAGAGCCCCGGGCCGCCCTCCGGGACCGCTCCTGCCACTCTCGGCCCCGCAGATCGGGCGAGCGGCAAAGCCAAAGCACCTGTGGCCGGCGCCGCCCCAGCCCGGGATCGTACAGCTGGGTCGGAGCTCCCTGGCAGGCACACGTGTTCCCAATAAAGAACAGATCTGGGGGTTCGTGTGGCTTTGCGGGGCAGCGGTGGCTGAAACGCGGCGGCTCCAGAGTTCCCGTTCCCGTTGCCGTGCTCAGCCGGTGTGGGGAGAAGGGTACAGAGCCCTCCCTGCGGGAATTCCATGGTTGGGAAGGCGTGAAGAACCCTGGAGAGGGGCTTCCATTGTGATGAAGACATGCAGAACCTGTTCTGTCGTGACGAAGCCTGCACAGCCCCGCTTTGAGTTCTTTGGGATGCAGGTCAGCAGAGCTCACTGTGTGATCCCCATGGGGATGAAGGTCATCAGAGCCTGCTGTGATCCCCGCAGGGATGAAGCTCCACCATGAGGTATGTGCGGTCTGGGCTGTTTGCTGCCGGTGCCCTAGGGAGCGTTGGAGGTTTTGTGATGCACTGCTAGGTTAGCCAGGATAATGGATGAAGAGGTGTACTGGAGATGACCTCTTTTTAGGGTCAGTTCTTGTTGGCTGACTTTTGGACAGTTTGCCAGGAGAGCCTCTTGGTGTTTTATCCTTCTATATTTCCTGGTGATTGAGTTTTTTTCGAGATGCCTGAAACAAACCTTTGATGCCCTACAGTCCTTTTCAACCTTGGTGGCTCCTGTGTGCCCTTAGTGAGACAAGTGACTGTGTCTTTAAGAGGCAGAATTAAGCAAGTGTGTTTTTTGTCTGCTTTCCAGAAGCAGTTATTAGGTTTGAGGGATCAGTTATCTGATCCAGCATGACAGATGGATGCAATGTTTTTGTCTGTGATGACTAAACCTATAGAGATTGCATAAATAACTTCAAGGTACATGTTCTGATTTCATTGTAAGTGTGTTTACAGGTAGGTGTATGTATATACTTAAAAAAAAATCCCAACAAAACCAACACAGACAATCTCAGTGATGATCCTCTGCCATGAATGGCTTGAAAATTTTGCCCTTTTTGCATCTGTGCCCTGATTTCTCTGAGTGACTCTCCTTAACACAGCTGTGAGTTCATTCAGCCTGCTGTCCATGAACTATTTGAGACTTTCTGGAAGACAGCTCCAGACTCATTCCAGTTTATTGCCTGCAGAGATCCAGAAGAGCTCTGAGTGCCTACAGTGATTCTTGCTGTCCCAGCTGCACTAGCTTAGGGTGGGAGGCTCATTCATGGGGTGGCAAGGGCCTGTCCCTGGCTGGCATAGCCCAATACCTGGTACTTAGTTCTCTGCTGCAAATAGCTTGTGTTCCTTATTCAAATCCTGCTAAAATGCCTGAAGTCGAAGATACAGCTTTGCATACACTGAAAGTATCCAGAGCTATTTGGTAAGTACTGGTTACACTGTCCTGGTTAGCAGCCTGGTTGTTTGCTGTGGATTTTTATTTTATCTCACTGTGGACCTGTGTGTCTTATGCTTTTCAGCATTTGACTTCTGTCATGTAACTCCTCTCAGTTGTACTCATGTTATGTCTTTCCCTGGTAATGCACTGTGGCATTTCTGCTGCTCGCTGAACCAGGCACTATAGGTAGTGCTGGATGTGAAGCTCTGTGTTTCTGAGGATTGCTGTGTGTTTAGCAGGGAAATTTCCTGGATCAGCAGGAAATCTTGGGCTGCTTTAATGAGCAGAGGTACCTGCTGAGACCCCTGCTGAAAGCAGTGTACCCTAAAGTGTGGTTCAACGATGAAGTGCTCCTGGGAGAGACTGCACACGTCCAGAATCACTGGAGCAGTTCTTAATCTACTGAAGATCCCATCTAATGCTGACAGGCTACAATTGCTGTGTGGCAGCTGCATTTCTGCAGTGGGAGGAGTGTCTTGGGGGACTGAAATGTCCTTCTAAAGAGGTTCCCAGGCTAATGTCTGGGACCAGCTTCTGCCATTGCCTTTTATTTGTAAAGAACCACCTAAGCTGCTTGGAGGTCGAGTTGCATTGCACTTTGAGCAAATTCATAAACAAATACCAGTTGAAATACACAAAGAGATTTCTAAAACATTTTATGAAGTAGTTTGCCTGTGAGACCAGTTTCTATATAAACGGTTTTTGCATAGATTCTGGTGATGTTGGTGTCTTAGGGCATGACTGAAGAGCTTTGCAAGAGTCATTAACAAGCCTTGGCTGCTGATTTTAAATGGCTGCTTTTAGCCATAAGGAAAGATGATAAGGCTTTTTAACAGCTGATCAGGCTGTCAATATGGTGTATGTGTTGTGGTTTGTGTGTTTGGGTTTTGTTTGTTTTACCCCTGAGTGACTGTCCAAAAACAACCAGTGATACTGGATGGGGGAGAAGAGCTGTTCAAGAGAGGCATGCTGGCCTCCCATGATTTCCAGCAGACATGGATATGGGCTTTCTTAGGTGGTGGACAAGGTAAACTTTATACCCAAGTCAACCAAAATAAATTGCAAACTAAATTACAGCCTTTTAAAGGAAATCCAGCAGTGAAAATAGGAGACAAACAAAATCCCAACCAAAAGTCACAGGTCTCATAGCTAGAAAGAGTGTGGTGAAGATAAAAACCTGGTGCTGCAATCTGCTGTGGACAAGAGCAGGGTGGACAATTTGGCTGTGTACTTTTGAGGGTAGCATTTGCCATTTTGATCTCAGACTTTCTCTGTGAAAGCAAACATTATAAAACAAATGCTGGCCTGTATTTCTGCCATGCAAAAGTAGTCACGTTTTGGGCTCTCCAGAATGGCCACATGGCAGATCTGTCTGTGCCTTGGAGCCGTTTCTGATGGACGGCTTTATAAAAGCCAACTGCAGAACTCCAAACTATTTCCCACACACTTGAGAGGGATTAGCTAATGCTTCAGTGCCGTGCTTCAGTGATGAAGAACAATGTTGTCATATTGCTGGCAGAGTTAGCCCTGGACTGGAAAATCCATTGAGCAAGGAGTATTATTGGTTCCTGGCTCTGCTGTACCATTTCATGGGTGCTCTTGGGCAACAACTGGCCCTAAGAGGGGATCCCAAAAGGATTTGTACAGAATGGAGACACAGCTCAAGTCCTGGAGCTTTCTTCTCAGCTTCTGGCTGGTCCTTATGATTCTGATACAAAGTGATCTGTAGCTGGAAAACTTCCTGAAAGTGTGAGCAGGCTTCTTACTAAGAAACACCTGCTTTCACCACAGTGAGCTGCTTTGTGCTTGGCCCCAACCTAAGGAAACTAAAAAAAAAAAGGAACCAGTTCCAATCCTTCTACAAAGACTCACTACCCATGCTGAGTAGTAAGAGAAAGGAGGGTGGCATGAAAAATGGCTGGCTGAGTCTTCTGGGAAGTGAATTTTGCACAGATAGGAAACAGTAGGAGAGGAATTGCTGTCCTACATGGTAGCTCTTGTCAACCAGAGCAGGGATCCTCCCCCTCACCCAGAGGGTTCTGCTCTCTGTGGAGCAGAGTGGCCCAGCTGACTCCTGCCAGTACCTTCCTTCTCATCTGTGATGGCTTTAGCTCCGTAGTTTGTGTCGGCTGTTTCTGACACATTTCATGCTGGGAAGTCCTCAGCTCGTGGTGGCCAGAGGTTAACTCAGCTGAGAGCTGGCTTCCACTGAAATGTGCCTACTTTCTCAAGACTAGGTTTGTGCTTTTAACAGATGTCTAATTCTCTTTTCCCTCTAGGCCAGGGAGGTTAATTGGAGGAAAGTGACTGTACATCGGGCCCAAGAGCCTCCTACAGAGATACTTGGCACAAATAAATCAGCCTATTTTTGATGAATAACAAGGCCCCAAAGGCTCTAGTTCTTGCTGCCTGCACAAATTGCAGGTATAAATTTCACAGCTGATCACAGGGACTCCAGAATTCAATTAACTCTCAGCTCATTTAAAAAAAAATGCTGCCTGCCTATTTAATTATGAGTGTCACTGATACTACACATGCTGTTCAGGAAAACTCCAATTAATAAAGCATTGCATCATTAATATGAGTGACAGCATGAAGCCTGTGACTCTCTGAGGAGTCTGCCTTGACCCTCTGCAATGACAGACTTGGGATTTAATGGAAAGGGGAATCCTTTTCTTCAGGTTTGGGTGATGCTGAGGGAGCTCCATGCTTTGCAGGCTGTTCCGGATGCCCTGCTTTGTGGTTGGGATGTAATGTAGTGCTGGGAACTGATGATTTGTATGTTCTAGTCCTTGGGTAAACTTCTAGGGTCTCTGATTGGGGGATGGGGCTGCACAGAGACACACGGGGCAAATATCTGTAAGGAATTTTGAAACTGCAAAGATTAATGTATGAGGCATGGTGAGAAGAAGACAGCAACATTCTTCTTGCACTGCCTTTACCACATTAAAGTGCATTTCACTGCCAGGAAGGGTGTTAACCAAAGCTGTACAAATAACCACATCTCTGCAGAATGTTTCATTTTCAAGTGTTCTTGATTTAAATTTAGCTCAGTCTCAAAGCTCTATCAATAAACAGACACGTTTCATTTTGACTTTCTAACGTGTCTTTCGTTTTAAGCCCAAATTGATCTGATCTGGTTATTCCATGTCTCTGCCTGTGCCTATCCTATTTCTCTCTTGATTTCATACCTTGCAGGTTGTGTTATTGGAAGTGATCTCCATTTTTGCAGCTGTGTCCTTCCACTTCAGGAGGGTGTCTTTGCCAAATGGCTCTTACCACAACTGAAGTATCAGAATGATACACAGAAGGTACTTGGCCTGTCTCCCAAACTGTGTTCCTCCTTCCTCAGTCACCATGTGTGACCCACAAGGATCACAGACTGGCATTTTCTTTATTTGTTCTACAGATCATGTCCAGTTTGCACATCAGTTTTCTGAATAATACTGAATTCTGCTTTCTCTTCACACTACTGTTTTTTTTTCCCCCCTGAGCGGCTCTGTTCCTGACTACAGCAATCTTCTTTCCAGTAATGGCAAAAACAATCTCTCTGCTCTAGCCCAGAGGCAGATGTCACCCCAGATTAGATGTCATGGCTCCATCTCTGCTCCAGTTCTTGCATCTTCCAGGGATTTCCACGCTAGTCACCGGTGCATTCAGGAAATGTGTCCAGATGTTCTTGCAAAAAGCTGGTAGTCACTTCAATTGCCTCAGCTTTCTCCAGTCCTTTTATGAACTGCTTGCCTTCTTGCCCTGTTCTGTGTGCTGCTGTTCCCTGTTGGTCAGAGCTGCAGCTTTCACTGCCTGTTTGCCACATATAAGTAGAATATCTTCACCATTTGTGTTCAGGCACATGCTTGTCATCTATTAAATATCTGCAGGACCACCAGTCTTGACCACAGTATTATCTTAAGACCAAAACCAAAACAGAAGCTTTTCCACTCTCTCTCATGCCTCTGCATTTCTGGTCCATCTCTAGCAGCTACTTCAGTGCTGAAAGAGGGAGTGGGTGTTTTGTTCCAGTTTATTTTTGCACAGTGAGTGGCTGCAGAAGCCCTAGAGCTGTGCAAGGGCTGTAGTTAGACCAGCATTTCTGACACTAGTGAGAGTTCAAATTTAAACCTATTCACTGCTATCCTAGGACTGCTCCTTTCATGCTACCCACTTTCATTTTCTACTTACTTTGTTCCCCTGTTGATTCATCTTAAACTGAAATAATCTCTGTCCTGGGCTTGGAGCTACCTGTGTGTCTTGTACTTGTACAGCCTGAGGCTTAACAGAGCTCTTATTGATGGCATGGGGCCCTGGGCACTGCTAAAGCACAGCTCTTGGATTCAAACTCTGTGCAGAATTCAAATTCCCAGCGCAGGGCAAGCTCCCCCTGTCAGCAGGGCTGGTGCCTGGCTGTGACCAAACTCTCCTGGGACTCTGCTGAGCACACTGTGTGAAGTTGAATCGTCAGGGCATGGTGGCTGCTGCTGGTGGCAGCCCCCAGTTCTCCTGCTGCAGCTGTGCAAGCCCTGGAGAGCAGTGATTCCCACCCTGCTTTCTCAGCTGGGACCTGGTGGCTGTAGCACTGTGCTCATCTTGAAGAAAGTGGCTGCGTTGATGGAGACAAGGGAATTGGATGCTTCTCATGAGAAGGATGAGGTTCTTCTTGTTTCCATCCCCTTTGGAGGTCTTCACACAACTCCCTATTTTCTAATTACTGGCTTTTGCCTACAAAATAAGGATATCCCTGTTGCTTCACGAACTTTATTGTGAATAGCAAGCATAACAGTACAGCAGTTGCCAGTGATTGAAGAGAAAAGGGCTCAAGTCCTTGTTTTGACAGAAGTGTGATATTTAGGCTGCCTGTGGGGGGTTTTGCCAGCTCTAGACCCTGTTCAAACTGTTCTGCAAAGTTCTGATTGTTATGAAGTGAAACTGCAATGAAAAAACCATGTGGCTGTGCTTCCTGACCAGCTGCAGCTGGGCATGGAGCTTGTTGCCATTGCTTTTGGCTTTCCTGCTGTTTGTCATCTCTGGCTACCTGTGGGGGTGAGGGCTGAGTAAAGGCTGTGAGCTGCTTTAATCTGTCCCTGGGCCAGCTCTGAGTTAGCCAGGGGCTGTGGTGTTTATCCAGCCTCTCTGCACATCCATCTTTCTGAAAGCATTGCTCACCTGCAGTGAAGTTCCTGATGATGCTGGAGGAAATGGAATGTGAGACTGCAGCACAGAGATGTGCAGGTAACAGGACCTCCCCCTGGGAAAGGCTGAAACCCTCCAGAACTCCTGCCTCTAGCTTTCCTGGCTTTGAAGTTGGAGTTGTGTGCCAGCCTTCCAAAGCTGTCAACTTATTCCTGAAAGCAGATTTCCTACATTTAAAGGGTTTCTTCTGGCCTCTTCAAAGCACACAAACCCAAGTGCAACTGGAGATGACCCCCACACTGACTGTAGCTGTTTCTGGCCCTGTCTGGTCCCATCTTTGCTGGTAAATGCAGCTGGGGACAAGGTGCTACCCCTCAGCTGAGGTTGCTGGGGTACCAAGGTACCAAATCCTCCAGCCCCCTCGGGATGACCCTGAGCTGCCTTGTTCCCTGCATCTGTCAGCCCCAGGGCAGCTTGTTTGCCTACAAGGCACAGCCCTTTTCTCATCACAGCCCACAGGCAAAAGGCAGGGCTTTTATTTGTCTGAGGAAAAAAAAAAAACAGCTCTTTGTTCTCTGTATAATAAGCCTCGTCCTGAGGGAATTCAGGAGCCAACTTTTGGCACTCATTGTACATTTTAGGTATCAGTGAGCTGCTGGTGGAGGGACACTCTGCTCACTTTCTCAGTTTTGTTGAATATTAGGTGAGGATCCAGGGTGCTTCCCATCCATGAAACTGCTGTTTATTCCTCTTATGGAAGGAATGCTCCCCATGCTAAAAGGGATGTATGGCCATTCAAGATCTGCAGCCTCCTGTTTGGAAGCCTTCCTTGTACATTGTGTGGGAGCAATGGCTCAGGAGGGAATTGAGACCTGCAGCACTACAGTGTTCTCAGCACTGAGCAGAGTCCTTGGCCCTGGCTGTAAGGGAACAATAGTGACACATGCTGTATCAGAGCTGGTTGTACCCTTTATCAGGCTGGGAGGAGATTCATACTCCATACTCAGATGCTTTTTTCCTTTGGTTTGATGCTCTCTACTACCCCTGGTGTAATCCAAATAACATCAGGTCTGAGTACTACTGACAGAGGTCTACCAGAGCTACTCCTCTGTGACTGCATGTGTGACTACAGCTGATAAGCAGGACAGCATGATAAGCTAGACTTGACCTAACCCCAGAAACCTGGGATTCTGCTTTGGTTTGGCATCAAATGCTGATCAGAACCTGGAGCTGGGAATCCAAAACATGTGAGTGCTGGCTTTCCTGGGGGGCTCCTAAAACTTCAGCTCCTGTGCTGAGCCTGATCTCCAGCTATTCACTTTTATTTTCAGCATTGTGTTCCAATCCCAGCCTGAAATCAGGAGATTTGAGTGGTTGAAGTATGACCTCGGTGCCCTGAGTAGCTGCACACTTGAGCTCTGCATATATTTTTCTTTACATATCTGCTTGTTCTAATTAGGATCAACCTCTAGATGAAATAAAACTGACTTGTGTACTTGCCTGGTCTGTGAGGATTTGGGATTTGAGTTTTGATGAAGTGTGGTGCATTTCTTCTTAATATTTCCGCAGCTCTGTGGTATCTGACTTCAGCTGGGATCAATAGCAAAGGTGCCAAAATAAAGCAGGAGTGGCTGGGGTTGGGATTTTCCAAGACTCACAAAGAAAATAGGAAAGTAAGAGGGCCTGTTGTTAGCTGGAGTGTTTTCTTACATCACTCTGTAAAATTCTGCCTTGAGGGAATCCAGCGGTCCAGATCAGCACAGAGCATCTTTTTCCTTCCAGCCCCTTTGGGAAGCTTTGTGAGGATAATCAGGGGACTTTATTTGAAATATTAATCTCTGTCTTGGAGGCTTTTGGCCTCTTAGATAAATTGCTGAGGAAGGCACACAGTAAGACTTTGTTTTTTTTCCCCTTCTTCTTGTCTCTGGAGAGACAATGAAACAGCCACTGAGTCCTTCTGCTTGGAAAGAGGTGTCACCCATTGTGGCTCCCAAGGAAGGTCCCAGCCCACAGAGATACTGCTCAGGTGAAACCTAAATAACAGTTATTGGCATTTGAGAAACGTGCACCACTGCACCACTAGAATGTTTGCCAACAAAAAATGCCATAATTTGTCTGAAACTGTGCTACATTTCTGTGAATTAAATTATAACAGCGGTCCTTGATGGGTAGGAAGCTCACTCTGTCTTGTTGGTTGGTTGTAGTGCAGGGTTTAGAGTTAAAACAAGCTCTCAGCTTTTCCACTACCTTTTTCCTGGGCTGTAAGCAGACTTCCCCTCCACCACCCTGGCTGTGCCTTGACTTGTGTTACCTGGAGAGTGCTGTTTTGGGAAGGTGGGTTTGTGTGCAGTCTCCTTGATGGATTAAACAAATGGAATTCATCACACTGCTCTCTATTTTGCCTGTTTCTAGAGCTTGCTAAGCAGTCCCTAAAGATTGCAAATAAATAAATTGCGTCAGGGCCTTATCTTGAACAAACTTGACTTTTTTTCCTTTGCAGAAATTGCATACTGTTAGTGTCAGCTTTGCAGGGGATGACAGAAACCAGGATCCCAAATTACCATGGCTTGTGGCTAAAATCAGCTGAAGCTGAATTTCCTCATATTCTAATTAGAAATGGAAGATGGGATGGTTTCACTGAAAGCTTTGGCAGTGCACCTAAATGAGCAGATTTTACATCCTGCTGTTTTCCCCCTACAGAATGTTATTAATTATTGTGCTAATATATGGGGGTGGAGGAACAGAGTCTTGCCCCTGCCAGCTGCAGAGGTGGGAAGCTGGGTTATGCTGCAGGCTTTGGGGCTCAGCCCTGTTCAATGTTCAACTTGTGAGAAGTTAGAATCCCATGTTTGGAATGACTGTTGGTGCTAAATACACTGATTCAGTAATATCTGGTAAAATGGGATATGAAAGGGAGGTGACATCCCTTGTATTTCTCTCCAGCTTTTCTACTCTGCAGGCTTTTGCTTTCCTTTTCAAAAAAGAATGTGAACTTTGCCATGTACAACCAGAAATACTGGTTTAGCATGAGTTGCTGGGT
Organism: Thryothorus ludovicianus; assembly: GCA_013397245.1. NCBI lineage: Eukaryota > Metazoa > Chordata > Aves > Passeriformes > Certhiidae > Thryothorus > Thryothorus ludovicianus. Next base: position 1,607,781 of record VZTB01000708.1, on the reverse strand, counting down.
CTTACCAGCTTCTTTTGGTTTTCTCATTTCAAGTCCAAGAGGTTGACCTTTCTTATAGAAATCTCAGCTTGTATTATTTGGACAGATTAAATCCTATAGATGACTTTTTGTGAACCAATTTAGGCACTCTGGTCCTCAAACCCAGCGACCAGTGTCTTGATTTGGTGGTCATATGATTTTTTTTTTTTTTTGTTCTTCCCACACAATATCTCTTTGCAGGTGGAGGACAACTCTGCAGCCTTTAAAGGTGTGCTAACTTCAGCAAGACCTTTGAAAAGAGTGTACTAAATCAAACTGCATGTGTTGCTTTGCTGAAGGCAGGCTGTCCACCCACACAGAGATACTCATGTGAATGAAGGGGGGCTCTCAGGAGGGGCAGCAAATCTCTGTAAGGCACCCAAGAGCAAAGCCAGGCTGAAAACACCACCTGGGAATGCTGGGTGTTTCTGCCAGACAAGGTGAAGGGAATATCTGGTTGAATGACACAATATCTGCCTCAGTCATGCTGGTGGTGTTGCAAGCATATTCTTGAAAGCTGGACTTGGCACTGCTTGTTACCACCTCACCAACATGACTTGGTGTGCTCTGGCTCTTGGCACTGCTGCTGGAAATAGGGTGGAATAATGCTGCACAGCAAATCTTTTATAGCAGAGCAAATATGGGAGGTGGAAAGGTCTTTAAATGGCTGATTGAACTTGTCTGGAACAGTCATGAAATTCTGCTTGGAGCCAGAGCAGTGTAAATAGCCTAGGTGTCCTTTTTTTCCCCTCATTCATATGTATTTCTGGAGGGAAAAAAAATTCAGAAATCTTTCAGACTAAACAAAACTCTTTGACCTCTTCTTATAGCCTTTCTCCTCCCCTTTTTTGAAAAAAAGCTAACAGTTTGGCCATGCAATAATTCACAAAAGCTTTTTGCCTTGCCAGAATTGTACACTCCACCCCCTGCTCCCCCAAATTCACTCTGCTCCATTTAGTGGAGTTTGTTGGCAAAGATAAACTGACTTCATGCTGTGGAGAATATTTGTTTCTTAATAGAAGATGGAGCAGAAGTGGAATTGTGCTGGTTGTGTATATTTTGCCTTCTCAAGATTAGCCTCAAGCAATTATCTGACTATGGACTGTGCCAGAAAAACACAACAGAACAATTTTAGCAGTGCCAATGAAAACTCCAGAATGCGCTGCACTCAAGAGTGTAATTTTAGATTCTGTTTTCAAGTAGTATTTCTGTGACATCATTGACTTTAGGAAAAATAATACCCCAGGGCTTATTTTACAAACAGGATGGAGCTTTATGATTTGGCAGCTTTCCGTAGGCAGAAAGACAAACGTTCATCACTCACAAACCCCTGTATGACAACGGGCTTTGCTTCCTATCAGCAGTTAAAAGCAATGAGAAAAAGTAAAGACTCGTGTGGAAATGGAGTTGGTAGGCACCTGCCTGCTGCCCTGAGGGCAGGGATGCTCAGATCACTTCCAGCAGAACCTGAGCTGTGTGAAGATTTGTTCTGGGAGTGAGAGCACTTCTGGCTAAATCCCCTGTGTAGAATTGCCCTGGGCAAGATTTGGGAAATACAGTTGTTTCTGCTTGTGTGCCTCTGGTCTCAGTGCATGACATGGACGTGCTCAAATCTAGTGTCAGGGTGGGAGGGCTCTGCTGATCCCCTGAGCTGCCTCCTGGAGCTCTGTCATTCACACACAGCCTGTCTGCTGTGTGCTTGAGAGATTGGAATGTCGTAGTGACACTCCCCGTGTGCCTCACACAGAGCTCTGCCATCAGGAAATGCTTTGAATTTCTTCACCACTTCTTTTCAGAGTTCTCTGTTGATTGTAGGACTGGTAGGGGACACCAGCTAAGTGTCTGGTCCTTTTTCAGACCATGTGTGCTTGGGCAATTCTTTGCAGACCTCCAAAGCTCAGGTGCCATGGCATCTCTCATTCACAAATTTTGTTCTTTCTGGTAGAAAGGGTTTTCTTCATTCTAATTCAGTTTTTCCTTTCTGTGTTTTTAAGTCCATCACTTCTGTGTCCTGCACGTGCATTGCAAATAGGAGAAGGATTCTGCAGCCTGCAAAAGTTGCTCTGTGTTTGACCCTTACTGGGCCTTTCTGTTCTTCCCCTACCCATTCCAGTTCTTTCCTGAATAGTCTTGGTGCTATCTTCCCCCCTCCCTTCTTTTCTCTTGTAGGTAAATGTTTTAGCAAGCTCTCATAGTACCTGCACTAGACACTTCCAGCCAAATCCAAAGTTAATTAAAGAAAAGATAATATCCATATCAGCCTTTTCATTCTGGAGGGCTCTGTAAGCTCAATGGGTGCCTTCAAGTCAGTGAAATAACTTGTTACCCTTCAATAAAGGTTTTCTTATTGGGGGAAAAAAAAAAGTGTTCTCTGGCCCAGGAGCAAACCATGCTGCAGCTTTCTTTCATGCTGTGCCTCCCAGCACATGCAATTGGAAAACAGGTTACGTTCCCTGGGATGAATCAGTTGTGGCTTGAAGGAGAAGTGATGACACCAGCTCTGTCAGCAGCTGGTTGATTCAGTGTTCTCTCAGGAATTCAACAAGTTCATAAAATCAGTCAGATTGCACACAAATTTCCTTCACAATCAGCACCAGTGACCAACTCCAGTGGAGCTGCTCCCAGGGGGTGTTGGTGCATCTGGCACAGGGTGGCTCTTCTGTTGCTCGGCCGCAATCCTGTTTGGCAAGTTTGGGCACAGCAGCCATGATCCGAATGAGTAGGCTCATTGTTTGTTGGAGTGGGGAGATGTAGGCATCAGGTTGCCTCTGATTGTGTGAACTAATATCTCTGTTCCAGAAAAACACGTGTAACTCATGCTGATTTCCATGAAAGTGAGTAATTTGCTATGAGCGTGAACCCTGTCAGAGAGGGGCTGCATCTTCCCCTGAATGTGTGCAATGTCCAAAAGTCTTGGGCGCTGTTATAATACAAATAACAGATCCTCATAGTCTCATCAGCTTCCAGACTCCCTGGGGGAGCTTTGCATTCTTCTGTAAATATGAGCTTTGTGGGAGAAGTCTGATGCTACACAAGCGTGTGAGAATTTCCTTCCCAGTTGGCATGAAAAGACTATAAATCTGTGGAGACACAAGCCCTTCCCCCTAGCCCTTCCTATAAAATTAATGGGTGTTCAGTTAAGCCAAAACAAAGAGTAGTTTCCCTCAGGCAAAGTTGTCTTAAAAAAAAAAAGGCATTTTAGCATACAGATAGAAAACCTTGTTTAAATCCATGTTTAATAATGCAGTAAGTGTCCAGGGAAAGGAATTGTATTTCTTGCCCTGCTTTGGGCTTTCAGCTTCCTGGGAGTAAAGGTTGGAAAATAAACAAGGGCTGATGCTAATGGAGATTAAGGGTGACCTTGGCCTGTGGGGTGACTTGCATGACCCTGTAGGGATTGAGTTGTTGGATAATGGAGACTTTCAGACTACCTCTGTCAGGCAGGGAGGTCAGCTGTGTCACTTTGACTGCAGTTTTTCTCTCCTCACTCCCTACCTCCGTGTTCTAGAGATATTTTAGGGGGCAGTGGCAGAGAGTTAAGAGCAGAAAGTCATTAAAACTTCAGTTCTCCTCTAAAGTCTCTTTGGAAAAGTGGTGGCTGCTGCCAGCTTGGCAGTGTGTTTTTTTTCTGATCAAATCCTGAAGAAGGTGATGGGAGGGTAGGGAGGTACCCACCTGCTCTGCCCCTCCCTGACAACAGATAGCTGGCATCATCTCAAACTCATCTGGCTTTGAATCCTTATCACTGAATTCTGGAGGAGAAACTGCATGATCCTTCCTTTCCACTGTACCTGGTTTTATATTCCTCAGAGTCTCAGAAGAAATCAAAAGATATAGATCTCACTGGTTAGAAACTAGATGAGGCTGATAGCCCTCAGTACAAAAAAAGCAATTGAAGAATATTTTAAGTTTGTATCACTGCTTGGCAAACGAGTCAATGACGGCTGTCTCCAGCTTTGGTAGCAATGTGAAGCCTGCAAAATGCAACCCACGCTGGGAGCTGAGATGCAAAATGCCTGCAAGCATATCTGGATATTGAAATGATAGGAGTTGTGAGCCGTTTCTTATGGTGTGGGTTTGTGTTTGATATCACAAGGAATTTTTTAAGCCTTTGTGTAAATTTTGTTTGGTTTTGGAATATTCAGGTCTAAGCGGATATTCTGATAGAAAGGGCTTCTGTTTATTTACTCATTTTGGAAAGGTGAAATAATGCCTTCCAGGGCTTCAGATACTGCTCAATAATTTATAGCAATCTAGAGGTACAAACAATTTCCTAATAGAACTAAAGGCAGCTTGAGGGCAGGTGGGAGCACGGTGAATGAGGAGGTAACTGCACCCAGAGGATCAGAGGCACAGCTGCATTTTGTGCTTGGTAATGCCCCAGGGATGTGATTATCTTTTGATAACAGAACTCCTGTGTTCCTCTCTGCCTGGCAAGGGCTGGGAAGGTGCTGGAATAGCTCTTCAGTGAGCAGGTTTCCCTGCAGAGGAACCTTTTGAAAGCATTTGGGAACCTGAAACAGCTTTTTATTGTCTGGAGAGGTGGACAGGAGAGGTCACAGTTCTGGAAAGCCCAGTGTGTGACCCTGCTGCCTCTGCTGTGTGAGTGGGAGAACACCACCATGGGGGGCTGCCCCATTCTCTTGCCTCCTCCCTTTTCTCCAGGTTACGACAGGAGAAGCTCGTCTGTTGTGCCTGCAGCCAGACAACTCCATTTTCTTATATGGTTGCCCTTGGGCCATTTCAATTCAAAACCCCTCTCTAGGTAGAGAGTGTGTGATGATTTTCTGCTCTTTCCCTCTCTCTCCATTTGCTCTGCAGCTGCTCTGAACACAGCTCGCTGCTGGAAGTAGCTGCTGAGAGCAACGTGATACAGCCAGAGTTTCATTTTTGCTGCTGTAACCTTCTGTACCCTGCTATTGATGGAGTTTTGATGTGTTTGACTCCAAGTATGGGATTCTTCACCTTCAGGCACCAGTCCTGCTGGATCCCAAATGTGCTAATGCTCATTTACAGCAACATCAATTGGCACATTGCAACGGAGCTTTGATCCTACAGCAAGGGCTTATCTGCTAAATGACTGCAAGGGTGTTAGTGTCCCTAAGGGTTAGGCTCAGCATATGTTTGCACAGGAAAAGGGCAGCTATCTGAAAATGTTTTTCAGCATTTTCTTGGATAGGTTAAGAAGGGAGACAATATTACACACTGCTTTTGGAAGAAAAGAAAACCCTTAAGCTCACAATCTGTAACCCAAGGTTACAGATCCCTTTTTAGACAGTTCTGTTCACGATCCTGGGAGAGGAAGCGAGAGCTAAGGTCGTCTGCCTAATTTTTCTTTTTTGTCAATTCTCTCTCAGTGAGTTTTTGCGCTAGCCTGCAGACAGAGGGAAGAGCTGGGTGGGTGGTGATGAAACAATCATCACTTAAAACTATTTGCTGATAATGAGTCACTCTTCATGGAGTCCCAATCTGTTCTCCCTTCTGTCAAATACGAGTGCATCAAGTCTGCCTGCTTTACTGAAGAGTTTTACTAGTTTATTTTTTTTTCCCCCCCGAAGGATGGATTCTAGCAGGAGGATTTGGCAAGAAGAACGAAAGAATGAAATGTGTTTGTGGGTGAATATTAATAAAGAAGCTTCTTTTTGTGCCAAACCTGAGGATGAACCTTCTAGCAGCTCAGATGAGGAGCTGGGAGGGTTATCTGCAGTCTGTAGGCTCCCTCTTCTCCCTGGAACAAGCCTTGCCAAGTCCCCATGGCTGTTATGCTTCAGCTGAAAGTGGAGTTTAATGCAGAGCCTTCAGCTCAGATGGGGAGGCACAGGGTTTCTCCTACTGATGGGATGCAATTTAAAAAGAACTAAGAAAATTATTCAAGACAAACCTAGGGATGACCCAGCATAAAATAAAATAAAGCTTGCATGATCCTAACAGGCCTCTAGGCCTTGCCTCCTCCTGCAGTTCCATTTGCAATGATTTATAGTTGATATCTTGATAAATGCCACCCGGTGTGTTAAGAGCTGTCTGGCTTGTGGTGTGTGAGAGTGGCTGTGATGTCTCCCCTGATATGGTTCCTGCTATAATAGGCCAGTCCTGTGATTGCGATGAAAATTCAATTTTCTTATAACAAGGTTTAACAGAAAGTTTATTGAACAATTGATAATGGAGAATGCAATAGATACATGTCCCAGAGTTCATATACTGTAAGACATTAAAGAATACACAGCATGTTTATCACTGTCAAATCCAATTAAGGTTTTAATTATAAATAAAAAGAATTGGCCATTCAAGCATGGGAAATTATGATCAAGGAAGGGCTAAGCATAGGTTCTAGGTCAGCTTGGACTGAAAAGAGACTGAAATCAAGAGAATAAGAGAATTTGGCATTTCTTGCCAGAACTATGTGGACTTCTACTATAGACTCAGGCGTAAATTTTGTTTGGTGATCTGTCGAGTGAGGTGGGGGCTGGCAGTGAAGTGGGCCTGTGCCACATGCTGAAATCATCTCTAGGAGGTCTGGGGCCTTCTTCCAATGTGTGACTGCATTGTTGTTAGTGCCAGAGGGACACACAGCTCTACATCTGCCCAGTCACAAATCCACTGAAGCCTTCCACCAGCATATTTTACTGCTTTTCAGTTCATCTGATTGTAGCGAGCCTGCTTCACACACAATAATCCTTCTTGCAGATCAGATATACAGTAATCCTCCTTTACAAGTGAGAGCACAATGGGCCTCTGCCGTCAGACATGATGTAATCCTGCTGCATCAGATAGAGAATTTCTTCCCTGTACCATGTGAAACACTGTCCTCTGTCTTCTTACACCAGACTGCAGCCTTTTCCCATCAGGTGATTTTCCCATCCATGCACTGTGATTCTTCTCTAGGCTCTAAGACACAAATTCCCATATTTCCTTGTCATGCTCTGCTACAGTGCAGACATTCCATGTCCCTGGGAATGGTAGAAATGGGTAAAATGGGAATTTCTATGTTGCATGTGATGTGTTCTTTTGAGTAGGGACTTCTCCTGTCTTCTGCTTGTGCAGGACCTAGAGCAGTTAGAGGCAATGAGGTGGTAGGGGAATATACAAACCAGCTGACTACAGGCTCTCTTGCTATAGGCCTCCTAAAAACTGTGAAGCTCATCTTCGAGCTCTGCTAAAAACGTGCTGTGGTTTTACCCCAGACACAGTGCAAATGGAGCAGCCTCTCCACCTGCACCTCCTCTTCTGGTGGCTCAGGTTTGTTTGCTCTATCTGGCACAGACTGTTGTTTAATAATTCTTCTGCTGGGGGTGATACAGGAGAGTTGTCTTTTGTGTGCATGTTCTCTTTAACCTTTCTCTAATCCTTCTTGTGGGTCCTGAGCATTGCAAATCCTCTTCAAGTACAGACTCTGCTAGTTTCTTGACTGGGGAGGGGAGAAGAGGGAGATGCTGTCATGTGGAAGGAAAGGATGTATTCTATCGCTCTCCTAATCCTCCAGTCTGTTAGAAAGCAGCTACACATCCTGCCTGATTGAATACCTGCCTCGTAATTCAATCTTGGAGTTCCGCTGCCATTCATAAATAGATTACACTGCTGTGCTGCAGGGCTGAGCCAGGGCTTGTGTGTTCCACCAGGCAATCCATGGTAGGGGGATTTACCCTCTGCTGTGGGGAGGTGAAGCAGCTCAGCAAGAAGCTGAGTTTGGGTGGTAGAGAGCAGGGATTGACAACTCTCTTGGCTTTGGGGCATGCACACCCAAATAGTCCCTTTATGTGGCTCGGAGCCACACAGATATTTAGATATGGATGATGAGATGGCTGTTGTCTTTATCTGCTTTTAATTTGTCCTATTAAGTAGATGTTTGGTGACTTGCACAGTCCTGACCCTCTACTTCCTCAGAAATGAGTGCACAGTGAAAAGTGGCTCAACTCCTTGTTGTGCTCTCGACCACCCTGTGCAGTGTCCATCAGCACTGACTGGCACTTCTTTGGTGGCATCAACACACACTTCTGGCCGAGTGGGACAGAGGATAACGGCTGTGGCTTTCTCACACATGGACAGACCCCACTCCAGATTGTGTGTTGCCACTTTGAGAGACAAAGGGATCTGTGTTTGCAAAGTGCACGTCTCTGTAAGCTGAGAGAATGCAATTCAGAGCTGATAAGTAATAATCAGATAGGCTCAGCAACCAGAGAAACTTCCCAGGGTTTTGCTGGGATCAAAGCCATGAAATGGTTCTTGGATTTGCAGGATCTTGTGCTGTTCTAGGGCACGATGGACATGGGGAAATGAACAGGGGAGCTGGTTATGTGGTGCTGTCTTTGTGCCTCTTGGGTTATGCAGTGGGAGATGCTCAGTTCTGGAGCAGAAACTGGGTGGTTCCTCCTCAAGAAAATTCTTCCAAGGCATCTTTGTGAGAAGAGTGAATTGATCTCACTGCAGTGTAATTTTTTTTTCTGCTCTTTTTCTGTTCATTAAATGATATATATTCTCATGGAGGCTCTAAAATAAATTGTTGTTGCAGAAGCACCTTTTAAAACTTGTCAGCTGTGGGTTTTTTCCCCAGTACCTTTGCCTCTTAGGACCATAAATGGCTTCCTAAAGCAGGAAAAAACCATTATTAATTACACTGCCTAATGAACTCATTTGGCTTTCTGCCCAGCTTCCAAAAACAGCAGTAGCACCAGGCTGGATACTGTTGTCTCACTGTAATTATGTTTATATGGAAAGTTAATTTTTGTTTTCATAAATTGATTTGAGGCTTCTGGAAGCTATTTGGAGATAATTAACTTTGCCCACACAGACCTATATAAGGGTGTTTGTTTACAAGGTAGTGCTTGGTGCTGGAGCATGGAGGTAGGTTCCTGGGATCATCTGGAAATATTCAGTTAGCAGCTCAGGGCAGCTGTTTTCAGGCTCCACTCCCTCATTTTGGGCAGCAATAACAGGCAAACACCAGAGCCCGGAGATTTTTCAGGCTGGTAACAGCCCTCAGGGTGGACCTGCAGTCCTGCACTGCAATCCAAATAATTCAAACACTGCAAAAGCTGGGGCTGGGATCACAAACTCCCTCAACGTGAACGACAAACGTGACAGTCCCAAATGGAAAAGGCCTGTAAGGAATGAGACCAGACCTCCACAAATAAGCAGTTGTGAGGCAAAAGCAGTCCCCATATATCTTTTATAATGGTGAGGATGGAGAACAGGCAGCAGCAATGCCAGGTGATTTAATGGGGCCTTCACCAGCAGGATGCACGATGTGATGCTGCAGAAGTGACTTATTTGTTCAGTCATAGGCGTGTGTCTTTGGGTTTCTAGCCCCTGCAGTGAACTCTTCCTTCAAATCAATTCATTAATGAGCTAATTTATTATGCATGGAGATCCATTAGAGAAATGTGTAATAACCTCCAGCACATGGCTAGTGAAGAACAAAAGAGGGAGGGAAAAGCAAGGGCTCCTTGGCAGCTCTAAGCCTGTTTGGGAGCTCTTGTCTGACCCCATGAAAATGCAGGGAAACACATAAAGCACTCTGGATCGTGTCTAATGAAGAAGTGGATGACTTGGCTGAGTGGAACAGCTTGTGTAGGTCAGTGCCCAGGGTGCTCCTTTTAAAGCTGCATTTTTAAAGTTCCTGTGTCAGTGCACCATGGGCTTTCTTCTTAAAGAAAAGTATTGGAACTCAGAGGCCTGAAAATGTACTAATTTCTTACTGCACACTTCAATACCATGGCAAAAGCTACATCAGAACACCTTCAGGGCAGGTTGGCATAAGATGTGTCTCTTCTTTTACTGGTGGAAGGGCAGGATAGTATTTAGAATTCATAGTTTTGACTCTACAGAGGATGCTGTCTGTTCCTGTCTGTCTTGCTTGCAACAAAGAATGACTTTACTCAGCCCTTGCAGAAGACTGATGTCCACACTGTAGCCAGATTGCCAGCAAGCCCATAAATTCCAGCTTTTCCTGTTTGAGTCTTTGTGTTCCTGTCTCTTGAGCAAATCCCCAGGGTCAGTGTTTTGCAAGTTTTATCTAGTGCGTCGATCAGGATCAGGAAATTTCTACAGAATCAAGGTCAGCGTGCTGGAACAACAGCCCTGGGTGAGATCAGAGAAAAAAGGAACTTCCAGAAGATGCTTGTGGTGTTTCATCTGGTAATCCTCTTGTAAAAGAAGAAGGAAGGCAAAGTGTTAATAGAGATGTTACAGGTTTCCTAAAGTTGTTCTCCATCTTCCTGCTCTTCCTTTCCCCCCACTTCCCCTCTTATGCAGCAGCAGGGTTTTAAGTTTTATTCCTGATTTGCTACTGCACTTTCTGTCAGTTAGACTTAGAGTCCAACCTCTTTTAACCTATATCTAGACTCTGAGAAAAAAAGTATTTTTCTGTAGAGGAAACTTGCTCTTTTGCTTTTATTGATTGATGTTCAGGCCCCTGCCAGCCAACCCTCTTCTCAAACTCTGTTCTGGGATTAACCAGCACCTTGAGAGATGTGGCAATTCAAGGCTGACAGCAGCTAAAGTAGAATTTCATTTTGGATCCCATGGTTTGGACACCAGATGGTGAAATGGGCTGAGGACACATGTGCACTTAAAGCACTAATGTTAAAACAAAAATCCTGGAAGCAGGTGTGGATGAAGGGCTGTGAATTGGAAGGGCTGCTCCTTCTTCCTCCATCTGCTGAGCTTTCCCAATGATAGGTGAAGGGTTTACCCTTCATCTCTCCAGCTATTTGCTTCTGTATTTTATGGAGACTGTTTATTGTGCACTACAGGCTGCTCCATAGCTGTGTTCCCATGCCAACCATCCTGCAATATGGTGTACACACTCAGTGAAACAAAGCAACTTTAATCCTCAACCTTTGGATGTCTCCTGCCCATCGGGGCCAAGCCTCCAAAGAGGAACCCTGCTGCTTTCAAAGTGGAGCTCCAGATTCCAGTTAATTGGGCCCAGTCATTAAAGGAAATTCAGTTTATGTCTACTGGGACTGTGAAGGGAGTAGATTTTTTAATAGCAAATATCTACAGTGTGTATTGGTTGTCCTCAGGTTAAAAAAAAAGCAAACGCTCAGCAGAGAAGAAATAATTCTAATTGCTTGCCTTTGGCAGAATGGCTGCCCTGCTCTTTAGAAGCTGTATTTATATCCTGTAAGAACCAGCTCATTAGCTCTATTGCTCACACAGATAATCAACAACATAATTAATAATTATTTATATGACACCTATGGCAGAGGGCTTGGGATCACACAACAAAACATCATTTCCTTATGATCACTCAGGCATTTCTAACTGGTTTTCTTTTTTTCTGCCCGTTCCTGACTTTCTCTGGCTTTCTGGGCCAGTTTTTAATGTTTGGCACAGGTTTTTCAGTTAACTTTCCATCAAATGTGCTCTTCTCTATTATAAACCTCTCTGGAGTCCCACTTGATTGACAGAGTTTTTCCAGTGCCACAACTTTGTCCCCCTGTAGAGCAACCTGGATTGGCATGAACAGCCAGTAGCTCTGTTGGCTTCAGCTGCTTTTATTTGTCCCAATTTGTGGACTGATCCCTGACTGCACTAGGATGTCAAAAAAGCAGAATTTCTCCACCTCTTCTGCATTTTCCCTGGCTAAAGCAGGGCTGTGGGATGCTGTGCTTGGGCTACAACCAGGATGTCTGTCCTGGGGATGACTTCTGAGCAGAGCATTCAGATGCTTTCTGTTGGGTGGGATTTTACTTATTTCAACCAAAGATTTTATTCTCAGACAAAGCCAACCTTCTGCTAGCCTTCCTGGCAGTGCTTTGACTCACATTATGCAAGGAGCTCCCATACCCTGACTTCAGGGTGACCACAGGGCAGCTTTCACTGTGCTTTGCTAATGTGGGGAATTCTTGCAGCTGCTGGCATCAAGGGTGGCATGCATCAGAAATGCTGCAGCCACATCCCACGAAGCCACCTCCCCTGCAGTGCTGGCAGCCTGAGCTGTGTCAGGGCAGCAGGGATGGCTGTGGGACAGCACAAGTGAGCCTTGTTCCTTCTAGAACACATAGAGGAGCTCCAGGAAAGAGGTGAAGCTGCTGTGAGCTGAGTGCTTGGGACAGGCTGACACTAAGAATGGTGAAGGGGCTCACTGGGAGATGGGAAGAGCAGGAAACCAGGGAGCAGCCCTGTAATGGGATATTGGTAAGGTGTAGCTCATGCTGTAGAGATTCATTTCTTATGAGCTTTGGAGAGCAGGTCAGGTGTCAAAATGCATTTGGGAAAATCTGAAGACGTGTTTTGGATGGGGAGAGAGGGGGGAAAAGCTGGTGTCTCACTGGGAATGTTGCTCCTGTGCTTGAGGAAAGGTGTTCTTGCACAGAGGATCCTTGTACTGAAGGAGCAGAGGAAGAAGCTGCATCTGAATAGGATTTCAGAAGGCAGGAGATCCTAAAGCAGGCTGCTGCAGTGTGAAGATGCCAGAAGGGAAAGGTGTGACCTGCTGGTGTCACCTGCCTGCTGTGGGAAGGCCACTCTTGGCCTGCCCCCTCTCTGGATGCCTGTTTGTGGAGTTGGGAGCCCAAAGTGCCTCTGCCATATCTGCCAGCCTCAGCCTGAGGCTTGGAAACTGTTTGCTGGCACCATGTGTTGCTAAGCAGATGGGCCTCTGTGTTTGTACCCGCTCAAGTTTTTCAGAGAGGGTGGCTTTGGTGTGGCATTTCAGTTATTGTTGCCAGCACAGAAAAACAGAAGGAAAAGCATCTCCAGTTCTTTACCACCTGCTTCCCCTTCCTCTTTGTGGCCCCCATCCAACACCTAAGTAGGTGCTTGCCCACAAAATGCGCTGGGAGGAAAATGAGAGTGAAAAAAGCCCCACCTATGTTGATTGCAAGATGCAACAGGTGAAATTCTGATGTGAGGAAATACCAGAAAAGTCTTACCTAAGCATGCTAAAAATACATGAGGGTGTGGCAGCTGAGTTACTAGAGGGGAAATTTGAGCTACTGAAGGAGCCTGTAAATGGTTTGAGTGTGGCTTGCCAAGGCACTTGCTGATCTCTTTCTCTGAGGGCAGGTACCAGCTGGGGTGTGTAGGTGATGGCAGCACTATGGGACGTGCCATGCAGTCCCTGCCCATGAAATTGGGTGCTGCAGGCAAGCAGCTGCCTGGATTTTCCATGCCATTTTCCTTCTTCCTAGCAGGGCAAGGGTTCAGTCTGTTTCCATGGTCTGAATTTTATAACAAATGATATGTAGGGTGCGTTTTTGATTAATCATAAGAGTTCCATTTGAAGTGTGATACAGCAGTGGAGCTGCAACCAGTCTGTGCTGTCCTGTCCTCCTTGAATGGAGTGAAAGAGTTAAGAACAATGCTTCAGAGTTAAAATAGAAAAAATTATCCAAAATGTTTTGAGAATTCTTACCTTCCCTCATTAAGTTTCCACCTCCTTGGTACTTGTGGCTTCTCCCCCTTGGATAAGGGGATTATTGCCCCTGAAAACTGCATTTTGACAGATTGCCTAGGCCTCATCAGCCGATTGGATACAAGCTGACTCGTTTCTCTCTGTCCCACTGAGTGATCCATCTCTCTTACCCATTGATTTTTCTGTCCTTGTGTCTTGAGATTTATGGGACTAGATGTATCAGAGCACAAATTCTGTTCCCAAACCCTTGAAGGATCAAAGTGGTTAGTATTTCACATCTTCAGCACCCTCTTCTTCTCCCTCTGTTCAGTAAGGAAAAATAAACCATTATGTGTTAAAAACATGTAGCGACAGATTTTCTCATCACCCAATGGTTCTACATACCAAAACCAGTCTTTGTTGCTTTTTTGTGTCCATCCACCCCTCGCCATGGCAGTTAACACAATTCCATAGTTTGTGAGCTAAGAGGCACTGAGCATATGGGAGACTTGTGAGTTACATAATTTTCCTTTTTTTTTTTAATGTAATTTTTTTTTTACCAGATCTCTAGCTGGTGAAGAAAGAGACATATTGGGAAAGAAGGTGTGGGTGAAACAAGGACAACATTCTCCTTGTGCTTGGCCACATGGGTTGGTTTGTTTTTTGGAACTCCCTCTCCTGCAGATGATCTGCCCATAAGTATCTGTTGCGCTTTTTGGCGATATTTTCTCCTCAGCATTGTTTTTCCTGCCTCTAATACAAAAACATAGTGATATTTTTTTTTTTTTTTTTGGTGTGTGACCACATCAAGCATTTGGATCTTTTCTTCCTAAGGGGGAAGAACAAGATATCTTTTCCCTCCTCCTTTGTTGTGCCTGATTATAGCACTAGGGTGGAGATTTTTTTGCTGTGTTGATGAACAGGACTCCTGTGTCACTACAGATGTTGCCAAGAAAGAGGCTGATTTAAGATATATTTTAGAGTGTGAGCTCTGCCTGAGAAGTACCACTATATTTCTGCTGCCTCTGGGAAATTTAGCTGCTGCGTGGCTGCCAGAGGAGTGAATGTGCACCCTTTATCTGATCACCACTTCACCCTTGCTCAGTCCTTCATGGCAGCATCCAGTGAACACTCTGGGCATAGCTGATGTCTGGTATGTTCTGTTGGAAAGCTGAATGATGCATTGCATTGTTCAGCAAAACCAGTTGGTGTGTTTACTGTGAATTTTTGGAGAAACAAAATCAATAACATTTATGTAACGCTCCTGTCATCTACTTCAGCCTCTCCCTCATAACTGCGGGTGCCTTTCCTGAAATGAGTAATGAAATATATTTAATTGTACACTGTGATGGTCACAGGACAGCGGCTCCAAAGCTGTTCTGATCACCCCAATGTACAGTAAATACTCCAGCAATTTTCACGTGTAAATGAGCATAATTTAGTGCAGTGCCTGTTTGTAAATGAGCACAAATAGCTGTGCTGGGTTCATATTTTTACTGTCAAGATTATTATCCCTCTGAAGGCATGGAGCTGCTTGTTGCAGCTGTTTTACTGTGCATTCTGCAGAAAAGGTCCCTGGCTGAGCTGAGCAATCCTGTGCAAGGCAACACAGTTGTGCTGCCACTGAATCACAACATGGCTTTCTGCTTATTTGTATGTTATATTATGTGCCTCGAAAAGATCATCTGCCTGTGTCACCTTAGACTTGCAGGGAGGAGGTGTCAAGTGGCTGCAGTTCTCACTGTCCTGCACAGAGAGGGCCAAGCAGTTCATCTCTCACAGTTCATGTCTGCTGTGACAGAGACCAAATGGTAAATGGTTTTTTCTTTCCCCATGAGGGAGTGCACCTCCAATATTGTTCAAGGGAAGTGTCTTAAAAAAAATTATTAGAAATTTGTTTCAATCTCAACTATGTCTTTGTCACTGTAGATAGTGAGGAACTGATGTTCAGGTCACAATTTACTAAGTGGATATTTTCCCATCTAGATGATCACCCATCTAGACTAATTTTTCCTCAGTGATCTGTAATAAAGTGAAACTCCTTCAGAAATGGTAAAAGTGGAAGTCCTTCATAAATGAGATATGGGTTGGTGTGGGTCAGTGATGCAGGCCTGTGATGAATCTCAGTCTGCCCATCAGTTGCCTTTCCTTGGTTTGCTCAGAAGAGATCTGTGTACCACAACCTGAAACCCACTGTGCAAATCACCCTGAGTTCCAGTCACAGGTCAGGGAAGGCAAGGAGGCAGGGACGAAATCAGATTACAGATATTCTTGGCAGTCCTCTCAGCTCTTTAAAGAGTTTGCTACTTGTCTCTTTACTACTCATTTTGTCTTCTGCTGCCGACTGCAGTGTAGGAGCATCTGATTATTATAGAAAAGATGTGGGATTATCATACTGAAGCAACTAAAACAGTGAAACTTGTTCTTGGCACGATCCAAAGCCTGTTAAAGCTGGTAACAATCTCTGCTTTCATTGCTCAGCCTTTCCTAACTCTGTCCTCCATAAGAAATGCTGTGTTGGAACATCTCAAGAGTCTGGTGGGTGCGTGTAAAGAGCCACAGGCTAAACAAGTCTGTGCAGTATTTACCAGAGGCACTGAAGCTCCTTGTGTAATTTTGCAGCAGAAAACCTGGCAGGAAACAGCTTCCCTTGATTTGGGGGTTCAGCTGGGCACTGTCCTGTGCTTCAGCCATGGGGAACAGCAGTGCAGGATCACAGGCTTTTGGGATATGCTGCACATCTGAGCCTGAGGGGGCCCAGGCAAAATGTCCTGCTTGTAGTGCAGACAATGTCTGGACTCCCTGACTGGAGGAGCTGTGGTCAGAGGGCTGAGTAACAGCAGTCCTGTGCTGGTGAGGCTGGAGGAGTGCTGGAATGCTTTCCCTGACTGCAGGCTGCAGCACAGAATGAAGGGACTGTGTGGGAGATACAAAGCTCTGCATCCTGTCTCTGCAGCCTCACCCCAAAGCTGCGATGGGAAATCCTACAATTTATCCTCAGCAATGTCCTTAATCACTTCCCAGGATACTACTTTTTTCCTTTCCCTTCTTTTCAGGCTGAGGAAGTAGCTTTCTTCTAAGTGGATTATGCTACGAGTTTATCCCATCTGACTCAGCTCTATCCACTGCTTGGTCTGTTCTGAGTCAGTCCCTTCCTAGGAATGCTGTGATCATTGTTACTGGTAGAGACCTTTAGCTCCAGCTGGACAAAGCTGGCAGCTTTGGGCTTGGAGTCATGATGTCAGGGCTGTGGATACAGCAGGGTGGGAACCCGTGCCAGGCGTTGGGATCTGCCCAGTGGTGCCAGCGAGGAGCTCAGCGTGCCTGGGAACGCCTGCTTGAGCTGCATGGGGAGCCCTTACAGACAGCCCTTCCTGCTGCTGCTGGGTGTCCCAGCTCAGGGTGTGTCTGTGCTGCCTGGTGGCCGTGGCAGCTCTGCAGGTGCAGGTCTGCACGGCACTGGGAGGGCCATCCCCACAGAGGTGTTGTGAGAGAGAGGTCAGTGGGACCAAAAATAACATTTGAGGCCGTGTGTGTGACAAGCTAAACCAGACTATGCTCATATTTGCTGAATTAGCTGCAGCACCCGAGGTGACTTCTTGTGCTCCTGCACCATCTGTGGGAGGACAGGCTGAGCTGGGACAAAGCCAAGCAGCACGGTCAGCCTGTCCTCACTGCTGTGGGCCACCAAGGTGAGTTTGTCAGCAGAACGAGGAGAGGAGGGCTGAGGTAATAAAATCTCTAAAGAGCTCCCTTGCCCTGTCAGAAACTGAGCAGTCCTTGGCATTATTTTGTACAAAATACTGATCATGACAGCTCTTAACTGCAGGGGATTTTCAGAAGCCTCTGGGGATTTTGTGTGGACATCTGGTTTTGGTAAAGCAGCTCCTTCTAAGAGAACAGCCATGCAAACAAGCTATTCCTGAGTGTGTAGGATTACCCAGTTTTAACTGCATTTGCCAGGTAAAAATCTCTGTTCTATCTAGGTACTGGAGAACACTTATGAGATGTTTCTTTGCTGCAGTCTTTGTTCTTCCATGGATCTACACCCTCCTGCTAGCCTTAGCTGCCTGACACGTTACAGACTGTCACCTCAGCCTTTCCCTAATGAAGATGTTCTTTGCCTGTTTGCTCATGGGTCTTCCCTGCCACTCCAGAGGTTTAAAAGAAAGAATGAGTTCAGGTTAAATTACATTAATGTGCAAATATGTACTGATTTCATCTACAGAACACTCTTACAGCTTCCTCCATAAAGCTGTACAAACAGCAGTAATCCTCCCCTCCCTGGACCCCATCAGTCACCAACATTCTCACACTGAGATGGTGAACTTTCTGTGACACCAGAAAATCTTGCCTGTGGGTGTGTGATGCTCTTACTGGTGCTGCAGAGGTAGGTGTAAGGTGCTGGAAAAAAAATCTCATTTCTTGTTTTCCAGGCTTGCCCTCATCTACTCACTGAACAACATCAGCTGTGGGGCTCGGTGTTCATTCCTTTGCTGCAGGGATCAGATGTGCAGGGAGGAGGGCAGAGGCTCTGGTGATGAATAAGGCAGAGCCCAATTTAGCTGATGAGATGTTCTTTGATAGACAGCTTTCATGTCATAAAAGGCTTTTGGCCTGTAGGAAAGGAGGAGCACCTCAAGGACACCAGTGCAACGTGACTTTCCTGCTGTGGTGTTCTGAAGCTGGGAGCAGCAGGTTAATTTACAGTGCCTCTCTTTCCCTGTGCTGCTCACCATCTGGCAGGGAACCCCTCTGCTCCTCCTGGCACACAACACACAGGTACTTTAAAACCAGGCATCTGCAGAAGCAGGAACAGGCCCTTACTGAATGTACCTTAAAAACAAGGCTCTGTCCAGGGCTTATAGCAAATATGGCTTTCCTGAAATATAAGTTGTCCGTAAAATAGGGACATCAATGGAGATGATCACAAAGCACCTCCCTTTTGGTGTGGAAGCTGCTGAGGCTGTGCTTGCAAGGCACAGGACTTGCTCTTGATCTCTGCAAAACCTGTTATGCCCTGGAGGCCTTTCATGTGTCTAATATTGCAATTACACTTGTGTCTTTGCAGGTGAAGGCCAGGGGCTTGTTGCACTGAACTTAATTATATTAGTACATGATTTCTCTTCTCCAAGC
The DNA here is from genome assembly GCA_013397245.1 of Thryothorus ludovicianus. Taxonomy (NCBI): domain Eukaryota; kingdom Metazoa; phylum Chordata; class Aves; order Passeriformes; family Certhiidae; genus Thryothorus; species Thryothorus ludovicianus. Next base: position 1,589,291 of record VZTB01000708.1, on the reverse strand, counting down.
CTTCTTTAAAGATGACTCTGTATTTCATCCTTGGAGCCTGAGGAAAAGGACTGTCTGCTAAAAGATGTTTTTAATGATGGAGGTGAACAGTTCTTTAACAAGAAAGACCTTCCTGGCTGAGACACCAAAGCTGGTGGCAGACGTTGGTGGGTACCATCTCAGCTTTAGCTTAGGCAGCCAAGCCAGGGAAATGAGTTGTGGTGTCTACTTGGAAGGTCCTTTTCTCTGGCTTGCTTTCCTCTTGTGTTTGCAAGGTAGAGCAGAGGTAAATCCCCTTTGAGGGAAAGCTGTAGGAGGGGATCACCTGAAGCCTAAGCTGTGTGGAATCCAGCATGAGGTATTTGTTTAAGCATCTCTGCTGTATTCTCATGACCCTTGACTTGCTTAGTGCTGTGTGTGACCCTGGTGGGTAAGGAGAGCCACTTAGTAAAGAAGTGCATTTCTGGAGAGCAGCAGAAAGATTTTCCTCACAGTTTGGCTCTTGTATCTCTGCACTCTCTGTAAGCTGGATAAAAGCCTCGGAGGAATGATTGTCTGAGCAAGATTGAATCTGGAAGAGAGGCTCATGGATCCCAGGAAGAAACTGGCTGTCAGAATGTAGTATTGACTTGAAGAAAGCAAGTCCTTGGAGGCAGTATTGACTGTCATTACTGATGTAGTGGAGACTGCCTAAAGTGCCATTTCTTGAGAGTGGCATCATTTTTTTGCTGTACTTTTTTTCTTTTTTTGTCTCCTCCTTTTTTGCTTTTGAAGAGGGTTGGCAGAAAAACAACACGAGCACGTGCCATGAGTGAACTGATGGCAGATACTGAGCTGGAGCCTGCTGAGGGACTTGTTCTGGAATGAAGGGCAGAGAGGGGGTCCTGAGGGACTGGTTCCCCTCAGCACACACCAGCCTGGAACTGGAAGTGTTTCCAGCCCTTGTTCGCAGAGAGTAAACTCTCCCCTGGACTCACCCAAAGGCAAGAGCTGTGAGGCTTTTTCTTTCACCTGCCCACATTAGATTTTGCCCTCAAAAGTGGGGCTTCCATTCAGGAGATGCAGTACCAGGTCACAGAGAACTTGGTATAAACCTGAAGTCTGCGGTAGAAAATGTAAAGGGAAGAGGGTGAAGGATCTTAATGTTATTTTAAGACTTGGCAGAAATAGCCCTGGGGAAAGTGAATACAGCTGCTTCCCTCCTGTTTGTCTCTGGTATTCCTCCACTTGCTCTCTCAATGCTGGGCCTAAAACAATAGGGGGAAGAGCTCATGGCCCTTTGGGAATGCTGGCTGTTCCCAGCCCTTACAATTAGGCTGGGCAGAGCAGCACTAATTGAAACAACGCTGTCCCAGCCCAAGGGGCCATCTTGGTGTTTGGGATGGAAATTTCAAAGCCACTTGGTGGACATGTACTTTTTCTTTTTAGCTGGGTTTCTTGGTGTAGTTTTTTTTCTTCCCTGTCCAAGGAGGCCCATCCACATTTCTTCGGTGCAAAATGTGAGTTTTAAGTTCTCTGGCTTTAGTAATACATCTGAATTTCAAAAATTCCTCTTTGCAAAACTAAGTATTTTTGGTTAGGGTTCTGTTTCCATTTTTCAGCTTTCAGACAACTCAACAACTGCTTCAGAACATAATGACTTTAGGCTGTGCATTCCACAAAGCTATATCCAAAAGTCCTTGAGAAGCACGTGGGCATCTCTTGAAGCCATACAGCAAAATTCCAGTTTCTCATGTACTTTCCTAATGGCACAGCCTGAGGATAAGGAAAGGAATAATAGGCTTGTGCATGCTAATTCTTTCCTTTTCCAGCATTTAACTTTGTACTAACTAAGTTCTAAAGTCCTTCACCCCTTAATGAGGTGCCTTTGGGAGCTGAGTACCCTATTAGCAGCCTACTGACCTCTTCTGGTGTCCTCATCAAAAACTGGGGTAGGATGGCAATACCCAGCCAGCTACAAGCAATCTGTGCACACTGATAATTATTCTCAGGGTGTTAGATAAAACCAGACATGCCCTGTTCCCAAGGCAATGTGGGAGGGATGGGAAAGGGTTGCTGCCCAGGCTGCTGGGTAGTGTGAGGATGAAAAGGCAGGAGAGATTCAGAAAGGGTGATGCAACATCCCACCTCTTATCACAGATCCTCACTCTGGCTGGCGCTGCTCTGCTCAGGAGGGCACCTGGCATTGTGGGGTATCCCAGCTGAGAGTCAAGGACACAGTGGCTGGGATACTGAAGTGACTCAGTGTTTGGATGTCTGGACATGGTTTCAGGCAGTGGATTTGCTGCATTGTCCGTGACTGAGATGGTTTTGGATAACTCTATTGTCCAGCTGTCTGGTTAAGGCTGAGATGTAGGTAGTCCTTGTTTTGTTCATCTAAGGAGGTGAAGGAAGCATTTTGAGGAGGCTGTTAAAATCATATTCTTGATTTGAGATGCTTTTTCTTCCCTCTTTTTTTTGCAAAAGGAAGATGCTTTTTTGGAAGTGATTTTATACTTATCCTTGAAATCTCTCTTCCCTGTATTTCCCCATCTGGATGCAGTTAGGCTTTAGATCCTCTTCCCTGTGACTCAGCATGCCTCTGTGGCCTCAACCCCCAAGGCTCTGCTCCAGGACTCTCTTGGAAGCAGCATCCCCTGTTGAGTGTGGCTTCCTGGCTGCTGTGATTTGTCCTGGGAAACTGGGACTCACTGACTTCAGCAATCTTATCTTCAAGGTACCTCTCAAGGTTTTAACTCAAAGCCTTGGAAGTGGTCTGGCATCCACGTTATCTGCAGAACTGACTCTGCTGCCATGACAGCTGAGATCAGCTGGAAAGTTTAGCTGGACAGGATTAAAAAATAAAAAAGAGCAAAAACTATTTCAGTCCTAATTAGAAACACTGGGGGAAAAAAAAATTGAGGAATATGTGTTGAAAAAGTTAACCAGCTCTGCTCATGACCTGTCTGGGAGTCAGGGAGATATCCAGCCAGGCTGTTGGGTCTCAGATTCTCTTGCTCCCTGGCAGGGGCTGTAGTGACCAGCCCAAGCAGAGCAGGGGTAGGAGGCAGGGTGGATGGGTGGCTCTGTGGGACAGCAAACCAGGGCACCCAAGTCAAAAGGAATTTGCCAAGGGCAGAGGGTGGATCAGTGGCAGAAGTTGACCTGAGTCATCTGGAGCCCTTTTTTGGGGGGAGGTAGGCTCAGTTCCAGAGGTGTCAGAAAGCAGACACAACATCTCGTGGTGCTTCAGTCTTGGCTCTGGAGGCAAAGAGGAGGCTGAGGCTTTGTGCTGGCTGAGCATGTTTTAACAGCACCCTGATACCAGGCACTTGATTCTCAGGGAAATTTGTCAGAATCCTGGCAGTGACTGAAGGTAGGAGTGAAAATAGGGATGGGGTTGTTTAAAACAGCTCTGCTGTTGCCTTCTGGAGAAGGTCACCAAAGGGGGGCTGAAGTGGACATTTGCAGGAATTGGATACTTGACTCCCCTTTGTGTCTGAAAAATGTCCATCCTGGATTCATTTTTCCCCTGAAGGGGAAACCTGTGTGCTAGACTGTCCCATTACACTGCAGCAGCCACAGAGATCCAGTTAATTTAAGTGCCTCTTACTTCAGCTGAAATATATTTGCAATTGGAATACCATTCCTGCTCACTGAGCAGAGTCCTGGAAGCCACAGGCTTTTGTGTGAGAGATCCAATTAAAATACAAAAAGAGAGATGAGGTGAGTAAAGCTCTCCCCACAAATTCTGGGAGGGATTTCCTGCATGAGGCCAGCCTTGACCTTGAGCATTCCCAAGTCCTTTCCCTGGGATGCTGACCCAGTATTCATAAATCATTTGAAGCATGAAGTGATCTTTTTATTTAATAAATAATAAAAAAAAAGTAATTGGATTGACATAAATTAAAGCTGAGTTAACCTGTCTGGAATAATTGGATTGGTAATAATGGGCAGCAGTGTGGATTGAAGTAGGTCACAGTTTAACCCGGAGGCCTGCAGAGGCTATTTTTTTTTTTTTTCTACCCCTCCCCTCCCTTGCCTTTTTTTCCCCCTCTGAGAGCACAAAGAAATGTGATGGGAGGGAGATAACCAGTGTGTGCCATGTGCATGGGGCTGCTCATATCTGGGGAATCGCTTTAGGGGAACTCCAGTGCCAAACTTGGATGTTCCTGAGAATAATGTTCCCTGATTCACTGCTGGGAAGTGACAGACAACTGTGACAGAAGCTGCATTGTGCATGGTTGCAGTGATAAATCATTTCACAGGGATTAACCCTCCATCCTTTCCATGCTGTCCTTACATACCACTGATATGGAAAAGGCTGGAAGAGCTGCTCTTTAATTGGGGCTTTCCAGTGACAATGAAATGTGTAAATCACTGGGGTTTGGTGTTGCTCTCTTCTTTTATTAGCATATCTGTAAATATCCCTCTAGGTTTTCTATGTATTTAAGTTTGACTGGACTCTTCTTGTGTCCTTGGGTGACAGCAACAGTGATAAATAACCACAGTGTTGAATAAAATCAGGAGTTTTTAACTCAAAGTAGCTTAAAGCTATTTTACATTGCTCTGCTTCTGACTTGAGACCTTCAACCCTCTTTAACTGCTGGTTAGAAATGATGAGTATTGCTGAAGTGCATCCAAAAGGAGTGATTCCTCCAACCCTTGAAAAATATCCCAGGCCTGGGAAGTAACTCCTGGATATTGCTTCAAAGCAGTTGCATGGTCCTCTCCCAAGACCTTGACTGGAAACATTGCTGCATTTGACACCATATCCTTCACTCCAGTGAAATCCAAATCCACCAAGGCACAGATGTTATGCTAAGCACATGAGAAATCTTGTCTCCATTGGGATAAAGACATTTCCAAAGGAACCACTTCCCTAAGAGTGGCAAGAGGCCAAGAGTACCACTCAGGCAGTAGAAAAATGAGCTGTGTAGAAATCCTCTTGAGATGAAACCCTCTTCTGATCCTGAAGCAAGCAGGATATTGAGAATATGTGCTAAGGAAAGGTTCATTGGGAAGGACTGGAGAAGTGAACCTGCTGCAGACCATGCTGGAGATGTGGAGCCAAGCAGGGATGAGGAGGCAGTACAGAGAGACCAGCCTTCCTCCTTGCTTCTCACCCGAGCCATTCCGGTCTTGTTTGCTTTATTCTGTAAGAAACTGATGATGGTTTTGTAGTTGCCATAGTTGCTTTATTAGGTGAAGTTAACTGGACTGTGCTCAGTTCCTGCGGCCAAATCCTGATGCCTTTCCAAAATTCCATAAGTAGTTCTGATTGTCATGTTAGAACCACTCGCTGCAAATGGCTTATTTGGAACAGTGGTCGGTGTAAAACGTGTCCCTAGCCATGCTGCATCACCTCCTTGGCAGGGAAAATAGGTTTTGAAGAATTACTTGCCACTCTAGAGCTTTCTTCTGTGGCCACACCCTGATACTGCTGGGCTCAGTGGTAAAATTTCTTGTGTTTTTGGTGGGACACTTGGTACAATCAACAATTTGGTGAGCAGGCAAATGCATCCATGGCAGGGAGTAGCTGAGCCAGGGCTGCCCCATCACACTCTGTGCTGTGCTCCTGGGGGAAGGATCAGCAGTCCCAGTGCCCTTCCAGGACAAGGGAGGGCTGAGGGAAAGGGAACACTTCCGAGTCACCATCTGCTCAGGAATAGTCCAGCTCGACGCTTTTCTTTGCCTAGAGCTGACGATAAAGTCACAGCGTGGACTTAAATAATTAGGAGATGCCTGGCTTTGGAGCAGAGAGTCACTTCTTTCCCTGCTGACCTTGGCTGATTAGCAAATATTTGGTATTATTTGTAGAATCCTATCAAAGCAGCCCAGAGGTATTCATCTGCTTAAAAGCCTCTGGGAGATCTCTCTCCCCCATGGGGGTACTGCCCATCCTGGCTCTTCAAAGCAGCTTTTTTGATTAGCTGACGGGAGATGCGTGTTTAAGATCTTGTGTTTTTTTGATGCCTTTTTTTTCTCCCCACCTCCTTTCAAAGAAGGGAGAAACTTAACATCACACTAGTCCCTTTGTGGCAGTTTGGAAGTTAAATTTACCAGGACCATTATCTTTAACAGCTGCTGCTGTCTGACAGATTGAGTTTATAGTCGGTCTTATAGGCACTAAAATCACTTTTATCCTTGTGGGTCCAATTTCAGAGCTATTCAATTTATTATCTCTAACAGCTTAACAGCTGTTCTCCCCACTCCCTCGTACCCCTCTGCCCCTCACTCCCTCTGGCTCCCCAAAGCTCAAACCTAAGGGTCACCCCTTAATCCTGGAGGCAGGAGCAGAGATGTGCACGTGCTCTTCCAGCAGCACCTGGAGCTTTGCTGGAGCCAGGCAGCCTCCAGTGATGGAGGAGAGCCCTGCTCTGGCAGTTTTCTCCAAGCAGAGCACCAAACCATGACCACAGCAATCTCACAAGAGCTGTTCCTCTCTCAGCACCTCGGCAGAGGAATCTCCCAGTCCGTGCCTCAGTTCCCTCTCAAGCAGAGGCGGTAAAGCTTCGTCTCTTCAACTGGTGAGGCCACTGTGCACCTTGGCAGCAATTAGTCAGCTGTGTTAATGGGCCAAAGGGAGGCTGGCTCCTGCTGCAATTACTCCCTGCACAGCAATGGCACACGTTTCCCCTTCCACCTTTCCCCCCGCCCCATCCCCTCATTTTTCTCGCTGCTCTGCAGAAGCATTGATTTATTGTGTGAGTAGACACTGTGATGATGAGATATATTGTGAAAAATTGCTGAAAATTAGTAGCGAGGATTCTAAGATGGATTTCCCTTATTTCCCTGTAATGGTGGTACATGATCTATTGCACCTTGGCTGGGGCTAAGTTTCCCTGAAGTTAATGGGAGGCTTCCTGTTGACACATGTAGTCTTCGGATCAGACCTGTGGAGTTTTGGCACTTGTCAAGTGATAGCAAAATCTCAGCAAGTCTTGTGGCACAAAGGAGACTATTCAGACCTGTCACTGAGTGTCTGTTTCATTCTTTTCATCTTCTCCTCGGTTCTATTCAAGTTCTTACGCTGCTCTTGTTCCAGTGGTGCCCGAGTGCCCTCCAATGGTGCTAATGCTCCCACAAAGAGATAATAATGATACCCGGCTGCTTCAGAGAGTCCCTTTCTGCTCTGCTTCATTTCCTTTCCACCTTGCAGACAGTCTGATTATACCCCGTGGCTATTCCTACTCTCTTGTCAGCCTCAGAAAGGAAGAAAGAAGTCATTAGAAACCAACGAAAATGTTAATTGTATCATAAATCTCCAAACAGAGCAGCATTTCAGCAGTTTATTCTGATTTGGGTGTGTGGCACTGCAGCTAAATCTGCTTTTCTTTTTCCTGTTAGTCACTGAAAGGCTCAGAAAAGATGGAGGAGACAGCCTGGTTTCAAAGCTGTTTGCAACATCAAATAGAGCTGCACAGTCTCAGCACTTAAACCTTAGACCTAATTTGGAAGCAATACTTAAAGAAGTACTGAATAAATTCTGTATGTTTTTTCTTTTTATTAGGCTGAAATAAGTGTGTGCATGCTCTTTTTCAGTGTGTATTTCAAGAATGGCTTTAAAGGCTTATGGGACTGAGAACACATCCAGCACTNTCAAGAATGGCTTTAAAGGCTTATGAGACTGAGCACAGCCTCTCTTCAGAAGGGTTGGGCTGATGCATCTTCCTAGCAGAGGAAAGGCGTCAGTAACAGTGTGATTGTGTGGCCACAAGAATCACTCGTTGTGCCAAAGCAACTCCAGAACTGGATTTAAAAAAAGAGGTTTGGAACCATAGCAAGGGGTGTTATAGTTTGCATATATAGTCCTATATAGCTATAGGACATGGAAGAAGGCTCAGAGCAGAGGGTGCTGCCAGCTGTCCTTGCAGAGGCTGCTGGGGCAGGTCATGGAAACAAAGCTGGTGATCTTGGAGAGACCTTAATAACTCGTGTGGGGGGTGTGACTGTGGGGGTGTATTCGAGGGAAATCCCTGAAGTGATTTCAGCTGGATAACAGGGGTAAATGCGATCTGCACAAGCTCAGGGAGCGCTGTTGGCTGCCAGCAGTGGGATTATGGAATTAGAGGATGCCTTCCCTTCAGGCCAGTGTCTGTGCAGAGCTCCCATCCATGCTGGGACTGTCCTTCTCAGGTGTGGCTGTACTGAGGAGTCCCACATCCAGCCTGTGCTGCCCTCACTGAAGCAGATTACCACGGATTGATAACTTCAGCACAGACTTGGCAGAGCCAGGAGGGGTCTCGGGGCTCAGGAGTGGCACACACCTTGCAGGCAGGTGGGTGGCAGCCTGGGGATGGGGACTGCAAGGTCTGTGGAGAGGCAAAGCCACTGCTTTGTCTTCCCCATCAGGTTCTGATGAGTTCAGGTCCAGCTGTTCTGCACCATGTGCACGGGTCTGTGGATGTGCTTTGTGCTTCCATCCTTTTTGCTTTTCTCCCTGTTTCAATCCAGTTTGACTGTGGCCAGTCCCTGGTAGACAGGAGGGAGGAGGGTTAATCCTATCCTTTTATCTTGCCCTTTGTCTAATTAAAACCACAACAAATGGCACAGTTTAGGTTTAAATGTAATTGTGTTTAATGAAACATTAAGGGCAATTAAAGGAGTTACCGTGGCAGCCTCTCTATACCCTCCAGGGTTATAATGGTCTGATGAAGTGCTCGTACTGGCTCGCTTGGCAGGGGGCTGTTAATTGCGTTAGAAACTGATAGTGGTTTTCTTTTAATGTAGAACTTTCTCTGGGTATCCATCTCGAAGGCATTTGCTTGTGATCAGTCTCTGGAAGTAGGGAGCAGCTCAGGGGCACGGTGGCAGCCCAGGATGGATGGGGCACTGGGGGCTGCCGAGGAATCCCCTCTCCTTGGCTGAGCCCCTGAGTTTTGGTCTGGACAGTCACTGGAGGCACCCACTGAAGCCCTGAGGCCTGAGCTCCCTTTCTGGCCTAATATTATGCTGGCTTTTTTGTTCATGGGAGACAATATCTTACGTTTGTTTTTTTTGCCTGGGAAAGGTTGTCCTGATGTAGTCAAGTCAGTTTGAGAGTTGCCAGCAAAAGGGAAAACATATTGTGCAAACTGAGATGATTCATGCTTGTAAACATTTTATACTTACTATCAATCTCAGACTTTTAAAAGAAGCACCTAGAGATCACTGCTGGACATTTCACAAACACAAAATTTGGCACCTTCCTCCTTAAAATGCAGCCTGAATTTAAAGCCAGTTCTCACATTTTAAGACTTTGACTCATGCCTGACTCACGCTGTTTTTAAAAATACAGATGGGAGTTGGCAAGAGTGTGATAAACTGAGGCATGGAGGGAGAGAAAAGGCAGCCCAGCACTGCCACTGGGGTCAGGCTTCCCCCACACCATCCCCAAAGGTAACCCCGAGGGAGCCAGGAGCAGAGCCAGGAACAGGATGCCCAGCTCTAATCACTTTCCTGCATCTTGAAGAAATAAGCCCTGCCAAGGCAGCAAAATAAATACCAGTTTAACACTGGTGCTGTAAGTAGACAGCAAACAGTCCCCTTGCAGAAGAAGCTGGGCAGATGAGCCCTTCTTTGTCTCTGCTGCCTCTCTATAGAAACTGGCTCGAAGACAAGGTTAGCTGCTGCCTCCTCAACACGGGGCAGGTTTGACAGCAGCTTTGTGGCAGCAAGGCTGCCTTCACATCCCTGACAGGATGACTGCTCTGTAAATCTTAGTAAAAGATGTCACAGCAACACGTGTCCCCCAGAGACTGGGAGGGGAAGGGAATGATATATGAGCGAAACCTGTCTCTAGAGTCCTGCCATCTATTTCTCAAGTCTTAAGAAAATGCTGCCACTGTGCTGCCTCCATTTGTCTCTAATAAATATGGGGGGAAACTTCTAAAATAAGATGCCTTTAAATATTTTTTAAGGCAGAGGTTATTTTTTAACACAAAAGACCTTTCATTTTCCTTTCCTCAGCACATTTTCCCGTTGTGCTCATAAATAAATAACTTAATGCACCTCCTTGTCTCCACCTGCTTCCTGCCCCGTTCAGCGGGTGCTTCCTGAGAGCCAGGCAGTTATCTCAGCCTCCAACAGCTCCTGGGGATCCTCCAGCCTTTCCACAGCGTGAGGGGGGAACACATGGACCCTTATCTCCATCTTGCAGCCCAGGAGCCAAAGCCTCTGGAGATCTGGGACTTTTTCGTGCTCACTCAGGAAACCTGTGCTTGATCAGGAGCTAAATCCTGTTCAGTTTTTTTGGGGGGAGTTAGGGAATTGTGACTTGGACATAACAACAACAGTATTTTTGGGTGGTGACTTCCCTTACAGTGTTGTGGGCTGACTGAGCATGGAGTTTGTTTTACTGGTGTGTGTTTGTGTGGCTGTGTGTGCCTCAGGGACAGGTGCCTGTGGCTTGTCATGGTGCAACACAGCCCTTGGTGTGCTGAGTGTGCTGTGCTGAGGAGCTCTCAGTGACCTGTCCTGGCCCTCAGCGGTGGGATCCAAGCACAGGATCCTTCCTCTTCCCTGGTGTTCAGATATGCAAGGAGATATATTTGGTGCTGGCAGTGTATTTCATTGAAAGGGTTTTTTCCCCCCAGACCCAAAAGTATTCTGAAAGTGTTTCTACCTGAGACTTCTGTTGATTCTTTTCCAGACTTTGTGGCTGCTGGGTGCCCAGACTTGGTATCACCCATTCCTGCTTGTCTCTAGTGGTAGGAAATCAAGGAAAACGGAAGTGTTAACCTGAAGGTTTCCTTCCATGGCCCTTGGGGGGCTGTTGGATAGGTCTGCCCATGCCTTGAGGAGGTGTTTTGCATAGCAATATGGAGAGTTTTTCTCCTGTTTCCTCATCCTTTCATGCTTGAAGAGCTCTGTGGCAGCAGGAAATTGTCTCTAAGGAGGATTGATCTTGCCCTTCACAGGGATTAAGGGCCTCTCCTTGGTCTGGGATGAACTCCCTTGCTCCCAGGGAAGCTGCGGGGACTGCTGTGTTTCACTTTGATTATTATTCTTTTTCTTCCCCCATTTGTGGATCCAGAAGGCTGTTCCACAAACGCCTCACCCTTTGTGCTCTGGGATCCCTCAGTGCACCTCTCCTTGCTTTTCCCTGGACCATTACTCTCCTGATGATACTGGCCTGTAGAACAGTGGGCATGGGAAAAAGGGATAGGGAGGATAAATTAGATCATCCCCACTCAGGGTGCATTGATCCTCATCATCTCCACTGCCCCATCTCTGGCCAGACACCGTTTCTTCCCTGTGCTGCCCAAGTGGTGCTGCGGGAGCAGGGACAGGACATTCACACTGCTTAAGTAAAAAACATAATGATTTAAGTTTTATTTAATTTAAACAATAAAATGGCCATTAAACAAGTTATGCATTGACCACCTTACCATGCCCTCTAGTGCTAATCCTGATTAAGTGTCTTTATTACTTGGCTCAGTTGGCCTTTTTTAAATGACAACGAAACACTTGATAGCACGAGTGCAAACTCTTTCCCTTTTGGCAATTATCTCCCTTCCTACTGAGTTTTGCAGGAGGAAGGAGAGGGGGAGAGGGAAGGAGAAGGGAGAGCGGGTTGGCCAGGGGAGAAATCCAGCAGCACCTGATCCGTTTATCACACAGATATGCCATAGTGGAGGCTTAATGGAGATTTAAATAATTCAGAGCACTCAGCCCCGCTAAAGCTGTATAATGAGCCTTCTGCACTGTGAGCCACTGCTCGGCTGAGCATACGAGCAGGGAGGTCGTGTGGTTTTTCCATGCATAATTAAAGGGATAAAAGGGGATTTAGAGCAACAGTGTTACAATGAAGCATGCGGACAGAGGCTTCACTTTTATTTAACTTGGAAATGCCAAACTGTTTTTGACTTGCAGAATAAGCTTCCCTCTTTCCTTTTATCCTTTTTTTTTTAATATATAGGAAAAACATATTTTTATATATATTTCTCCAGTTCCTTACTGACCTGCCCCTGCTCCCCTCTGTCCCTTAAGCATGGGATTGTTTCTAAAGAGGATTCACAGTGATTCTTGTTTCACACTGGGACAGCAGCTCTCAGCTCTGTGGCTATTCAAGGTGGAACAAGCAGGCATGAGCTGAGAAGCCTTTTCCAGCATGTTTCATGTTCCCTTTGTTTCTGCTGAAAGGAATGTCTCCAGATGAAAAGAAGGAAGATGGGAAGAACACTGTGTGTCACTTTAACTGTGTGATTTACCATTTTCTACTGTGTTGTTTACAAAATGTGGGGCAAAATATGCTGCCTGGATGAATGGCTCTGAGACAACTTGGTCATTCCTGGGTTTTAGTGCTCCTTTCTGCTCCTCTGTACTGTTCTTTCAGGAGCAACCAACCTTCACAGCCCCTGAGATGCTCTGTGGGGCACTTGGGTTCCTGCCTGCTGCACGGCTGGGCCAGGAATGGTGTTTCTCACGCTGCCCTTCATCAGCTTGCTGTATCTGATCTGCCCCTCAACCCTTGCTGTTGACAGAAGGAGAAAATGGCTTTGCATTATCCTCCTCCTAGGAAATGGAAGAGGATGTTTCTGTGCTGAAAGTTGCTATCAACCATGTCTCAAACACTGTGCAGGTCTGTGGTGATGATAATCAACATATCTTTCATTAACCCCTTATCAGTGGCCCAATCTGCTGTGGGAGAGCTCCTCAAAGCAAACAGGTCTGGTTTCATCAAGCTCTTCCCAGCCTGAATGAGTCTCCCTGCACTTCTCCCTGTGGAGTGGAGGCAAACTGGAGACAGCTCCAGTGGTCTGGAGGACCCTGAGAAGGCTGGGAAGGGCAAGCAGAAACTCATCTACAGTAGGATGTTGCCCCAGGTGACCGAGGAAGGTGAGCTCAGTTTGGCATGGCTACAAAATGAAGTTTATGTTGTGGGTGGAGGTAGAAGGGACTAAAAGGATTCAGGCTAGCAAAGCAAAGGTTGGGAGGGGTTCCTGCTTCTCCTTGTACATAGGGTGGAGAACCATTCTTGCCAGTCAAGAGCAAGAGAAAACGTGGAGTGGTGAGTGCCCAGTGGGAGCAGTGAGGTCTAAAACCCAGCTGGTTTTGAGGAGACATGATAACTTGCAGACAGGGATTCTATGATGTTTCCACCTGCAGAATACATGGATCATTAAATCAGGAGCTCCTTTTTGCCCTTTGATCCTTCATAACCCCTTTGCCCATGGCTGTGGGAGGTACTGCAGCAGCTCATGGCTGGCTCCCTGCACAGGAGTGCCTGTGTTCCTCAGGTCTGCCTTCACCACTGTCCCAGGCAGAGCTTCAGATCCGCTTGTCACTGTGATGTACAGCCAGGAGCACAAGCTGCTGCCACACTTAATCCCTAGAATTAATTAATTATTTTCCTTTAGATAAAGAAAACAAGAAGGAATCTGTGGCTACTGCATTTACCTTAATGGCATGTGTCTGTCAGTTATTTGTTGCTGGGTGGGAAGCCAGGGCTGCTGTGACATCTTGCACGGCCACCGTAATGGAAACATCCATCTTGTCTCCCTCAATGCACACTCTCCATTTAGGAATTTCGAAAACACTTCTGTCAAATATCACTCTCTGCACAATCCTGTTAGCAGGGCTGATGAATGGAGTCTCAAATTAAGACCGATCCCTCTGATAACCACAGTGCTGTAGGAGAGTCATCTGCTCAGTCAGAGCTATTTATTATATTTGATTAGCTGGGATGGCAATCTTCACAACCCACTGTAAATTCTATTAGGGGCACTCTGAGGCCCAGAAATGCAAATTAGACTTCCCAACACACATATGCATACATATCGCCTCTCTTTGCAAATGGGTAATTTCCTCACATTTCTGTCAATGTTGTTACAAGAGAGATGTGGATGCCTTCCCTTTGCCAGGAGGGAAGGGAGAGGGATGAGTGGGACACTGCTGGGTGGTCACACAGCCCCACGTTCTCTTTACTCTCCATTGTGAGACCCTGCACGGCAGCAGCTGCAGCAGATATTTTGTGAGCCCATGGCTCTCTCCCTCCCAGCTCTCACTAGCCCATGTCCTACAGGCATCCCCATCCAAATGGCTGCTCAGGAGCACAGGTCTGTCCAATGCTGGAGAAACCTCGTGGAGACTGGCCTGTGGTGAAGCTGTAAAGACAGGGCAGGCCCTTCACTCTGTTTTGTTTCTCCTTTATTTGACTGAGACAGGCCCCAGGCAGCTCCAGCTGCCTGTGTGACACCAAGTCAGGCTGGAAGCTCAGGGCTGGCTCTGCCCTGGCACAGCAGTGGCCATAGGAGCAGGATAGGGTTTGCAGAACAGCTCCATTAATAATCATTGGACAGGTGTACTGAGGCCTGTGCATAAAAGGCACATTTCAATCAGATTGTTTTTGTGGATGGTGTTGCTGCAGGTCACTGAGATGCCTTTGACTCCAGTGGAGTTTGCATTAGCTGTGTCCTTTCAGGAGAGGCTCTGTCCCCTGGGCAGCTCACAGGATAGTGCATCCACAACTTACATTTGTTTGTGGTGATTAATTCTGCCAATAACTGAAGGAATTTATTAAGGGCAAGCAAAGCAAAGGTTATTTGGGAGCTAACAAGCAGCACTATTGGTGGCTTGCTTTCTTCTTCTGGTCATATTTTAAGAATAATTTTCATAATGGCTCATTAATGTCTGCATTACATAATCTTTTACTAATACACATTATCTAGTAGTGTACTATCTATTGATCTAAGGGTTAGGTTCATCAAAACTGGTTATTCTGTGAATAACAGATTTTTAATAAATCCTTTTTTAAAGGGTGACTAAACCTCTAAAAGAATAACACTGACATAAAATCTGATCTTTATCTTTTCCCCACCTTAAGTTCTTATACCTGTTCAGTAGGATGCTTACAACATCTGTGTCCCTTTGATGTGCTTCCCATTGTGTGTGTTTCCCTAGGATTTTTATTAGGACGAGCTGCTGCAATGCTGCATGGCTAAAAGAAAATCCTTATAAAGCTGGAGGTACCTGGCCTCAAAGTGTATTTGAATCTTCTTAAGCAGTTAAAAAAAAAAAAAATTCTCAACACGGTGAATGAAAATCTTATCTGGGCATGATAAGGATCCCTTGGTCCCTGTAATATAATGTAGTTTGTTTCTTCCAGCCTCACAAATGCTTTTGTTATCTTTGCTTTGATTTTTTTTCTTCTCCCCTCTGTATTGCTTTGATTTTTTTTTTCCCCTTCTCTTTTCTCTTTCATCACTGTTGCTTGTAAATCCTTCCCTTGGTAGAGATTAGAGTAGGAATGAGTGATAGATGCTGTCAGTAACAGGAGCTAATTTTACCCCTGATAATGGCTCTGTGGTTTGCACAGACTTTGCTGTGCTGGTGCAGACAGGCACCTGGGGGCCCATCCTGCCTCTGCCCTGCTGGGCACTGGGGCTGAGCTGTTGGGCAGGGTGGGCTCTGTCCTGGCAAAGCCTCATACTGGGAAGAAGCTTTGCCAGTGCTTCTCACCAGTGAAGAATTCCCTCCAAGCTCACAAATAAAGCAACAGCCATTTTTGGGTTTTCCATGAAGAGTGTTTTCCTTCTGCACAAGAGTGTGCACGTGGTTGGAGTGGGAGAGCGGGGTGATCAGGATTGGGTTCAGCCCCATGTCTGGGGAGAGGATTTCCCTGGCACCCACGCAGCTCCCAGCCCAGCAGGGAGGATTTTGGGCTGTCATGGGCAGGTGCCGTGGCAATGGCACTGGAAACTCATGTAGTAACACCACCAAGCATTGCTCAGGGTGGCACTACTCACTGCTGAGACCTTTTGCAGCCAGGACCTGCACATTGCATGGTGCCAGCTCTCCCTGTGAGCCACTGTTCAAACACTGAGGGCTGGGAGCCCAGAGGCTCTGCTGTGCCAGCCTTGTCTGCCCAACAGAGTGGCCCAGTGCTCTGGGGATGGGCTCCTTGCTGCTGCTTTGTGCTCATCCTGTGCTGCCAGCAGGCAGGGAGTGCCAGGCTGTGGGTGATGGCTGCCTCCACGTGTCAGGGGGGACCAGAGCTAGGAAGGAAGAGGGCTGCAGCAGTCCTCAGTTTGCTCTCAGCTGGGGGAAAAGCACTGCTGGATTGGCTCACCAGTGCCCTTGACCTGCTCTTCCCTGGCCATGCCCTTCATGGAGGATGGTGTTGAGTTTGGCTCTGCTCTTTCCCTGAATTAAGTCAACACTCAACAGTTGATTTTTCCTGGTGTTCTCACAAGGGACTGAGTTCTGGGAGGGGATTTGCACAGCAGATGAAAGATGGCTGAAAGGATGTTGGAAGTCTGAAGAAGTCTTGAGGAACAGCTGTCACAGCCAGACTCCAGTGCAGATGCCTGTGCTCTGCTCATTTGAAATTGCAGCTGCAGTTCCCATGAGGGTAATTCCCTCCTCCAGCCTGTACTGGTGAGTTTAATGGCTGTGGGTCATGTTCCAGCCCCGGAAGGGTTGCAGTGATCTTGTTTAACTGCTTGTCCTTGGATAAAGGTTGAGAGGAATCTTTGCTTTATTTGGTATGACACAGTCACATCAAGCCTTTGCACTTTTTCATTCCGGTAGTGGTGACTGAACAGATCCAGTAAGGCAGCTCATGTGGTGCTGTCCTCTCTTTGCTGCTTCTGAGGCAGAGCCAGGCCATCCCTTTATTTTGAAGTATTTCAGGTGTAGCAAGGTCTATTCTTCATGAAGCTGTTACCAGTTAGAGAGGTGGAGGAAGGATAATGGCACAAAGCTGTGACACAGCTGTTCCAGCCTGTTCCAATATGGGCTGGGAGCAGCTGATGGCCTCTGATTGCTGGTGTTTTTCTTAATTATGGTTGGAGATAAACAGGGGGTGGATAGAGAGCAGATGCCATCTGTGAGGCCAAGTCTTCTGCTGCTTGCAGGGTCTGTGGTAAGGAGAGTTCTGCTATGAAATAGTTTGTGCCTGTTGGGAGTGTTTGGGTGTTAATTCAGTGTAGTTTTGCTGCCTTTTGATGGGGTAATGGTAATCTGTGTAATTACAGGGTAGTTTCTCGTTAATAACTGCTTCAGTCACTTCTCCCTCCTGCCTCCCCCACCAGTTTCTTTTCTTCTGCAGCTTAGAATGATATTACTCATAGAATCATATGTATTTATTTTGTCTAATGGAAATACATGCAGTGGTATGTAAATTAGGCACAGGACCTGAAATGAGTTGGTCACTGGGACAGGGTTCATTCACCCCTGCACTATGGAGTCCAGTGGTGGCTGTGGGAGAGGAGCTGCAGGTGTTTCCCAAGCCAATGGTCTTAACAATTGCTCTCCTCACCCCTCTGGTGCCCCACCAAAGGAAAGTGGGTTTGTGCACCTTTTGGTCTTATTGTGCTTGCTGTGGACCCAAACTTAGAAACACAGAATCATTTATGTAAGATCATGAGTCCTACTGTTAACCTAGCACTGCCAAGTTTTTTATTAAGGGAAATCCAGTTTTTGACCTCTTTGGCTATGCAGGCTCTTTTCTCCTGTGTAATGTTCTGTTCTTCATCTCCTTTCTATTTTTTTTTTTATGGTATCTTTGCATTTTCAATCATATTTTCACATGAGCTGAAAAGGAAATCAAGAATCTGCCAAAACATTCATCATCTCTTTTCTTTTCAAAATAGCATTAGAAGTCAGGCCTGTTTCAGGGCCTGTGCATTGAAAATTACGCAACTCAGAGCTGAGAAATTGAAAAGTACTGTGAACATTGGTTTAAATTTTTAACCAAATTCCTGTCAGCTGCATTTCTTCCTTTTATATATTTTCCTTCTATTAATATTCTAGCAAATGGCTTTACAAGAAACAATGAATTTTAAACAAAGCATGGAGGACTTTTCCAGAGAATGAATTTCAAGTCATAAATGTGCATATTCTCACTGGGCTCTGAGAAACCACCCTCTGCAGAGCAGAGACGTGACATTGATTCCTACATCCAAAATCAGCCAGAATATCCTCTATTTTCAATACACCCAGCAAACAACTTAGCAGAAGATGGGTATCTCCTTCTCTTGTTTTGCACCAGTAAAACCAAAAGAGAAGTGGAGACAGAATTCATTGAATCATTTCTACAGAAGAGACTTTCACGTAACTCAATTTTTGTCATGAAAAAAACTCAATATCCTGACAGATTCTGAAAGGGCTTTCTGTTCAGGAGGAAATGGTAGGATATCTTTCTTGTGAGCTCCTAGGTAACCTACGAAGCTGGAACCACGTTGTCTGCAGAGATGCTCTGCACCTGCAGCTCCTCCTGGAGTCGGTGTGGATCAGGCTGGTGGCACAGACTCTGCTGTCATCTTGAGGGATCTTCTTTTCTTGCTTCTTTCTGGTTGCTTCCTGATGAACTTGGGAGTGTGTGGTTAGATTTTTCTGCTTGGTTTTCATTTCCTTTCTGCAGAGGAACAGTTTGTGGGTTCTACATCCTGCCTCTTCACCGCAGGTTTGTAACAGATTGGTGTGGGGAGCCAGCATCCCCAAAGGCAGGACTGAGAGAGCCTGAGGCTCCTGTGGTGCTCTTGGTACACAAATGTGTTCCAGCCATCACCCAGGCTTTATTCATTTCCAAACATCCCTGAAGATAATTGTGTTCTCCTAAGGCAGGAGGTGTCCAAAAGGATCGAGGGTACAGCTCAGAGGTGACACTTATTAGCGAAGAAGAGCTGCTAAAAGTCATCTCCTGCAGCACGAGTGCTGAGGTCACCTGCTGGGAGGCAGGGCAGTGAGACATCCTTCCCCAGAGCTCTGTGCCCTCTCCCTGAGCTGCAGACAAAAATAAGATGCCTTTAGCAGAACCATGACCTTCACGAGTACAAACTTACATAGACCCAGCCCATGGGATCCAGGGTGAAAGGGTGATGAGGAGAAGCAATTACATCCTGACACAATAACAAATGTGAGAGGCTCAGTGCCAGTGTTCCAGTGCCTGAGTTCACCCTGGGACTTGCAGGCCACTCGAGTTTTCTCTCAGGACCACTCACCCCACAGTGCTCTGAGGTGCCTCTCCTGAGGCTGTGTGGTGGTTGACATTCACTGTTCAGCTCTCCCATGGAAGAAGCTGTGGGTGAATAGTCCAGATATTTCCCCAGGGTCCTCTGGGGGTTTCTGGGCTGCAGGTTTAATCTCCACTACCCATTGCCTTCCCAGGCTGCTCTTCTTGAAAGCAGGCAGCTAAGGAGAGAGGGGAAAGCAGAGTGGGAGGAGAGCTTTCCTCTGTTTGAGGGATGAGGTGTCGTGAATCTGTGAAACCGGCTCTTTCTGGCTCCTGCAGGTGGATTTGGGCAACCCCCCCTTCCTTTCTAAGCCCAGCCTGCCTCCTGCTGAGCCAGTCAGGACCAAATGCTCCATCCCCCCTGCCAGCAGAGGCAACCTGTGCTAATGTGATGCAGGTCCCACGCTGCTGCTCCACTGCCGTTCCATCTGATTTGCTGGGAGTCTCCCTGCTTTGAAGGCAGCCGTTGTGTTATCGTGTCAGAAGGTAATTAAATAGACCCCAATTCTTCTAATTACTGCTCTCTCCTCGGTACATGCCTGCATACAGGGGTGAAGTGAAGGGTATGGAAATAATCGCTGACAGATCACAGCTGGAAATCCGTGGCACCTTGGATAAACAGTGAAGCAAAGGCAGCGCGCGCAGCCCGGGCGGCTCGGCGCTGCAATTACTGTGAAATCTGTCTGAAGAGATTGGGGCAAGGAATTGGAAAACACTGCAGGCTCTCCTCTCCAGAGAGCAGGATGTAACAAGGGGCTGGGTGATGGCGAGGAGAGGCGTGCCTGATACACAGAGTGGGTTTTGTTGCTGTTGGCAGGAATCTTCAGACAGAGACGAGGTGAAATAAGCAGGTTAGTGAGATGCACCTCACTGGACAGGGGCAGCAAGGTGAAGGAACACAGAGATCTGGCAGCTTATTAGAGATACAGGTCACCATTACATCCCTTGTCATTATTGTGCTGACAGGGCTCTGATGCTGGGAAGGTGGATATGCCCTGGGGTGGGTGTCTTGGTGCTCTCTCTGCCTAGAGACCAGAGCTGCAGTGAGACAAAAGTGACACCAGATCCTCCCATGTGCCACCCTTTATGCCAAGTGGTATGAGGTGATAAAAGCATCTTTGGCTTGTGCCTGTGCAGGTGTTCCTCACATAAGGTGAAAATGTTGTTGCCTTTGAAGTTGTTAGAGGTTTTCCTCCTAAAATTCAGAGAGGGAGGTTTCTTCAACAGTCCAGCACCTGGTGAGGTGTTCCAAGGTGTTGGATCATAGACAGTTGATTTGGCAAGGCACAAATGCTCCTGAAATGTCTTGCTGCATACAAGATGGTGTGTTGCTTCCTGTCTCATGTTTATGCTACAATCTTTAGAAAATCATCAGCTGCTGGTATCTGAATGCGTTGCTATTGCAGGGCTGGTGGAGGTGGAATAAATGTTTCAAAGATATGACCAGAAGCATCTTCCTGGGGACTAAAGCTTGGTTGTTAGAGAGCCAATTCTGCTTTATTACCTTTCCCTTTATCTGCCCTTCTGGTTCTAAAAAGGTCTCCTAATGCCTCATGGGGTTAATAAACCAGGAGTGGAGGCAGGAGACTTAATTTTGAGTCCTGAGCGATTTATGGGCTGGGGAAGTTGCTGCTTGCCAGGCGCCCGGAAGGCAGCAGAGCAAACGGTGCCAGCAAAGGGCTGCAGCTCGTCTGCTCTGCTCTGCTCAGTGGCACCAGCCACGGGGGAGTCTGAACATGTGTCTGTGGTGGTTAGAGAAGCACAGACAGAGCAAAGATGGGACTGTTTCCCCCCACTTACCTGCTGTTTTTTATAAAGGATCAGGCCCTGGTGAATACCCCTCTCATCTGTTGTCCTTTCGGTGAAGCTGTTTCTTTCTTTGGAAGATGAAAAAGCCTTTTTTTGAGCTCTGGGGCTCATGGAGTTAAAAACAGGACAATAACTGAGAGCTAGTGGTGATGGAATGGACAATGAGGGCAAGTTTAGCTCCGGAGCTGCTCCCCAGCCTTGCCTGCACAGCTCAGGTGGCCCAGGTCAAGGGCAGGAATGAACTCAAGCTCTCACCTCTGGACTGATCCCAAAGCCTGGGAGGGGTGGTACCAGCCTGGCTGCTGGGTAGAGCTGCTGGAGTTCGTGGATCTCGTGCTGGCAAAAGCAGCACTCTTCTCTGTGGGATGCTGGACTGCCTCCAGTGTTTCACAGGAGATGCTTCCTTCCCTGGGCTGCAGTCACATTGCCTTTTATTCTTCTGGGATTGGCATTACTCATGTCCTCAGAATCCACTTCCAGACAAAACACATGGGGCACTTATGCAGGAAACTGTTCTGTTTTTTTTGCCCTGTTGATTGTATTTGCTCCAGTGTTGTTTGCTTGTGGCAAGTGAAAGACAGTACCTGAGCCTGAGGGGAGAGATCAAGGACAGAGCTGTCTAATTCCCGTGGGAAGTCAGCTGGATGCTGTGCCTTGGAATCCTGCTAATCTTAATGGTCTCTGTGGGCTTAACCAGAGCTGATGAGATTAGGGCTTGTGCAGATCGTGTTGCTGTGTGCATAGCAGGGGCTTCCTTCACAACCTACCCCTGCTTCTGAACCTGCACCCACCCCACCCCACTGCATGGTCCCTGAGGGACCTTGGTGAGGGTTCTTCCTCCTTCCGAGCACCTTCTGGGATCAGGGTGAAGAATTGTGAAGTGTGGAGAGTCATGAAAGCAAACCCTATTTCTCTCTTCTAATGGAGGCCACTTTTTTTTTTAATATCGCCCTTTTTGGAGCAGCACTTCTCGTTCAAATAATTTGTTGTTACCCCAGTAGCTTTGTAAGAGAAGGAATCCTGCATTTTCTTTTTGCCACCACAGCCCTCCATGGTTTTCAGTCTGAAGGAAACAGCCTGATTCATGACAGTGTCACAGACCAGCTAGGACCCTGCAGGTGACCCTGAGTATCTTGGCCCTCTTGAAAGAATTCCAGTGTGGAACTAGCATGGAGACTACAGACAGAAAATAGCTTTAGCCTGTCTGACCCCTCACCCCCTGTCTAATTTTCATGGGTATTATTTACTGCTGCAAAATACTACATGCTTAAGTTATAAGCTGATTTTAAATCAAGGCAATTCCATGGCCATCTGTGGAACTACATCAATTTACACCGGCTGGCAATCTCAGCCAATGTTGATATATCTTCTTGGGTTCCATAAAAAATGATTTTTCCAGAAGCTGACTTGTTAGCTAAAGAAGCAGCAATGATCTTTTAACATTGCTATTAGGCTGTTCAGTGCAACATTTTCATTGATCAATGTCCTTAATGTGGCAGAAGGATGGCTCCATTTTTCCATTTTATGTGTATCCAGCCTGGCCAGCCAAGCACTTTGGTGTGTGGCAAGCACTCCTGCTAACCAAAACCTGCAATTATGCTACAGGCTGGTGTGCCCATGGCAATTGTAAGTTGAGGGTGGAGATTTCCACTTGTGACTGCATTTGTGCAGGAGCACAGAAGTAAAAACAGCCCATGGTGTGCTGACCCACCCAAAAGGGGAAGGAGGTGCTTCCTTCCCCACACATGGTAAATCTTCTGCTTCTGATGTCTCAAAACAGACAGGGATGAAGAGTGGATTGGGATGGAGAGGGAAACATTTGCAATAATGTCCCCTTGCCTTACCAGTGAAATGGAAAAATGTTTGCGATAAGTAAAGAAAATGAGAGTTTTAATCGTTTTGGGCTGCCATTTCAGAGGTGAGCAGTTTTCAGCAGGCAGATTGTTTATCCTGTCTGGGCCTCCATTTACACACCAGATAAATGAGTTTCATAATGGCTCCAGCAAGGCCCGTGTGACAGTGAGATGTTCTCAAAGAGCTTTGAGGTCTTCCTCTGAACACACAGCATGGGAACAAAGTGCTGCTGCCTCACAGCTGCTAAGCCACTTCTGCGTTTGGCTCCGAGGACTCTCAATTATTTCAAGATGCTGAGAAGGGAGTGTGTTCTGGTTCAGTGCAGTGCACGTGGACATCAAATACCCTCTTGTGTCAGAGCAAGAGGTTGTAGACAGCAAGTGTCTCTGAAAGGAAGTGCTGCCCATCCTCTCCAGGTACAAGTCTCAGGGAAGCAGCTCTGTGCTTTGGGTTAGAGGCTGTGATTTGAGAGTAATGAGGCCTTCCACAGGGCAATGCATTGTGGTGATGCTGAATTTAATGGATTCCTTGGGGTCTTTGCACGGTTTCTGCAAACATTTCCTCCTCAGCCAGACATTTAGAAAGCACTGTATGTTTCCTCCACCCCTTTCCTGCTCTGCAAGCATGATTTTTATATGGATTTGATGGGTTTTGCTTAATGGTTTCTTCATGCTGTTTAAAGGATTTATGTGCCATGGGTTAATACATATAAGTGTTGTCATGGATTTGTACCAAAAGGGCTTTTGTTCTCAGCCCTGGACTTTAGGAAGCCTCTTTTGAGTAGCTCTCAAATGGCATCTTACATCTTTTTGGCAAACAAGCTTTTCTGACCCATTCAGCTCTAAGGTCAGACCCTAAAGTAACAGCACCTTAAAGTAACGCTGGGGTCCTGTTATGGGCAACATGTCCTTGGTGGGAGCTTACTTCTCCAGTTGGTGAAATGCTGGCAGCAGCAGTGATTGCAGAGAAGCCAGGTAACATAGGAAAGTGGATATGTGCTTACCAGGTACAGCAGCCAAATTCTTGAGCCTCAGCCTGTGGTAACGTGTCCTTTCTCAAGCAGAGAGAAGTTGGCTGCCCACTTGCAACACTGGCAGACTCCATTTATTCTTCTCTTCATTCTCCCCTTGTTCTTCTTTATCCTCTCCTCCCAAATTTTCATCTCCCTGCAGGGAAAGCATTAACTGGTGTGAGAAGTGCCAGCAATACTCCAAAGGGTGTCCTTCCTTTCACAGCCCTGCCTCAGTGCAGAGGAACATTTGCCTGCAGGCTGGGCGGTGATGTGCAGACCCATTCAGATTTGTCTGTTAGCTCAAGACAGCACTTTAAAACTGTTTCTTCATGTAGAAAAGGAATACTGAGTGCTGGAGGGACTGAGGGAAAACCAGAGAACCCAAAAGTTACAGATACAAGCTTTTCTGAGAGCTATCTGTAGCAGTCATCCATGGTCTCCTTGCCTCGGGCAGCCGAGCTGAGATTCTCTTTCCCTTGCCACCTGCTGACAGATGCAAATGGCAACTGTGTAGAAATAGCCTGGGGAATAGAAATGTTATATTTCTGCTCCAGATCTTGCAGAAAAGCTTTTGGATGGTGATCAGGGATTAGCTGCCCTTATCATCCATCTGTCCTTAGTGCAATAACAAATCAGAGCCTTGCGCTGACCAGCCTTGTTTGTTAACTGCAGGAGTGGCACTGCTCTGTAGCAGGACAGCCCCAGGGATCCAGATGGAGACGATCTGCTGGGAAGAGGATTGTTGTTCTTGGTGCCAGAGACAGTCTGAGCCACTTCAGAGGGATCCTGTTAGATCCTGTCTTCTTCCACTCAGTCCTCTGGGATCCATGTAGAGATGAGATTCACTTTGCAGTTGTGATCTGAGAGTTGTTAGAGAAACTCTGCTGCAGCTTGTTGTCTTGGGTAAATCAGAAGGCAAATGTCCCTCTTTCCTTGGTGACTCAGTTATTGCTGCTGGAATGCAAACAAAGCAGGAGCAGGTAGAGTGACAGACCTGTCCCTGTCTGCCTGGTGCCATGCCCATGTCCTGAGTGTGGGACCATCTCCTGTCAGCTGATGCTGAGAGTGAGGAGAGGTAGCTTGCTCCAGTGATAAATCCAAATCTGTGTCTTTTGGGTTATTTGATTTTTAAATTAAAGGATGTAAGACTATATCTATGAACCTTTCTCCAAATTTTACACCTATAACTCCTCTTCTCTTCAGATGCTCTGCAGAGGAGCCCTGTGAAACTGGGTCTTCCTCTCCCAGTTCTTGGTCATTCATGGTCTAATTTTGCAGCCTGGCTTAGTTAGAAGATCCAGAGGTCTGGAGATGTGCCATGAAATCAGGAGCCCCTCTGAAGCCAGAGGCTGACCAGGGCTGTTTAAATGGATGGAAAAAGGCTTGCAAAGTGGAGACAGTTTCTAGACAAAGGCAGCATGCAGTAATCCCTGAAGAGTAAATGGAAAACAGATTACGTTTGTTCTCAGTTCTGTTCAATAATGGAGCAGCAGGCAGCTGCTGGCCTGCCTCCCCCGGGTCCCTGGCAGGAGCAGACAGCCACTACATTATTAATTGTCTGCCGCTGGCAGTCCAGCGGGACGCAGCGGGGCTTCTGGAGAGGAGCCTGCTGCTTTGGGAAGCAGCCCCTTCCTCCTGCCTCCAGGGCTCTTTTAATAAATGTGTCTCTTCCCCTGGAAACTCTCGCCCATAACATGGTGTCCACGTGGCTGTATTCACCAGGCACGGAGCTCACCCTGTGTTCTTCGTTTCCTGTGCCACTGTGGCACCTCCCCTGCTCTGAGCATCGGGGCCACAGCCCACAGTGAAAGGGACTCAGCCTCAGAGAGCAACTGGACAAAGCCAAGGCTGGGCCTCGTCCTGGGTGGGGGAAACTGAGGCACAGTTACTCTGTCACATGGATGCAAAAGCCCTGGGTGTGCAGCACACATCTGCTCATGGTATTTCTCCTCATTAGAGCTTGTTTTGCTCATTGGTAGGAAGTCTGGGGATGGTCACTGTCACAGGTGGTTTTTTAGCAGGGATACACCAAGTCCCCTTGTTGGTTTCCCACAGTTCCAGTTTTAAACTGGGAGGTGTTTCCCTGCTCATGGCTCCAGGCCTCTGCCAGCCAATAGCTGGCCTAAAAAGCTCTTTCTTGGGCCACTGTTTTCCCTCTTGTCACCAAGCTTTTCTGCTTCATCCTCTGCTCCTATGCCCAGAATGAAGTCAATCACTTTGACTGCACAGGTGATTGTTGGTCTGACCTGCAATGTGGTTGTGTCTTGGGAGAAGGACAATTTATTTCAAATCTCCAGTGTGTAATGAACATTAATTGCTTTATCTGTTTATCTTGAAACAATCCCTGCTGATCTTCCAGCCAAGGACTGTGCCTTGGTTTCTGCCCCAACCATTGTGGGAGCCCTGGGTGCTCGTTTGTTTTAACCAAGTAAATAAGTCACACAGGGGAGTCTGTAACCCCAACATGTGCTTAATTATTGAGTTAAAGGTCAAAACACACATTTGGTGACTTTCACATTGCATCCCCCCAAAAAAGAAAAATCTTTACTAGGAGATGTCCCAACAGAACAACGAAAAATTGTTGTAGAAACTGGGAGTATTCTTTGGCTTTTTCTTTTCTTGTGTCCCTTTTTGCTTATGCACAGTCCCTGAGCTGATGACAGTGGCATATTTGTGTGAAGAATTCTTAATTTCCCTTTCTGCTACTGCTTTTTCTTTTTTTTTTTTTTTTCTAATTTGTACTTTTTCAATATAATATCGCCTCACAGTGGCTTGCTTGATAATTTTTGCATGAAATGCTGGAAGGTGCCTCCTGTGAAAGCTGGCCTTCTTTCAAGAAACTGCCTTGTTTTGGGCTTTTTATTTGTTTTGTTTAGGTTTTTTTAAAAGTGAAACCAACAAAAGAAAATGTTATCTTTTCCTCTAGCACTTGGTGTAATTGGGATGTTGCTGTGCTCATAGTAGGCATGTGGACTGCCTTGGATTACAGCTATTCCCATGTGTATTTTTGACTGCTTCTCACCTAGGCAGTAGCTCACATTTAGAAAACCCCCCATGGATTTTTTCCAGCTGGAAAAAAAAATAGTTTTCTTCTTCAATCTTTTAAAATTGAGAATGTTTTCCCTCTGGACAGGGATTTTCTTTCATGAAGTGACAGAACACATCCTGCTGCCTTTGGCAGAACTGCAGCCAGAGGGGAATCTGTTGGGAGCAGGTATCCATGGAGAGAGGATAACACCAAAGAAGGGTGGTGGGTACCAGGTTATTGATGCCAGCCTCAGAGGGGCAGTGTTTTGTCATCTGAGGGTTAAACCCCAGGATGCAGGACACATCCCAGCAGAACAGGACAGGCCAATATCCATGTGCCCTTGAGCACCTGCAGGTGTTGTGGCAGCCTCAGGAGAAAATCAAACAGAGGAGACTCAGCACTCCAGACCTCAGGAATCTGGGAGTTACCAGACTAGATTTTATCTACTCTTTATTTTTGTAAGTGTTTTTTTTTCCCTTGTTTCCTTGCTTTTTTTTACCTTTTTCCTCCAGTCTGCTGCCAGTCTCTTGTGTCTGCACCTTCCCTGCAATGGAAGGGGAGGCAGAGTCAGACCCTTTTGTTGGAAGGGGAAAGGGGATCACTGACACCACAAGGATGCTTGTGTGCTTGAAAGGGGTGTGCAAACCCATGAATGTCCCTGCCTGAAGGCTGGATGATCCATACTCCTTTTTGATCTTTACTGGAAGGGTGCAGAGTACAGAAATAGAAGTCAGAGCTGTTGTATCCACTAAACAAAAATTATCTGCTGTTCTGATAAGCATTACATTAATGATATGATAAGAAAGCAGGGGGCATTCATTATTTTCAGCTCTGCTCCCACCCTGGATAGATTACTGAGCCCAAGCAGGGACATTTTATGAGCAAAAGAGATTTTGACACAGCTCCCAGTCAACCCAGTGATGGTGAAGGGAAGAAGGAGGCAGCTCAAATGCTCAGCATACTGCTGTGCATCTCCAGGGAGAAACAGTTAAATGGAGATGTGAGGACTTGCCTTGCTTCACAAGGAAATAGTCTCTTTTATGTGTGTCTTGCCTGTGTTGATATTTGAAAGCTATTTTGGGCCACAACAGCAAATTTAATCCACAGTTTGTTCTCTCTCTAAAGTATTGTACCGTAAAAACTCAGATCAATTTTGACAGCTCCAACTATTTAGATTGGAGAGGAAAGCCAAACAATGAATCACTCTGAATATTTACAGTTGAATTCATCCCAGGGTACCTGTACCCACCTCACTGAAATGAAAGCATTATCTGAGAGATGAGCAAAGGCTTGGAGGCTCCCAGCTGTTTTCCCAGCTTGCATGGAGTGGTGTACCCAGGGCTGGGCTGTGAGGGGCAATCCAGGGTTAATATTGCAGAGGGGTTGGAGAGTTCAGAGTAGCCCACAGGCTCTCTTTGGGAGACTTGGGGATTTATGCTGCACTTGATCTGCTGAGAGTCAAAGCACTTGAACCAGAGTAAATATAACTTTCTCACTTCCCTGGAGCTGGCTGAAAATGTGGGAAAGTTGTGTTCACAAATAATTATACAGTAGTCAATTTTCAACGGTCCACAGGAAAAAAAAAAGTCACAACTGAAAAAGCCCTCACAGTAAGTTATTGAACGAATTCACTTGGATATCTTAGCATGTTATAGCCTATGGCTATGACTTGATATGCAGGAATCAGTGTTCAATTCTCAGCTCCAGTTCCTTCCTCCTGTGGTCTTTACCCAAGGTGCTCCATTTCCCTCCTGTCTCAGCTGGAAAATCTCTTTTCAGGTTTCTGCCTGTTGTCCATCACTGCAGCATCTTCCCCATTAAATTGATGGCAATTGCAAAGTCCTTTGCAGCTTTTATGGGCTTCATAATGCTTCCTCACAGGGAGCTCACCAGTCTATATTGGCTATCACTGCCATCCTCTGAAATATTGCTGTCATTCACATGTGTAACGTGCCCAGTCCCAGAGGGGCTGCAGCCACCATGCTAACTACAAATAAGTGCAGGGGTTGCTTTGCTAAAATTGTTAAAATGCAGCTGTGTCCCAAGTGTAGAAAAGGAGCTGCATGGCTGAGTTGCCAGCAAACACCTTTTTGCTCATTTCTTGGAGGTGACCAGCTACTGGTCAGAGACAGGAGAAACAATTCCTTTTACAGGCTTTCCACCCCTAATGGGAGCAGAATATGGTGATGTGCTGATTTTTGGCCAGGCTCTCAGGGCTGTATTAGGTGTTGTACATCCTGTTAGGTGTTATGATTTGCTGTGAATTTTTTCCCCTCCTCATTTTTCTGCTTCTGTTTCCTCTTCCAGTCTGTCCCCGTGTGAGCCTCTTTGGAGTTTGTGTCCATCAGTGTCTCAGTGTGGCCCTCTGGGGTCCCTGGTACCAGAGTACTTCTGAGCTCTGTCTTGAAACACTCAAGTAAGATCTCTCCACCTCATCTCCTGTGTGGCTGAAGGCACATCTGACCACAAAGCAGGGATTATGATGGTTAAACTGTGAACAGATTGTGAGATGACAATAGTAGCAAAGCTGCTGGCGTGCTCTCCCCTTAATCCAGTGCCTGCCTGCAAATGCCATGGATAGCACAGGCAGGACAAGGGGGAGTGGGGCACTGTGAGGCAGACTGAGAGTGGCAGCTCAGATGAAAGGGAAGGTGGGGGGGAATCCCTGAAAGCATGAGTGAATTACTGCTCTGCTTATTCTGCACTGTTTATGTGGGGAGAGGGACTTGTTTGGCTTCCTGATGTTGGTGGTTTATAGGAGCTCAGGTCTCACCTCTGCTCTAAAGTGCCAGAAGGGAGACATATACACGTTACCAGGAAATCATAAAAAGTGCCAATAAAAGTCCTGTCTCTCACACGTTGTGGGGGTGGGAGCAAGGGGAAGCTTCAGTGCACTGTGAGCTGAACAGGGCTGAAGGGGTTTGGATGGGGAACAGGCAGGGTGTGATCCCACTCTGCAGACAGAGGGTCTGTGGCAATGCCAGCTGCAGGGTCAGGATCACTGCAACCACTATTAGGGATGTTGGGGGTGGATGTTGCACAGGGGAATCCCTTCCTGGGGAGGGAATGCCTCATGCCAACCACTGTGCCCCTGAGAGCTCAGTGTGGAGGCAGCGGGAGATGCAGCCTCTGTTTCTCCTGTTTTTCCTTGGAGCATCCCCTCTCCTTCTGACAGGGTTGGGGTGGTGATGAGTTTCTTGTCTGTCACAGCCCCAGCAAGGACAGCAGGTGAGCCTGGGACTCGATGGCAGAAGCTGGTCCTTCTACCTTTCCACCTGCCCCACTGCTGCATTCATGGGGGTCTCAGGTGCTTTCCTGTGCCCTCCCAAGGCAGCTGGAGAGAGGCAGAGGAGGGACAGACTTACCACTGTTCCTGGGAGCCTTCCAGCCAGCACTGAAACGTGCCCATGCCAGCAGCAAAGGCTAATTGCCTGCAGCAGGAGCAGAGCAGGATAGCAGCAGTCCTGTGGATGGATGTCCCCAGGTCACAGCGCCTTGCAGGGTGGCACAGCTCCCTCACAATCTCAGCGTGCCAGGCAGCCACTCTGGCCAGTGCTCACTGATGCTGGCACTGCATCCAGGGAAGAGCCTTGCTGTGTGGAGAGTAAACAAAATGCTTAATTTACAGCCATTGATTTATCGTGCTGTTTGCTGGAATGATATTACAGTTGGCTGCAAACTGTTTTTCATCCTCTGATAGCGAGCTCCCATCACAACAGTGCTGCAGAAGCTCTTGCTGCCCACCGAGAGCGATGCCAGCAGGAGGCTGGGAAATGCCAGCTGCAGCTGCAGAGGAGGGGTCACAGCCCCAGCTGGCACAAGCCAAGGTGGCACTGCACCAGCTGGCATCTGCCCACGCCTGGTGTGCTGCACTGGAGGGCTCTGCTCCTTGCACTAGCACAATACACTTGCAGGCTGTGGACTGAGAAAATCCAGTTTAACTCCTTTCTATTGAAGGATATTAAAGGAAAATAATTGTCCTAAATGCAAAGAAACCTGGAGGAAAAGGCATTTGCATTTCTTTTGTTGAGTAGAGGTTCTCTTTCTAAGGTTCATGGAGGGACCTGCTTAGTCCATGCCTTGGTTTCTTGTTCTGTATTTCCAGTTTTAGCCTGTCTATCATTGAGGGAAGGACTCCATGGGCAGCATTTTTTGTTTCTAGTGCCCTCATCACTGTGGAATCCTAAACCTCTTGTCCACCCTGTGCATACAAATTAAATTAAATAAAAAACCAACCCACTGTGTGTGGTTGGTGATCAAAGGTAGGGAGCTTGCAGCCCAACAGGCATTTAAACAACAATTGAAATTCTCATTGATCTTTTATCATTGCTGGCTGAGCCTGCCAGCTCTCTGGAAAGCTGTGGTCTGTGTATTACATTCATTGTGGCTCCATTTGTGACAGCTTCTTGGAGGGAGACAGGGAACTCGTGGGGCAAACACTGGATGGTGGCCAGAGGAAGGCAATGCACACCAGGACGGTGCTACAACTCATTCAGTGTAATCATAGCGGCAGAATAACTGTGGTGGTGGGAGAAAAGCTTGCTGAGGTCAGTGATGAGAGGTGACTTGGCAAACAAGGTCTGATTTGGAGGCTGCTTCTTCCCCTCTCCCTGTGTGGGCATTGCCCAGGTGTGTGGATCTCTAAAACATGCTCTTCTGTAACAGGACAGATTTGCCTTGCGTGGCTCTGTAATGGGATACCTTGGAGAAAAATGGCATTATCCTTTGAAGCACTCAAGGCTGGATTGCTCAGGGGAAGCCCTTGAGTTGCAGCTGCACTCACTGAGCATCCTCCAGGCAGGTGGGCAGAGGCTGCCCTCCTGTGAGTGAAACTGGGGGCCTGGACAGTCAGAACCCCTGCCAGCAGTGCAGACTGGTGACAGCTCAGTGCCAGCAACCCCAGCCCAGGGATAACAGTTCTGCTGCCTTTTTATGGGTCTGGTAAAACTGGCCTTCACCCAGGAACTGCTGGAGAATAGCCCCTGAGCTATTGGGGTGTCCTTGGTGAATGGAGGGGGGCTGGAGGGCAGGCAGACCCCTTCCCTTGCTGCCTGCCTGCACACTGTGCTAAATCCACGTGTGGGAGGATTTATCACCAGGGCAGGATGCTACCTTGGCATTTAGTCCTGCAAACCTCAACTAGATAAATTACCTCCCTGCCTGTGCCTGTCGGTCGCTGCACGGGGGAGCAGAGAGGCTGCAAATGTCTCCTTGCCTGTCAGAAAGGGCTGCTGTGAGCCAGCACCAGCAGGACTCCAGAAAGCTGCTGTCCCCTCGATGCCTTTCCTCCCTGGGAGGCAGGTTCATTAGGTGGAGGAGCTTTGTGGCAGCAGGGAGCCTGGCTGCTGCAGCGAGGGGATTGCCTGGCACTCGGCTGTGCTGTGCAGGCTGCTGCTCTTAAATCTCTGCCCTGTTAAACGGGATTGGCTTGTCTGAGAGCAGGCAAAATGCCCTCTGAGCACATGGGCATTAGAGAGAGAGGCTGAGGCTGCCAAGACATCATTGCTGATCATTAAGTGTGTTTATAAAGGCAAGGCCAGGAGCCAGGCAGGCCCTACTCATCCAGCCCTGCTGCTGCAGCAGAGCCGGTGGCAGGGCATGCAGCCTGGGTACTTCTTCCCTCAGCTAGATTAATTTATAAACTAAAAAAGCCTGATGTGAGTCAGGTCTGGGCACTGGCAGAGGTCTGAGCACACAGCACGATGCTGGCAGCACTCCTCACTGAGCTCCTGGAGAGTGCTGTTCATCACCAGAGTGGGGACAAGGTCCTGGTGTCCTCACAGGGGACAAGGCTGCACTCACAGCATCAGTGCAGCAGAGAGGTACCTTCAGCCAGTGCAGAGACCCTCTGCCTGCCCACTGTGATGCTCAAAGTGCAAAGTTATTTCTTATCTCTTTGCAAAAGGGCAAGAAAAAAGCCCTTGTTTCCCCCTGTGACTGGCAGTGGAAATCCAAAGCTCCTTGGTGGGGAGGTAGCGTGGCTCTGTGCTAACATCTGTGAGTGATGGATGGCCCTCACAGAAAAGGTGTCACAACCCATCACATGCCTGAACCGTGACAACAAAGGGGCTGTTCTCCCATGCCTGTCTGCTCTGCTCTGGCAGTGCTTGCACACATCGTTCCTGAGGTTGAGATCATTCATGCTGGAATAACTTATAAAGCATCAGCGTACCACTGGGATTTAAACTTCTCTGTCTCTGCAGCCTTAAAAGGAAGGAGCTAAAGGCAGGATACACAAACTGATGAAAATTACTGATTTTATTCACTATTTTTACCACATTTTTTTTTCCCTGGAATAAAATTGTATCTGGGTGATTTAATAATCTTGAAGTATTCTGGGCGGGGATGCAGAGCTGAAATGCAGTCAGCACTCATCACTTTAGAGAACTGAGCTGTATTTCTGGTGTCTAGGGACTGGTTTAGGATTGTAACTTTAGCTGATTAGACAACTGGCTCTGACACATTGCTCCTACCTCATTTTCTTCACGTTTTTCATAGCAATTTTTTTTTCTGCAAGCAATGTAATGTAAGCAGGTTGTATTCTGCTGCTTCTATGAAGTGAACTTACAGAAATGAGACTGGAGCACAGTGATTTTTCCAAATCCCTGCTTGAGCAGGATAATATTTGCTGTACTTAGAGCTTTTAGGGTTGGAATGGGGCTGAACATCTTTCCTGGCAAAGTGAATTTCTTCTGGTAGAGCTTTGTGGGATGCCAGGATCTAACTAAAGCTTCAGATCTCCTAATTTGTGTTAGAAGAAATAGAAAAAAACCCAAAACCTCAAGGGACTGGTGTTGCCTTAGGCTGAGCTGGATGGTAGATTGTGGGCAAGTGGGCTAGCAAGTCATGAATCCAAGATAGGTGACCAGCCCAACTTCATGGGCTCCCTGCCCAAACCCAAGCTGTCATTTCCTCCTTCCTCTTGCGTGTGCTGTGTTCTGTCATGCCTCTGCTGCTGCTCTGTGTTAACTGCTGCTGTTCAGAGTGAATGGCTTGGCCTCTGCAGGGGGCAGGTAAAATATATGTTCTTCCAGAGCTACTTGCTGCCAGCCACCTTCCCTGAAGGTGGACGTTTGTTATTATCCCAGGAAGGTGAAGGATGTGCTGCTGGGGATGTAGTTCACTCCTGCCAGAGCCCTCACCCTGTGCTGTGGCACAGGAACAGGCACAGTCCTTGCTGTAAGAAAGGGGACTGAACCCTCAGCCTCTGCTGGGGGGCATCGAGAGAGGGCAGTGCCCCTTTTGTGCTGGTGTGGGCTGAGGTGATGGGAGCCAGGGGTGTGCCTCAGTCTGCCTGGCATTGCTGGTTCTCAGAGCCACCCCTGCTGTCACTGGAGCAGGCACTTGTCAGGATGATGGCACTGAAAACCTTGAGGGCAGGTTTCATTAGGATGACCGTTCCTGCATGTCTGAATTGCATTTTAAAGTGTGGCTTAAGTGAATAACTAATGTCAGCACTCTTGCTCCACGATAATCTCTGTGTCTGCTTGATTAGTGGATAGGAAAATGATTAACTAGGAGATAATTTCTCATCATATGGGTGTTGGGTTTTTTAGTGTTGTGGTTTATTTTTTTTCAGAAGTCTGGGCCTGTAGATTATCTGGCTCTCTCAAGGGCAAGCAGTTTCTCACGTCCTTGAGAGTAAATGCCAAATTGCTTAGGCTTGGCTGCAGCGTTGGCTTTATTTGCCAAGGACTTCAGAGCATGCCTGAAGTACAGAGCAAGAGGGAAGAGGGAAAACAGAAAGTAATTCTGACACACTTTAGTATTCCTGGTGGTACTGCTGCCATCAGCTGTTCTATCAGCTTTCACAGCCCATGCTATAATTAAGATCTGTCAACACTGATAAAAGGGAGAACATTCAGTCAACTAATTAAGTATCGCTTTAATACTCTAATATTTAAATTCAGGTTCCTAAATCAGCAGAATAATAAAATGTTTTATGTCTGCTTAAATGGCAAGGGAACAGAATGTGAATATCTCAATAGTGGATTTAATTATCAATCTGCCTTTCCCCCATGGAGCAGAGGAGGTCTCGGTGCCCGTGCAGCGGGACCAGGATCCCTGGCAGCTGTGGGAGGAGAGTGCAGAGCTGGCTGGAGAGCAGGCCCTGAGCTGGAGGGAGCTGGGGAACCCCTGCAGCATGGCTGGGGTGGCCAGGGCTCACAGCCAGGCTGGCTGGGATGCAGGTGTTTAACTGTGGTGTTGAGAGATGTCCTTCCCAAATGTGCCAGGGCTGGCGGTGGCTCTGCACGCTGACGAGGAGGCAGTGAGGCACAGACACAGATCAGGGCATCAAGGGGAGCATCTGGAGTTGGGATGCTTTGGTGTGTTGCCCATGGCTCCAGATATGTGAAAAGAGCTGAGCAGGGAGCAGGTATTAAGTTGAGCAAATGGTTCAGCAGGCCTGGCTTCAATATTACCTTTCCTTTGTCCTTTTGTGTTAGCTTGCTGTGAATATTTTAGTGAGCACGTTTACTGGCAGGAGTGTGTTCATGTGGAAGGGAAATATTTGTTCAATTAATCTCCAAGAGGACTGCAAACTGAGATATTTGAAGTATTTGCAGTAGAAACTGGATGGTGACTGCTGCACTCATCCTGGCAAGGAACAGAGGCAGCCAAGCAGCTCATGAGCACCGTTAAACTGAGCAGGGGAATTGGTGTTGGAGTGAGGGGACTGCTGCTAACGATGGCTCAGGTCTGGTGGGGAACTCTGGCCAGGCAAGGATGCAGGGCCTGGAGTTCTTTTAAGATGTAAAGTTGTTCTCAGAAATTACATGGGATGGAAAAAGGCTTGGGGAAAAAAAAAAATCAATTTGGAAAATCCAGCTCTGTTCACACATAATTTGCAAACTGGAAAAGAGGTGAAATTCATCAAGGAAATGAATCGTTACAAATGATTTGTTCAGCTGTTGTAGGGAGACGATTTATGAATATTGATCTATTTGTAATTGTGAATAAGTCCCTGTGGAAGCTCTGTGCTGTAGAAGTGCTGGGTATCTGAAATCAACTGAGAAATTTTTTTTACACATTGCAGTTACTCCAAAAGGCTTTAGTCAAGATTGCAGCCTCCTTGTGCTGTTTTTTGTAGAGGTTACTGTAGGAATGAATGCTTGGCCAAAGAGTTTTCAGAAAATACCCTGACTTCCATTTTCAGCAGAGCCCCTGGAATACAAAATGACTTGTCCAAGGTCAATTAAAGTCTGTAGCAAACTTTGGGAAAGAATCATCGTTTATTTTGGTTTGTTTTGGTTTGTAGGAAAGAGTCCCAGAGCAGGAATTATTGGCATGTCTGCTGCAGAAAACCCAGCTTTGCAAAACTGAGGATTTTTATTGGAATGCTTGAGTTCTGAGGAGGTGGTGTGAAATCCTGTGTAATTCCCTTGCTCTGCAGGAAACGGAGCGTGGGTCACCCCCAACAGGCAGCTCAGCTGCCAGGGAAGTGTGGGAAGGTGGGATGGATGCATCTCACCCCGAGGGTAGGCATGGGCACCTGTAGGAGTTATTTTGAACTGAGCAGGGAAGGAGAAAGCATCTCTGGAGCAGAAATGCCTCCGAGGTTTCACAGAACAGCACGGGTGTGCAGCTCGAGGGTTGTTACCCTCCCTCCCCCTGGAAGCTTCGTTTCACATTCTGTGGGTGCCCTTACTCTGTGACTCTGGCATTACAGCAGGTGATTTTCTGTTGTGCTGCCCAATTCTGAGCCTGCCACTTGCTAAGTGAAAAGGGATGACCAGCAAAAACATGGATTATTTGTTTTAAAATAGAGAAATGTGGCAATTTCATACCCTGCAGTCCCTTCCTGACAACTCATCCTCCTGCATCACATTGCAGTGAGTGACAGCAACCAGAGGCTATTCATAAGGGTGGCATCTCTGCATGTAATAATCATAATTACATGAAATAATAACTATCTAAAGGGCAGCACAGTGAGTGACAAGCCAGAGAATATACCTTGACACCTGCCAAAGATGTACTAAACACACAGAGAAATTTTCCCCAGGATCCTGTCACTTTGTCAACTAACAGAACCAGCCAGAGTTAATAAAATTACTCCAACAAAGTCAGGCAGGGCTTTTTCCCTTGCTGTCAGAGCCTCAGGTTCACAGGTTCACAGAATCATTGAGGAGCCTTCTCTAGGTCTGGCAATGATCTTGTCGTTACTATTTCTGGCTGTAATTAATTGGAGAAGTTTCTCTTCATGGATTTTAATCTGATAATTATTAAAGATAGAAATTGATAAAGTGCAGGTGGCAGCAGGCTTGAGGGATATGGCTAAAAAAACCCAAACCTGGAAAGGTTTGACATTTCCTTTGCTACCATTGCTTCTGATGTTTAATTCTACCTGTGTGTAAGGGTTAGACCCTGGGATGTGGAGTCCTGTGTGGCAGCTGATAACATTTCCAGACTTTATCCTGAGGTGAAACAGCAGGTGATCTTACAGTGTGCAGTGTCTAATCCTTTGTGTAAAGCAAAAATGGGAATTGTTGGGACAGACCCCCTCCCCTGACAAAGAAAAGAAGGAAAGGGGGATAGGAGTGAGAAAGGTATAAAGTGTGTAGATAAAACATGGACCACTCCAGCTGGAGTTAAGGGTACCGTGTGTCCCCCACAGGACCTGACTTTTTAAAAATCACCTGCAAGTTATCCCAGTCAAAATGAAACAAAACCTGTTGGCAGAGTGCTGGCCTCCCTGCCCAAGCTCCCTGGCTTGTGTTGTGGGTGAGTTTGGAACAGATATTCCCAATCACAAATATTTAGCAGGAGTCATAACCCTGGAGGTGGGACTGAGCTTCCCTTGCAGAGGGGGAGCACTGCAGGAATGGAAGATGCAGGGCTAGTTTTTGCAAGGCTCATTGTAATTAGATTATGTGCATTCTGAGTGTCTCTTTAGTGCTGTTCCTAGACACTTAAATAACAATTAGGATTGGTGGCAGGGCTATTTTTGTTCACTGTGGTTGTGAGATGTGGTGTTTGGCCATGTGTTATATTGCCTGATATGGTCCCTCATTTCCTTGGTTTCCTGTGTGCCCAGCCTTGGCCTGTTTTTAGGTACAGGGGGGAGCAGCAGTGTCCCTGCAGCACAAAGAGACACCTGTGTCCCTAATGTGGGTGTCAGACATCCCAGCTGAGAAGCAGCACACGGGATGAAGTTCATGTGAGAGGTTTATTTATACTCCTGGCGGGATGCACCAGTGGTTTCCATGGGAATGGGAAGGGCTGCACAGTAGGATGGCTGCTCTTATTGCACATGATAGAGAGCTAATGGGGAGGGCTGCAGCCTCCCCGTGCCCTCATTAATCCAGCCCCCTGCCAGCTTCCCAGCTCTCCATACCCTGCCCCAACCCTGATGGGCAGGAGGTGAGAGCTGCAATTTTTAGGAAACAAATGAATGTTCCCGTGGCAGTGAAGGGGTAAAAAAAAAATTTCCGTGCATCCTTTTTGGGGTTATTATTTTAGAGAGTAGAGGTGAGGAGGGTTTATTTGTTTAGTTTTATTCCATAATGAAAGTTCTGTGAGGAAAAGCAGAACTGTGAGTGGAGTTTGCTTTGTTATCACTGGGTTTTGCTCCTGTGTGCCTGCACAGAAAACCAGGGGGGGATCACAGGTGAATTTGGCATTGGCTGCTGTGTGCTGATGGAAGTTGTTTGTCCTCTAGAGGAGCAGCTGCTGGCCAAATCCTGCTCCTGGGCCACATTCCCTGCAGGCATTTCCCAAGTCTGTAGAACAATCTGCCCCATGCCTGGTTTTGCAGGGAAGGCATCCTAGAGGGAAGAAGTGGTCCTAGGTGGCCACAAGCTGGACTGTTCCTGCATCCCTCCTCTACATGCAGTGCCTGTAACACCTCCCCTCTTGGTTGCCTTGGAGCTTTTGAGGGAGAGTATAAAATTCACCCTTCCTTGCAGTCAGACACCATCCCACAGCTCAGGCTGAGCTCCATGGAGGGGCTGCACCTCGCCCACCCGAGACCAGCAGCCCTCCTGACAAGGGGGAGCTGCAAACTCATTTTTCCTTGGGTAGCCCTGGGGGGCTCTCAGGCTTAGCATCCCCTCGATAGTGTCAGACAGAAACAAAATCTCAATTACCCCCCATTTTCTCGGAGGGCAGAGATTTCTGAGAGCGTGTGGGTTTCCTGGAGCCTCTGAGTGCCATCTGCTGGGCTTTGTTCCGGGGGCTGTGGCTGCAGAGAAAACATCCACGGGGAAACAGATTGGCAGGGAGAGACCGAGGGCTGTTAATAATACAGTAGGTAGGGGAAAGCAGAGGATAGAACACACCAAAAAATGCATTCAGACAACATAGATGACAGTTATTTTGATTTGTAAATGTCTACCTAGTTGGAAAAGCTGCCATAAATAATACCCAGCTGTCAGGCTGTCCTGATCCGCAGGCTGTGTGCTCAGGCGTGGTGCTGATGGGGGGCTATATTTTTCTCAGTGTACGTACAGGATAAACACACACTCTGCCTGCACATGTTTGTCATCGAGAAATCCCCGCTGCACCTGCCGTGTTCACTCACTTGAGTCTTCAGAGGCAGCGCGTTGTTGGATTTAATTTTTTTTCCTTATATAATTTCCCTTCTTGTCCCTCATCTAAGGCAAGAAAATCCCTCATCCCACGGCTCTGCTTCTGTTGTAACACAAATTGGCTGCTCGCTTTGGCTCTGCTGGAGCAGGTGGCAATCTCTGGGTACCCAGTGCTGCACTGCAGCACACGTTTCTTCTCCTAGGCTGGGGAAGCACATAAACCTGAGCCATTTCCAGCAAGGTACTGCCAAGATTTCACCTGATTTTTGGATAAACAGAGCACTTCAGGGCTATCAATATTTATGGATTAACGTGTTTGAAGGCCGAGAGGGAGCGTTTATCATTATCCACTCTGCCCAGTGTGGGCTGTGGAGCAGCCCCAGCCCACCTGCAGCCCAGCCTCTCCACCAGGGTCTGTAGGCAGTGCAAACAAAACCTTCCTTGCTGTCCATATCCACTGCAGTTTGAGCTTTTGGGATCGATTCCTTGATTGGAGCAGGAACCAGCAACAAGGACAAGTGTTTCCTTGGCGAGGTTTGCCTGAATTTAAGGTTGCTGGCTCTTGTGATGAAGGCAAGCTGCCTCCCTCCAGGAGCTGCCCACACCAGCACCACAACCACCCATCAAACGCTGCTCAAAGCTGACAACTTTTTTCCCAGGGAGGAGCAACAACCTGCAACCAAAACAAGGCTTCTGTCCAACAGCATCAAAGGGTTCCTGAAACTGCCCCCTGAAGGTGCTCATGAGTGAGCTGGATTTATGTTCAGGTAGTTGGTGGGAAGGAAGAGAATGAGGAGGAATTTTGCTTTTCCCCATCAGCTCTGAAAATGGCTCAGGAACAAGCCCAGCACCCTGAAAGAGTCACCTTAGCTCAGCTGTGTCTTGTGTTTAGAATCCCATAAATAAATAGTTGAAAAGTCACCTGAAGGTTTGGGAAACGTTCGAGAGCAGCCCTGGATGGATTTATAGCTTCCCATCAAGAGCCACATGAGATTCATGGCTGCGTGTGGCTTTGCTTGGATATTTGACTGAATTCTGCATTGCATTCTGGGCTCAGACAGATTTGCAGGAGAAATCAAGGGGAGACAAAGTCTGCAGCTTGAACTGAGCACATTGTTCACATACCCCAGGGAAGCAAAGCTCCTGGGTGTTTTACACAGCTGTCACCTCCAGACTTAGAAGGAAATTTCCCTGTTGAAGATGCACAAATCCTCTACCAGCCCCTTCATTCTAGGTGGAAACTGCTACCAGCAAATACCACATCCTGAAAATGCACATTGTGCTGTGGATGTGCTGAGTTTTGTGCCCTGTTTCAGCTGGCCACCCCTCCTGGGATCACCAAGCAGAATTTGCTGTTAAATCAGTGTCTTTGTATTTCCTTTGCCCCGTGATTGATCTGTCTCATCGTGTCACAGAACTATATATAGCTTCTCCCTACTGGCCGATGGAGTGGCTGCTTCTGGCTGCTTCTGGCCGTGTCACCTCAGGTCGGATTAATTAACCCTGACATCATCCATTTTCATGGACAGAGATCCCAATCCCTGCTGCTTGTCAACAGAAGAGCTTAGGGGTGAGGGCAGGCGGGAGGCGATGGGGAGGCTGTGTAAACACCATCGCTCTGCACCGAGCCAAGGCATTTCCAGTGCCTACTTAAAACAGCAGAAGCCAACTTTTCATCTCCTTGTTTTTCTTTGGGCTTAGCAAGGAACCAGTAAGTTTGCAGCAGCTCTGATTACAAATATTTGCTCTTTTCTTTGGCCCCTGATGACTCTGCTGTTGGCTTGGTGACAGCGTTTATCCAGTGCCGGTGCTCCAGCACTTGGCTGCACTCTCCCAGAGCCAAGCTGTCCCCAGTGCCTTGTAGGAACAACGAGGCTGGGATTTCCTTTGTAGGGGCTGTTTTGGGTGCAATGTCAGCTGGGGAGCAGGGGCTGAGGAGCCTGCAGCAGCTCTGACAGGCTGTAATTGCTCTCCCAAACCTGCAAGGGTTAAGGCCACAGGGCAGGACAAGGGGGCTCTGTAGCACCCCTTTGGCAGTAGGATCCCTCCCATGCAGCTGGAGTCTGCAGCACTGCTGCTGCGCCTCGTGGGTCACAATTGTTCAAACTTGGGCTGCTCATCTGTGCTGGCATTGAGTGGCCTCTTCTGAGAGAAAAAGGAGATCTGTGCAGTTGCAGGGGGAGCTCAGGCAGCTGGGGCTGGGATTTAGATCTGGGTTAGTTTGCTGAGTTGGCCCTGGCTTGACTGGTTGACCTTGGGACAGCTCCTGTAGCTGATCCTGCTCTGGCATTATTAAGCTGTGGCTTCAGACTTTCAAAAATGAGCTTTTTCTTTTTTTAATTTGGAGCTCTTATTAATGGAAGCACAAGTGCTTCAGTTTTATTAGAAAATACTGCTGAAGGATGGCAGGGGGAGAGAGAGCATGAGAGATTAAGTCTACTCATGGACTGGATCAGAGTATGATATTTTGTCTCCCACTGTGCTACCAGCTGTATTAGAGGAAAATGTCAGAAATCCTGCAGCAGGCAATTACAGCCCAGTGTGGGCTGCTGCTCCTGACCTCGGGTAGCCTGCACTTGGTTTCTGTCTTGGAACAAGGAATCTTTCTCCCAAAGCTCTTTGCCTTATGGTGTCTCATTAAAGTCTGCAGTGCCTTCGTGTCCCTCAGTGTGACCTGAGGAAAAGCTGGGGATGGTGGGGAGAAGGAGAGAGCTGAGCAGTGGTGCTGTGCTGGCCCTCGGAGAACGCAGCCCAGAGCGCTCCCCTTGCTGTGCCTCACCAGCATCTTCCTTTTCCTCACACTGCTGCACGTGAGATTTATTCCTCCAGCCTCCACGGTATGCATTAGCTCTGCATTTTTTTGGCTGGAATATCATTTTGCTACTTCATGCTAATATTTTGTGAACTTCAGCAGGCCTGCTATTTTTCTTCGATTTCTCTTTGCAATACTTTCCATTCTGGAATGATCTGAGCTTAATTCATGTGCCATTTGCTCTGCGCTCTACTTTCAGCACATTAATAAAAATAATTTAAATTGTATTAAGCTCCAGACAAATCCCTGTAGTATCCCCTGAGTATCTCCCTTCAAGCTGATGCATTTCTGGTCCTTATTTTTCCTTTGTTCCTTGTGCTTAAGGCAGCTTTATAGAGGGATGGAGGCTTGTGTAGCTGAGCCAAACTGGAAGCTGATGAGTAATAAAAAATTGCTCTGCATTTTTGAAGTGAGGAGTAGAGTAAAATAGCCAAAGGTGAAAACAGCCATGAGGAGAGGGGATGGCTCATGCTGCAGTTGCTGAGTACTGAAGGAATCAATCCAGCACCATCCTGTCCCTTTTTTGCTGGTTCCACGTCCACGTGGCCATGCAGGAGGGCAGGGAACCACTGAGCCTGTGCCACCATCAGCCCTGAGTGTGGAGAAGTCTGTTTTTCAATCAGCATGTTTTCTTTATTTTCACAATGTACTTCACAGAAAACTATTACACCTAATTTGTTCTGGATTGCTACACAAACAGCATCCAGATATCACTTGTCACCTTGGGAATAGCAGATGACACACAAGGAACCAGCAGCAGCGTGCTCAGGCTGAAGGGCCTCGTGATTGTATGTTTTGTCTTCTTTTTGTTTCTAAATGTGACTTGCAGAATAAAAACACACAGATTTTGAGCAAGCACTTCCTTGCACAGATCTGTTTTGGTTTAAAACATTAACTGTGTTCCTTTAGCGGATCAGCGTTATTTTGCTGCTCTTCTGATGCAGTGCCAGTAGTGTTTATTTTTTTAGCTGAAATTATTTCCTCAGCAGATTTGCTTTTGAAAGGACACTGCT
Organism: Thryothorus ludovicianus; assembly: GCA_013397245.1. Taxonomy (NCBI): domain Eukaryota; kingdom Metazoa; phylum Chordata; class Aves; order Passeriformes; family Certhiidae; genus Thryothorus; species Thryothorus ludovicianus. The sequence continues at coordinate 1,546,338 of VZTB01000708.1, read as the reverse complement.
CTGTGCATGTCTTGTTTAAATCTAAGCTCATCTAGCTACTGTTCTCTTCTGGTAGATATCTTGCAGATAGGGAACAATATTATTGGAAGGCAAATGCTCATTTCCAAGCCATCTTAGAAGTACATCAAAATCTGTATGAATGAGGCTTGAAGCAAATGAACTTTAAAATCCTGGGTTTGATTATCTCAGAGGATCCCTGCTGAAACTAATAAGGCAGCATCATGCAAAAGGCATTCCAGGCTCAATGTTACCAAGTGTTAATTATTGTTATCTCTTTGCTAGCTGATAGCAGTGGCTGCAGCCCTGCAATTTAGCTTTCCATCAGAAAGAATGGTATTGGAACACAACTGAAAAATGAATCTCAATATAAACATACCACACCTGAAACAAAAGCTGTCTTGGCGCACTGCGGTTCCTTCCCCAAACCACAGCCTGGTGTGCCTCTGCTTTAAAGTGGCTTTAAAACCCACCCAGGGAGCCAACTGCTGCTGCTCCCCTTGTAGAGCTTTTCCTTGGGCTGCTGGGGCAAGGAGAGGCCAGAGGGTGGGCAGCTGCGAAGTTTGAGGTGTTTTTTCAAGTCTACCATGTGCATCTTGGATGACTTTGTACAACAGTGACATCTGGTGATACCCATCAATATTCACTGTTTCACTCTGCTTTTTAAGAGGGTGGAGTTAAAGTCTGCAAATTCCTTATTACTTGAGAAGTAAGATAGCAAAGCACTTGGCTGGGCTGCTCCTGGCAGCCAGCTTGCCCTGTTTTTGGCTTGGGGATGTGGGTGCTTCTTGGGCAAGGACCATAGGAGGTGATAACATATCTTTCCTCTTTCCTAACTCAATATGGCTTTGCCTTGCTGCTTGGTTTGCACTGGAGATGTGACCTGGGGAAAAGGATGTATTTCCACCAAGTGGTGGTTGAGAATGTTTGCTGACCTGTCTATGTACCACAGAGCTGTATATTTCCTCTTTTCCTCCTTCCTTGCCAGTATTTGTGCAAATTAAAACAGCTTAGAAAAAGGTTCCTATGGGTTGATTCAAATACGTGAATTGCAGGAAAGAAATCAGTTTATTCTCCCCTTCAAGCAACACTAAGTGGTATCTGGACCACCTCCCAGGATCAGTGCTTACCTGAACACTTGATGCCTGCTGTTACATCTCTTGAAAAAAGAAGAGAGCTTTGCTCCTCAGGGCAGGGGCTGGGTACTCTCCTGTGCTGCATCAAGCACTTAAATGATGCTTAACAAGAACTAATAAGAAAAGCGATGGTTTGGATGTGCACACATGGGGGACAGCAGGAGAGGTCTGTGGTGAGGCTGAACTCAATTTCTTTATTATTAGATATTATACATGCACAATAAGCAGCCTTGGTGTGATTATTCCATACCTATTTCTTTCCAAAGAACTAAATCAGCCCTTGGAGAGCAATAGGAAGATAATGTTTTCACACCATTAGTCAGATGCTAAAATACCAATGCAGTTTTTCTTTTCCCTGGTAACATAAAACTAGAAACAACAATTAAACAGAAAGGTAACAGCTCGTATGCTGCCCAAGGAGGTTCTTTTCCCATTCTGGGAACTCTGCTGTAGTTGAAAGCTGCAGCCATTGCATGTTTGTTCCCAGAAAATCCCGATACTTCAAAGGAATCTGGTTACAGTTGGACTCCTCACAGGGATTCCCTGTAGAGGCTTTTCAGTGAACTTTCAGCAAGGACCAGAAACCTTCAGGCTTGCTTGGGGGAAGATGGGGAAGAAACTGATGCAGCCTCTTCCAAGACACTCCTCATTTATGAGAAGCCTGTCCCGTTGTGAGCTGTTGAGGATCCCCTTGGCTGCAGTTTATCTCACTGGCCCCAGTTCAGCTTTCCTGAGCTGGGGTCGAGGTGCTTTGGCAGGGCTGCCCTAGTGAGCTCGCACCCCCTGGGCCCCTCTGCCATCTGCAGCACCAAGGGACAGTGACTTTTTGTACTTTGACCTGGATTTCCTCGGGAGCCTCCAGGAGCTGCTGCTGCTCCTGGGCCTGTCCCACAGCCTGTGCCTCCCTGTACTTCATCTCCAAACCCAGTGCTATGCTGGAAACCAAAAGTTCCCTCATGGTCCCTCAGGGATCCTTATTGACTTTTATGGTCTTTAAAAGACCTCTGCATGGATTTGTAATCATTCTACGTGTACGCCGAGAAACACTAACATAACTGGTAATTAATTTGTTTTAATTGTTTTTATATAATCCCCGCGAGCGACCTCATGTTTTGTTTTGCATCTGTTATGTTTCTGACTCAAATTTTAATGCCTTAATGGGAACAGTGCCAACTGCTGTTACTCTGAGCTATGAGCAATCTCCTGGCACACTTCCAGTCCTTTATTGTGGAACTAACTATACAGCACTGTAATTTAACTAGCAAAATGTGGCAAATCACTATTATTAATAACAATAAATCTATTTCTGCAGGTTGACAGCATTAAAATAACAAATTATTCTGCAAGGAAAGCTGGTAATTTTGGGTGCTTTCCACTGTGATCATTGCAGAAGTATAATATCCATTATTAAGAGCCTTTTGGTGTCTCATGAAGGAGCTGTTTGCACATGACAGTGCATCATGGTACTTACTAGGGGGGAGGATACAGAGGCCTTGACCATGGCTATTTCAGTAATTCATCATTTTAATTTAAATGTTAATGGCAGGATGGGGCAGCTTAGGGAAAATTGCTTGCCTCCCCTGCTTACCATTCCCACTTTTTTAATAATCTTGTCTCATTCAGTTAGTCAAACCTTAAAGACCAAATTCTTAATTTCTGCTCTTCTCTTCCCTTTGCTCTCTCCATTCTTGACTCCCCAGTGCCCTGCAGCCCCCCGAGGTTTAGCTGTGTGTTTGGTTTGGGCAGGGTTTCCACTGTGAGAGCAGTGCCCAGCAGACATTGGTGAGACAGGCACTCTGGTGAGCTTAAACATGAGATAAAATACTATGGAAATGGATACCTGCCTCGTGATTGTGGGCACCAAAGTGTTCTTGTGGAGCCTGTTTGCTGAGTTACTGTTTGTCCGAGGATTTGTAACATACCCGGGGTTTTATTCACTTTCTGGTAATTATTTCAGCATGGTTTTCATCCAAGCCACATCAGGTAATGGAGAGGTTGTTACTGGCTGTTGTCTCAGCCCCTTTGCTCGTTTGTACAACTCTTCCAGCTGTCATGAATGAAGAGGGAAAGGAGACAAGAGTGCCTGTTGCTGCTTTCTGCCAGCTGATGAGTGTTCCCTTGCCCTCTGAGCTCTCCCAGCCTAAGTGGGCAGGTGTCCACAGGGGCTGGAGTGGAATTGTGCTGGACACCTGCCCAGTGTCTTCTGCAATTTGTCATCTGCTGTCAGCTCTCTAGGTGATACCAAGAAACTCCTCTGCAGCTTCAGCACGGGTCACTGTTTGTGGGTAACACGGGTGAGCTGTAACTCACAGCTCTTCAAATCCAGCCTCAGGCAGGCAGCATATGCTCACAACAACGTCGAGAAGAAAAGGGGCAAGGGAAAAGGTCAGTAGGAATAAATATGTGACGTGGAGATAACTGGATGCAGAAAAATAGGAAGGGAATAGAAACGGAAATATTTGTGGGGAGTGGAATTTTGAAGATGCATGCAGAGTTGGTTGATAGAGCTACTAGAAATGTCAGGAGCAGGGAATCAGGGAAGTGACCAGGGTCCAGAATTTGGTCACCAGGTGTTTGCTTCTTGCACCAGAGCCCACAAGTGTGCAGCCAGAGTGCTGGGAGATCTCGGGTGAGCAGCAAAGTGGCCCAGCTAGTGAAGTGGTGTTTGAACAGAGCAGTAGTGAGTGTGAAGGAGCTGAGACACCTGAGAATCTGTTCGCTGGTGCTGCTGCAGAAGTCTCCGTGGGGTGGTTTGCAGGGAGCTGCCGTGTTCCTGGCATGTGAAACAAGTGGCTTAGAGCTGCTGCAGCAGGGGATTGCTGCAGTGGTTTGGTCAGTGGTTTTCCTTATTTTTCTAGTTTCACTTTTTCAGGGGGAGCTAGGGAGACTGGCGATGGATCCGACTCTTTGTGCTTGTTAAAGGTGGAGGGGAGTCATTTCCTCACCCAGCTGGTGTGCAGCAGGATGGAGCCTGCCTGTTCTCCATTGCTTGGATGTGAGTTTGGATGTGTGTTTGGATGTGAGTTTGGATGAGGCAGAGCCCAGCCCCGCAGGCTCCTCGGGCGGTCTCTCCGGGTGCTCGGTCCGGTTTCTCGGAGGCTGGAGCCTCTCCCGGTGTCCGAGGGGGCCGTGCGGGGTTTGGTGCGGGCGGTGCCCGCGGTGCCTCCGGAGCTGTCTGCGGGGCCCCGAGCTGCCCGAGGACACCCTGCGGTAATTCCAGCTGCACGGGCAGCTCCAAGGACGGCAGTAGGAATGGGTTTCTGAAGGGAGCCTCAGTCCCCCATTCTGCTTGAAAATAAAAATTAAATCCTTGTTCATTCTCTGCTATTTTTGGACTTCGCATCCCACCCTTTGCTTTCAGCCGAAGATCCTGTGGCACTTGACCAGCAAGAGGAAGGTACTTGACCCTTCTGAGTGTTTTCATCCTGTTGATTTGCAAAGCAGCCAAACTCTTGGTCCAGTGCGGTGGGCAGTGCTGACATCCCCAAGCCTTGCTGCACTATTGGAGCTTTCTGTTCGGAGCTCTGCGTTCTCTGTGAGGGGTTCTTAACTTGTTCAGCTTAGTTTCTGTTGCAAGTGATCCGAACAAAAAGAATACTGAAAATTGTCCTTTTTTACACTTTGTTAGAAACGGCTCTCAGACTGCCGGACATGGTCATAAACAGACACAGAGCAGAAATGTGCAATAGTGAGAAATGAACCACTGATCTGCACTTGTCTGGGAGTGGTTGAAGCAGCCTAGTTGAAAGTGGAGGGGTGAGATAGCAATCGAAGTGATTAAAGGCTGGACTCTTTCATCTGTAGATGCTTGAATAACTTTCCATTACTTTAAATTGGGTTGCAAATGAACATCCCCTTTGATCTATAATGGGACTTTCCAATCAGTGCGGTCTGAGCTCAAAACACGAGAAGCAGTTTACATTGATGAGAGCAGTAGGAAAGATCTGAACCCTGAAGAACAACCTGCTCCAGCACTGCCGGAGATAAAAGAAAAGTGGAGGTGGCTCTTTGGGGCAGGAGGGTCAGAGGAATGACCTGGATTGCCCAAGGGCAGCGACACCACTGAGGTTATTCAGGCTCGAATGATCCTCATTCCAGGTTTAAATCACTAGTGAGAGGTTCCTAGCCAGTCTCCTAATTTGAATGATGAGAATATTTTGGGTGGATAGAATGACTGTTTCGTGGGTGGGGTCGGAACATTGGGTGGGTGTTTACTGCTCCTGTTTTCATTAGGGAACTACTCATGCAGAACCAAAACAGGAAAAAAAAAATACCCTTTTTCTGCAGATGCTGACATTATACTGGCTTTATTGAAAAACAGCCGAGTAGCTAAACAGTGTGGTTTATTTTATTGGTTTGTTCATATCTAGATGATACTCCTTATCAGGTTTGACAGGTCGGCTTCTTGGCCTAAGTTACTTAACAGCATCTCTTTATTGCTGAATTCCCAGCTTTTGTTGGTCTGTCTCACAGCCAGGGTGTTATCTAGAGTATGGGATTTGATTTATTTCTGTGCTGGCATGTCCAGAAGAATCCGTGTAAGGAAAACAAACTGCCTGTCCCCTTCACGGGAGATCTTGGCTGCTATTTCTCTACCCACTAAAAGCTTTATCACTCAGCCTTGTTATTACCATACTAAACGGAACACTTCAGAGCTTAGCGGCTTAACAAGATAAAAACACGCTTTGTGGTTAATGTGGTTACTGCAGGCATGCACCGGGGCCGGGAGGGGAGCTGCTCCCTTCCTGCACAGCGCCGGGAAACGCCTGGCCTGATAAAGCCCGGGAAAGCAGCAATTCCAGACAGATATTTCAGCTTTATCGGGCTGGCGTGCTGCAGGCTGACCGGAGGGACAGGGGAGCATCCCCTCCTCCCCCGCCAGCCGTCTGCGCCATTCGTGTCCAAACCGCTCTGGGGCTGTTCCTGTAATTCTTGCTCTAGCCAGTGCTGTGGAGTGCACGGGTGCTTTCCAGTTCACGGGACAGACTGGGATTCCCCCCTGATACCAAGTCTTGAAAATAATCCAAAAGGTCTTTTTCCCCTCTGAGTAGTGGTTGGCTTGTGTTGTCTGAAATGAGCAAATTTTGGAAACTTCCCTATATGACTTGTTTTTTTGGCAAGTTGTGACTTTGTGTACAAGGTGAAGGGAGGTGTCTGGGTCCCCTATTTCTAGAAGTTCACAAGTACTTAATTTCTGGTATTTTCTCTTTCCAGAGATCCAGTTTTACTTCTCAGGATGACACCAAAACACACACATTCTCCTGAAATACTTCTGAACTAAATTTGCAAATTGTCACTCTAAGAACCTTTTAGTGTACCTTTCAGAATTTCACAGAGTCTCTTGGTTTTATTTAAAGCATAAAAAGACAATAATTAGACAAATCTGCAGATGAGGCCCGAAGTCAGCTTTCTATCTTAAACCCAGAAAGCAGGACACCTTATGTTTTGTCTCTTCTGGTGCTGTTTGATTCAGTGTTCAGGATGGATCTGATTTTTCTTACAGGGAGCACAGTCAGTCCTTCTTCCTCCTTCCCAAAACTCCCTGGACCCAGCTCTCCCATGATATCTTTTTCAACCTTCCTTATCCTTTTATTGTTGTTGCTGTTAATTTTCCACTTTTATTGCCTCCTTTCTCATCCCTACACTTTGTTCTCTCTTTTTTTTTGTGTTGAAGGATGAGCTGTCCTCCCACAGTGCAAACAAATTTACTATGCTGAGGCTCTTTGCTTAGACAAGGACCCATTTTTAACCAAATGTTTTGTAAGCAAAAAGAATATTCATTTTCCAGGACACTGCTAACAAGGACATTTTTGTGGTTGTCATTGCTTAGTGACTTCATATCAACTGGAATTTCTGTGAGCTCAAAGAGAGTCCAGACTGTTCCTGGACTGCACAGCGTTGCTGCTCTGCTCTTCTCAGCCTGAATACAGGAGAAGCAAAAATCATGAGGATGGGAGGGGTGGTGACAAATTGTGTCACATTGTGCAGTGACCTCATTTCATGCAGCTACACCAACACCTTTCCTCACCAGCTCTTGTATCAAACACTGTTGCTCCTGCTGACAGCAGCAGTGAGTTAAATATTATACAGAAGTGATGTTTAAGTGTTTGAATTACTACTTGGAGCTATAGTTCAGTTTGCTGTGGAACATGTTTTCCCTGCACACAGCATGCAATAAAAAAGCAGTTCAGCAGTTCCAGAGCACAGTTCCATCCCAGTGGTCAGGGCAACCTTTCACTCACCAGATTCCCAGGCTCATTCCTAAAGGCTCCATTGTGGAAGGAGTAATTACCAATTAACAAATATTATTGATGTTTACAGAGAAGGCAGTGTGTGTGCTCAAAGCATCAGGAGCAGGTGTTGCAGGTAGGAGGAAAGGAATATTGATGAGCTACCTCTTGAATCTTCTGCCTTGTGACCTGTCTGGGAGCTTCAACTAAATTTGATTAGTGCAGCCATTAATCATCTGTTAGTGCTTTTGATTACACTGCCTTATCTAAACAGTTTATAAAGTGTACTCAGGTGTTTCGTTATAGCTCCCATGCAGTGCCACCATCCTCCTCAGCCTCTTCTCCTGTGCTGGGGCCATCAGGCTGGCTCAAGCTCTGTGTGATGGCTAGAGCTGCAGCCCAATCCCTTGGGTGGGTACAGGACAGCATTGTACCCTGTGGGAGACCCCTGGAATCGTCCTGTGTTATGTGTCAGGCTGGCTCTCTGTTCACTCACGTTTGTAGAGCTGGTGTGTTCAGAGCCTTGGGGTTCTAAAAGCTCTGGTAAGTTATGAGGACATCTGCCTGCATAATTGTGAGCCAGTGTGAGTGGGAGCACCCACTCTCATTCTGGGAGCTCCATGGCACCCATTCCTTCCCAGGGGCGTAGGTGAGGGCATGGTGAAGTGCTGGTGTTCCTCCAACCTGCCCATGACCTTTCTCCATCACTGTCATGCTCACCCATAGCCCTGCAGACTTGCTCCAGGCCTGGTGGCGTCACACCTGGGGAGCAGGGGTGGTTTGGGGAGGGGCACTCTGCTCATGGCTTGTGGCTCCAGAATTCACATTCGCAGGTGAGTCCTGCCAGGGACGTGCTCACCACATCAATATCTTCAGTTCATGCATTATGCAAATTGTTTGCAATACAGAAGTGCTTAAACAGCTGAAAAGATTTTGAGTTTTATGCACAATGTACACTTTGCTTTACCTATACTGATAGCAATGTATCATATTTTAATTAAATAAGTATGGAATGCAAATTGTAATACTAGTTGACTTGCAATATTTACATAAGGCTCACATTTTGTAAGTATTTGAATTTCATATTAATTTTGCTTTGGACACATTTTTCTATACACTCAATGAAATTTGTCTCACTGCTTGAAAACAGGGCTGGTGTCTGTCTGCATTTAGCAACATAAAAATTATTTTGGTACCCGTGGAACGCCTTGCAGAGAATGTGATGCAGGAGTCAGATGCCCACACGGGGTAGAATCCCAGCTGAGCATGCAGGAGGGTGGCCTTTGGCTGGGCACTGAGCTTCCATTATCAAACTTGCATTTGAGACCTTTACTGTGTCCCTTGTGCTGTGCTAAAATTTCCATCCCTAGCTGCAGCCAGCTCATTAGGCTAAGCCAAGTGTGACTGTAAATTCTGTGATTGATCTGGGCCCACCCCAGCTCCCATCTCCTGCCCACTGGAGGAGCTCCCCAGGAGCCCCTCAAGGCACCTTCCTTCCCTGTGCTTCACTCCCAGCCCACCCAGGGCCTCCAGGAGCTCCTGCAGTGAGCAGTGTGATGCATTCAGATGGCATTGAAGGTCTGGAAGCGCTTGGTAGGGTGTCAAAAGGATTTTTGAGTCAGAATTTCAGTATTTAATAAAATAGATTTCTCAGGACAGGGAAAAAAAAAAAAAAGCAGCCAAGAATAATATAGTGGAATAATTGCTATCTCTGGAAGTTTCAATTATCAGTCAAAATATCCTGAAATCAAAACCTTACTGACATTCTGCCTCAATTATATAAAAACCATTGGGGATATGGAATATGTTCATATAAATGAGGTCTCTGATAACTGAGGGAATTTTCAATGTACTTAATGGATGTCAAGAGACTTGACCCTGTTTTGAATACCAAGGAGTTTTGGATAATTGAAGTTTGGATAATCTAGGTTGAACTGTAGAATTTAGCAAATTAAGATAACGTTGAGAATCCGTGCGAGTTAATTTTAGTTCTGACAAATGAAACCAGTTTAACTAGCTTGGAGAGTGGAGGCAGCAGACAGCACACAGCGTGCCAGGAGCTGCAGTTATCCCAGGCAGGACATGCAGCCTCGTTAACCCTGTCCTGCCCAGCCCCTGGAGGGATCTGTGTGCACAGATGAAGGATGGTTCCATTCTCTGGGCTGTGCTTAGCACAGGCTGTCAGGAGGGCTTTGGGTTGGTACGAGCCTGGCTGCTGTGATGAGGATTTGTGTCTGCTTGGCAGTGAGCAGTGATCTCCAGCAGGACAGGGGGTGTGCAGGGGCTGTTGGTGCAGGTTTGGCTGATGAGACCCCAGTGCAAGGCAGTGCAATCCCCCCAGCAGTGCTGCCTGATGCCCCCAGTGCACACGTGCTCACCTTCCTCTCCTCTCTTCCCCCTCCACTCCTCAACGTGCATATTTTAAATTAATATTTTAATGTATTTCTAGGTTTCCAGGAAGGGGGAGGAATAAATTATTCAAAATGAATTACAGTGGTTTAAGGATATAAGAGCTGTAAGCTTTGTGGGGAAACAGACCATCCTGCATTAAATCAGCTGACAGCACTTGCCCAGCTCTGATAAGCTGGCAGAAATGTCTTTATCTGACAGGTCTGAACAGACTCACTGCCTGGAAGTTTATTTTCTCCTGTCTTGTCTTAACAAGAAGCAGTGCCTCCTTCTCCTTAACACCTTTGGCTTGAGTACTAGACCCTGGAATATTTCAAGAGAGAACTGCCTAGGGGCAGGAGGGATGTCCATGAAGTGACAGTCCAGGAACTCCTGGGAGCTGTTACCCATTTCTTGCTTGGCTGCAGCTCTTGTGCAAGGCAGTTGAGATCAGTAGGAGCTGCTCCCTAAACTTTTTAGCAGTCTGGGTCTGAAATGTACCTTTGTAATACTGAGGTGTTGATTCTTCCTTTACTGGCTGCAGAGGTAAAACATTAGACAGTTAAATGAGGATTATATGAGAGGCAATGGAGGAATTTTGGACAGAGGCATGTATTAAGTATTTGGCCAGTACATTGTGGATCACAAAACCTCATCTTTCAAAAATATATTCTCATTTTTAATAGGAGTCTCTTTGGCAATAGGAGGGTGGTGGCAGTGTGGTAAGCAGTTGTTCTTTGTGAACCCTTTCACTTGTCACAGGCTCCATGTGACTGCAGGAGTGTTTATCAGAGAGCAAAACTGCTACACAGCATCACTGGAGGATGCTCTGCAAGTGCTCTCTGTTGGTTTTATTACTCTGGCAGTTGAAAACCCCAGATCCTGGGGCTCCACTGTGCTGGCATGTGTGTAACCCCTGTCACCTTAAAAATAACCTAGAATAAATGAAAGGATTGTCCTCTCTGATAGATGGGAGGGGAAGCTGTGGTGCTGTCAAGTGACACACATAAGGTTAAACAAGAAACTGTAGAGAAAATTATCCTCCCCAGCTCTCATCTAGGGTTTTAAACTTGTTACTCTCCTGTCTTGGATCTCAATTCAAAACCCTCTGCATTAGAGTGGATGGAAAATTAGCCAAGAAGGTTAATCCTACACTGGAGCAGCAAAAAATGCTCAGTTGTGGAGAGACTGAAAGATAAGACACAGCAAAACTTCAAAAAAGTGCTGTGGAGGATACTATCCAGATACCAGAGACTTGCTGGAAAACTGATAGGAGAGCAGCGTGTATCAAAGCAAGAGGGGAAACACCAGGGGTAGTTCAGATCAAATGTCAGGGGGGGCTGCTTGAAAAAAGAAAAGCAGAAACAAAAGAAGCTGCATTGACCTGCAGGGGTGTGACAGCTGGAAAGATATTCTCACCCTTACAGCTTTATTAGAGATAGCTTTTCTTGCAGACAACACCAAAAAAAAAGGAGACCAGTGTCAGCTTTTCTCTACTGCAAAATTACCACACAGAGAACCACAGGAAAATGCCTGAGACCGCAAACTATAAACAAGCTGAGCCACTGTCAGGCTCAAAGATCAATGTTTTTTTAAAGTGTATGTTAAAACCAATTTTATTTACTTAATTGCAACAGAACATTGTATTTTCCTTAAGAGAAAATTGAGAAAACCTCACTGAGGGTGATTCAGTGGTTTGCAGTAAATAAACACAAATGTGAAATCGAACACTATCCAAATTACAAAAGCCAAGTGCATGAAACACCCCCAGTGCAGACTTGTCACTCAAGTGCCAACTGCCAAGGGTTGGATACTTTTCATAAAGCATAATTTTAGCCTTTATCTTAATGTCAGTACTTTGTTATGATTGACCTTCTTCTGGCTGGAAGCCCACTTAAACTAAACAATGCTATTCTGTTCTGAAGAGGGTGAATAGAGAAAGCATTGTTACTTGGTAAAATGCCTTTGGACTGAGTCCCAGATGGGAAGGAAGTGCTGTAATTACTGCACTCAATACACAGCACTGCAGGGGCACGTAAGGCAACCAGGCTGCAGCAGGCAAGGAGCAATCCTACACCTCTGCTGCCTGGGAGGCTCCACTGACTGAGCGAGTTTCATGTTATGATTTTATTTGTACTGCTCAAGCAAAAAAAAGATCTGCACCCGATCACTGGAAATTAAAAATTCAAACCTAAGCAAATAGGAGCAAAGAGCCTGCTCATCCCCCAGAGCCTGTTTGGCACAGTCAGATGAGGTTGGTTTGTGTTCTTATGTACCTGTGGAAGGTTATCCGTATTCTGCTCCAAATCCCACAAAATTTTCTCATGACTACAACTCCATTTAATATAGTCTGTGCTATAAAATGTGTCTGGTCCCAATGCTAGAATCTCTGCTTTTGAACTTGTCACAAGGTAACATATAAATGGCATTTTAACATGTGTATTTATCATGATACGCATTTCCCTGAACACTGTTTTTATGAAATAGCACAGGAAGCACATTCATTACAAAGCTCTGCAGTATTGTGATGAGAGACTTCTCTTTTAAGTGGAAAATGAACTCAGTTATACTATTGTCATTCAGTTTTATCTTAAAAGCATCTCAGCAGACAAGTGGGGAAGGTGAATTATTCCAGCTGCTATCTACTACCCATTGTGAGAGATGCTCTTTGCTCAGTCTTCATGGAAATGGGCAAAGGAGATGGGAGGAATTATTATTGCTGTTTTACAGAGGGGGAGCACAGATTTACAATTTCTCACAGTTGTTTGGAAAGCTTGACATAACCAGGAATTGAATGCAGCCTCCAGGGATGCAATCCAGGTGCTTTCCTGCCCAGGAAGCACCTACAACTTGCCTTTGCCTTGTCTTATGGGACTTAATCCCATTGAAAAGCTAAAACAGATTTCTCTTCAGGCACATATTTAGGATTTTTGGTACTCTGGTTGGTATTTCTGCTGCTGATTTGTACCAGCCCTGTGATGCCTTACACAGGTGGCTGATGGATGGAGCCATTCTGTTGGTCACATGCATTAACAATCACATTTTTCTTATGTTAGCACAAGAGTCTGGCTATTCTTTCAAACAGTATAAAAGGTGATTTGTAACCCTCACCTGTCCCTGGAATCAAGTGCATCCCCTGGCTCTGAAAGTTGTTCACACCATTTCTGGTTGGAAATGTGAAGCAAAACCTGGAGGGGCTTTGCCCTCTATGCAAAATACAGCTTGAATGGGTTAACTGCAAAGAGCACGTGACCCAACTGAAAAGAGCTTCCCAACCAAAAGAATTTTAATTTGGCTGCAAAAAGTGTCGGGATCTAGTGAACACCTAGAGCCCTTCTGAGGGAAAAAACCAAAGTGGACACAACTCATCTCAGGAGAAAGATATTCTGCCATGTGTGACATCTTCTGTCTTTTCTTGTGCTGAATGCTTTGGCTTTTGCAGATGAAAATCATAGGTTCATCATTAGAAATAAACAACAACAACAAAAAAAAGAAAAATATATAAAAAAAAATATCTCTAATTCCCATTTGTTTTTCATACAACTTTATTCTCTAGGAACAAGAAGGAAGACTGGAAAATACCGTGTTTTGAATGGACACTTTGTTTCAACGTGAAAGAGGCAGCTCCAGCAGTTTTCTGGATCCCTGATATGTTTTTGAATGGCATCCAAAGTTTGGGTCAGGATAGACAGGAAGCCAGATGGGGACATTTCTGTATTTTCTGAGTCAAATTGCTTCCCATGCTGTAAGGAGTTTCAGTCTCTGGAGAACCCAGCTGTGATGGAGTCGGAGCTTTTAATTCCTGTGATGCTGACAGATCTACCAGGCACTGTGATGAAGACATGCTCTTGCCTGGAGGAACAGGCAGTGCTATCCTGTGTGTTTGGAGAGGAGTTCTGTCCTGGAAAACTTGTGTGAAGACAAATGTGTGGTCCAGCAGGAGTGAAGGGTTTGGTGCCATGTGCAGAAAGATGTATGTTTTCATGCATGTGGTGATTATTTGAGGCAATCACTGGCTTAGTGCTTAGCTTTCCTTGGGGAGCATTTTTTCATGATATCTGGTATTTTCCAAAAGCCTGTGGGCTTAGACAGAGGAGCTGGAAGTCAGCCATGGTGATCAAAATGAAATGGAAAAAGATGCAGGGTTTTCAAATTTATTTTTTTAGGATATTTATTTAAGCGCAGCAGTTCCACAGAGGTCATCACTGATGTGCACAGAGGCATTTTAGCAGGGAAGCATTCTACCAGCAGGGCTGTGTTTTATTGCTGGCGGGATTATTATTAGATTAGGGAGAAGATTGCAGCTGAGGGAGGGGGGAGTTTGGTGGGATCTGGAATTTGGATAGATCTGAAGGGGCCAGCTCATTGCTTGAATTGCTGCTGGTAATGAAATTGCTCTTGACAAGCCAGAGGGAGCTGCTGGCCTCCCGTGTGCTGAGGTATCTGCAGTGCTGGGACTGCTCTTGGAGGAAGATGAGGAGAATCCAAAAGGCTTCATTGTTTTTGCAGAGGCTGCAGGTGGGTTAAACTTGAGCAGCAGTGTGAGCAAGGACTCTCCTAACAGCAATGCTGGGGGCATTCAACACTTCACTGGCAAATCCTGTCAGCCAAAACCAAGATGAAATTCATTGAAAACATTACAGAGAGTGAGGATTTGGTGCATTTCATGCCTGTCCTTTGCATTTCCATGGTGGGTGGCTTGCTGCCAGCTCTGCTCCCAGCAGGTCCTGCTTCCCCTGGGCCAGCCCAGCACGGGCAGTTCCCTGTGGCTCTGGCTCTGTGGGATTTGGTGAGCAGTGCTGGACTGGGGCAGTCCCCAGGTGGGGCAGCTGTAGGTGAGAGGAGCAGCCAAAGGTTGTCCCTCCTTCAGGGGCTGAGGGTTCTGGCAAAAATCTTCAGAATTCAGAGGTCTGAAAGCACGAGTTCAGTGAAAACTTTGCAGAGCTTTGGAACATCACCTCCCGCTCCCTGACTGTGACTTGTGAGGGGTTTGAGCTCTCAGAGCAGGGTGGATCCCCAGGGAAACAGGCTCACACTGCCCCGTCCCTGAGCCAGTGCTGGAGCTGCTGGCAGCAGATTTCCAGGTGCTTGCTTGGAGGGAGAGCCAGGCAGAGCTGTGGGAGATCTGCTCCAGCCCAAGGTACAGCATTTGCCATTCACGTTCCAGGCAGGGTAGGAAGCTGAAGGATTGAGTCCAACAACTTGTAAAATATTCTATCTCTTACTAACAGATCCTCATGCAAAAAAAAAGGATGAGGTTTTAATTACTGCCCCCTCTTTCCATACTGGCCCCTTACAATCAGCTAACTCCTTTGGAATGGAGAGCATTGCAGTGCAAATATTTTTTTTCCTTCTCTTTTTTTTTCCCCCCCTAACCTACTTTAACTAATTTTCAGGATGCTGGCAATTGACATGCATTATTTATACTGCTGCAAACCTTGTATTTGGGATGAGAAATCCTACTGTCAGGCTTCCTGCTTCTAATAAGCATTCCTTTCACTGCATTATCTCCTCGCACAGCCCAGGGCTGCTCTTGCCAGGGACCCAGCTGGTGTTGCTCGATGGCTTTGTGGCGTGGGGAGCAGAGGATCTGCTGGCTCGTGTGCTGCTCATCAGCACAGAGACACGGGCTCCTGCTCCAGCAGAGGGAGGGGGGGCAGGCAGAGGCAGAAACCGCCGTGGGATTGAGTGACAGAAGTCCTGATTTTCCGTGACCTGCTGTCTCGTGTTGCGACTCGAACCTGTGCGATCTGAATTTAAAACGCTGCCGTCTTCCTCCCCCGCCGCCCAGTGTGGATGAAAACAGAAGGTGAAACAGGAGGACAGCCAGTGCAGCCCCTGGAACAAAATGCTTTGAGGTTCTCAAATCTGTCTCTGTCACACTGGATCAGTTGCCAGGGCCTGTGCCGCCACCTCTTTTTGTTCATTTGAAAGATAACTCATTCCTTAACAGCTGAAATGGCTTCTGACAAACCTCCCCTTTGAAAATTGTGCTCAAGGACACTGCTCTTCCACTGTTTGCACAGTCAAAATATTCTGGGGAGGATTTTTTCCCCCTCTCTTTTATCTGAGGCAGCATAATAAAATACCTTAGATAAACAAATTTATTCTTGGAGGGATGTTTATTAGGCGCTGGCAATCCCTATGATAAATAATTTCTCTGGGAGAAAAAAAAAAAAAAAAACCTAAATAGAAAGTAGGCCAAGGAAATGATGTGAGTGCAGGGGATAAGGCAGGGAGTGGAGGATGCAGAGGCTGCTGTCGGCTCCGGGGGTCTCAGATGCTCCCGCAGTGCCATCTGCAGGGAAGCCCATGGAGAGGGGGCACAGGGGCCTGGGGCAGGAGTAGGGCTCCCATATTTGCATGCTCATTTTCTGAGGATTTGAGAAAAGCAGAGACAGTGTGTGGCACTAAATCCCACCGTGGGAGAGACTTTACAGACACCTGGTAGAGGGTCACCCACAGCTTGGGCTGTGCATTGCTTGCTAAGGGAGTGATGCAAGAAACCAGCAATAATGTGTGAGGATTGCTGATTTTTTAGTGCAGAAACCAAAGACAAGCTTCAAGGTGGGATGGGTGGGGGGAAACGGTTCATGCCAGTTTGAGACAGATATTTTTTGTTTTCATTTTGTTCAGTGAAATGTAAACCACAAAACTTTCATTTCAGGTCAACCTGGAATGTCAATTAGGTCAAAATTGAAGCAGTCTATTTTGATTTGGAGTTATTTATCTCCTGCTTTTCCTCTTAATTTAGGTGGCTCTTAATGTGAGGAAAAAATACTTCAAATTTAGAAGCCAAAATAGTTTCTTTTTGAAAATATTACTACAGAATCACAGAATATTCTGAGTTGCAAGGGACCCACAGTGATCACTGAGTCCAATGTTTCTGTGAATAGCCCATAAGAACCCATGACCTTGGCATTATTAGCACCAGCTTTAACCAGCTGAGCTGCCTTCAGGGATACATTTCATCCTTCCCAAAATGAGGCCTTTGGTTTTAACAATCTTGCCCTGAAATGCAGCATCTTGAACTCTTTTTTTTGAATTTCCTTCCTAGGAGCAACCTCACAGCCCCTCACCCTCCCTGCTAACAGCAACAACCATCCCCTAAATTCATCTGCCATTCAGCTCCATCTCTTTACAAATCCATTTCTCAGCAATTTTGTGTCAAACCTCTGTTTGCTTGAATGAATACATTTTACTGGTAAAGAAATGAGTTACAAAGTGAAATATCTCACTTAATGTGAAGAAGTGTGTGGCAGTCCCCCTGAGACTTGGTCCTTCATTGTGCCTTCCCACAGCCCCTCTTTCCCCAAGAGCTGCCCACACCAGTTCCTCAGTGAGTAGATGTGCGTTAAAAACAAGCCCTTGTGGACCAGGATGTGATGGTCTGATTGTGGGAGGAAATCGGGTGAATTATTACTTCTTTGAGAAAGAAGGACTCTGCTAAATGATATTTTCTGCACATCAGTGGTCAGCTCTGGCCACAGAACACAGCCAAGCTCCAGGAAATGTGAGAGGTGAAGAAGGTCCTTTCAGTTTTGCTGTTAATGACTGATCTGGAGGTCTCTGTGTAGTCTGTGGTTAGAGAAAGATCCAAGCAGGTGTTTTTGGCATAGAAGAGATCAGTAAGATTTGATACAGAAGCTGTGAACTCCAAAAGGGCTCAGATGAGCAGAAGCATGGCAGCACTAGGACTCTGTGCATTTTGGGGTTTTCAAAGAGGCTGAAGGGATACCCAAATCCCACTGACTGGGTAAAGCTGTGCCTAAGTTTAAAGTACAAAAGGGAAGTGGTGTTGGCCGGAGGGAAAATCCACATTTTCCAGAAAAGAAGATGAAGTCAGAATGCTTGTAACTGAGCAAAACAGGAACACGGACTGACTTCTTGTGGGCGGATTTCGAATGCAGAGCAATTTGCTCTATGCAAACGTGATCTGGGGTTTCCTGTGGGTCAGGCTGGCACAGGTCCTCAGTGGAAGTGCAGGAGCAGCTCCTGCTGGTGAGCAGGCACCAGCTCAGGAGGCAGCTCGGGCTGCTCAAGTGTTGCTGGTGATGCCAGCACTTTTGGAAGAGGGCTCTCTGCCTCCATGTGTGTGAGAAGCAGTGGGAGGCTGTTACTGCTGCTGAGAGACTGCAGGCAATCTTAGTTCTGGGAGTGTTTTGAACCTTCAGGTATTGAGGTGGAGAGGGAAAGGAGAGAATCAGAAATGGAAGGAGATTAATTCTTGAAGCCTGTCTGCATTTTTTTACATAAATTCTGCTCTGCATCCAGACGTGTAAGGCACAGGCTACCAAAATCCCTGCTTCTGCTGTAGGCAGAGCAGAGGATAAATATATATGGATGAATAAACAAGGCAAGTAATCCAATCTCATTGCTAGTATTCAGTCCCTGCACTGTTGCTCTAGGCAACCAGCTTGAGTGGGGATATTGTCTATAACCTTAAAAACTGATTATAGGCTACTTCACTGCCTCATACGGTCTTAAAGAGGATTAGAAGAGAGTGTAAAGCTGGCTTAGGCACTATGTTAACAAAGCCTCAAAGGCATCTGCAGATTTCCTTGTTCACGAAGTGATTAACTTATTTAGTAACTGTGAAAAAATGTGCACATTCGGGGAGCCAGGCTGGCAATAATTAAGAGCTGTAAGTGTGCCGCCGTGGGCCGGCTCGGGCTGACAGCAGTGCCTGCTTCACCCCAGCACGTCTGGCTGCCTCCCGAGCCCGGGGCTGCTGGGCTCAGGCTCACACAGGGTCCCCCAGGGCCTTTCCGTGCAGGAGGAGGAGAGCCCCACTCGTGCCTTTGAGGGCTCTGCAGGGCTGTCCTGCCCTGTGTGCTGACAGGCCGTGTTTGGGTTCTGCCTGGCACTGCAGTGGCTGAGGCATCTGCTGACCTGTGCCCATGGGAGGAAGCACAGCCCAGCACTCTGCTTCCTCCTTCAGCTGCTTTTAAACTGAAGAATAAGAAAAGCACTGAAAAACGCCACCCTTATCCTGAGCTGGGTGTGCGGGTTGAGGCAAACACCAAGCAGCCACAGCCAGGGTGTCAGGTGATTGCAGGTGCAAGGCGAAGCCAATCCTGGTTTTGCTTCTTCACAGTTTGGCAGCAAATGCTTTTCTCTGGTGATAATAAAGCCAGCAAGCCCAGCAGAGAGGGCTGTGATGGGGTCCCCACCTCAGAGGATGCCTGACTGGATCTCTCACCAGGCTCAGGTGTCACAAGTGTTGAGCACCCTGTCTGACAAATGAAGCTTTATAAAACTGACAACATGCAAAAATGTTTGGTACAGGGGAATAACTTGGCTCGTATCCTTCCTGAAAGTAAAACAAGTAAAAGTGGTTTGAAATAATGACAAAACCAAGGCTTTGATTTCAATATGTTCTCCCTTTGTGAAAATCCTCAGACATCACAAAGATGAGTGAGAGATCTGAAAGCACAGACAAGAACACCAGTGTGTGATGGATCTGACATGGATCCTTCATTTTTGTCAGACCTGATCTGGATGTAAGAGCTCTTCTGTTGATGCACAGCCCACATTTCACCTAAT
This sequence comes from Thryothorus ludovicianus, assembly GCA_013397245.1. Taxonomy (NCBI): domain Eukaryota; kingdom Metazoa; phylum Chordata; class Aves; order Passeriformes; family Certhiidae; genus Thryothorus; species Thryothorus ludovicianus. Next base: position 1,527,041 of record VZTB01000708.1, on the reverse strand, counting down.
GCTTCTAATTTTCATTTTTCCCCCTGGGTCAATGTGTTGTTATTTAGTGAGATGATTTCATAAATTCCTACAGAACTTCCATGAAAATCTGGATTGATAATGGAAAAAATTGAGGAGATAAGAGAATACCCTGTGTCTTTATAAGTCGCTGTGGTTAAAACTCAAGCTCTCTACCATCCCAAGCTTAAATGTGTTTAAAGTGACAGGAGGATGAGAATTATGCTTTAGAAGGGAAAGCAAATGCTCAAAAGGAGTATCATAAGAACAGTTTCAAATCAGGAATGATTTAAAGAGAGGGAATTTAATGCTGCATATTGAATCATATGGGAAGGTCCAAGACATCTGCTAATAGTCCACAAGATTTCTGCTGGTGGATGGAGATATGTTTTGATCTCGGAGGAATGGAATGGCATTTTGTGTTTTCCATCTCTCCTCTTGTTTTCCTGTCATTGCTCCAACCTCAGATAATGGATGGGATTTTCAAAGTCACACAGCCTTGACCTGTTTGCTTTGTCACCAAACTCAGCTCAAAAGCTGAAAATTCTGCCTGCCTTTCTATTTCTGGCTCTCCCAGGAGAGGGGGATTCGTGAGAGTGAGTGGAAAGAACTATTGGTTTAAGGGAAACAATTACAGACCTGTGTGTGCTTCCCCACTTAGCTTCTCCCAGGAAAATAGGTGCTTTCAAATGCTGCTCTTGTGTTAACAGCTCTTCTGAATCTGTCATTGTAGCTACCTGTGTTTCATTCAGCATCTTAGGAAGAGACCAAAATAGCATCTCATGGATGAAGAATGTCCATTTTAACCTCTACAGGTGTCAATTGTTCTAAATGTATATGCAGCACTTGGCATCAGGGCTTACTTACAGTAATTGACAGCATCCTTTACACTTGAAAATTACATTCTTACACTTGAAAATACATTCTTAATACATATTGGCTGGAAAACAGCTTAAGTACTTAGTAGTTGTTCCAGTCCTATTTGCTTTTTTCCCTCCTCTCCTCTTTCTTGAACCACTGTGCATTAACAGTTTTCCCATAATGATGTAATTTTATTCACTTTCCATCCCACCAGAAATTCTGAATATGTTTAGTGGCTCCCAGGGCACGGCACAAACTCATCTGGAGTAGTTCATCTTCATCTTTAAAAACCTCGTGGTGGGCAAAGTGTCAGATTTTTCTATCTTGTTTCACAGGAGCTGCCTTTATGTGCAACAAAGACCAGTCTGCTCCTTTCACACATGTCTGGACAAAGTCAAAAGGCAGTTTCTGTTTTGATTTGGTCTAAGAGGTGATGAGGCCAAGGGATATTTTATCTGTCATGATCTGCCTGTGTAAGTCATGTCTCTTAAGTTTATTTGGTTAGGATGCTGCTGGCAGTGTGTCCTGGCATGGGAGTTGGTGGGAGGAATGCTCACATCAGGTGAGGTCCTTCCTGAGGAAGTGGCTCCACACAGAATCTCTGGATTTGCCCTGGTGTGCTGCTCAGCAGAGTGAGAAGCTGCCAGTGGCCCTGGTGTGTTTCATTATGAGAGTCCTGGAATAACACTTTAGGCCTGGTTCAAAGCCACATTTTTAATGAATGAGTAATCTTCTCTCTTCCTCTCTTTCTGAACTGTTAGCTCCTCAACACATGATGAGAAGAGGCAGGGAAGTTCTCTTGCAGCTGGAGGGCTGCAGTGGAGCCAGAGGAGCAGGCTGAATGTGTCACCAGTCACTTGAGCAGGGAGAGACCCTGCTCCTTCCCTTTGGGGAAAACAGATGTGCTGCCTCCACCTGCGAGGAGAGCACCACTGTGAATCACTCCACCCGTGCTCCCCCTGAGGGTCATTTATGCTGTTTTGAAGCCATTCCATTTGAGGCTGAACCTCAACCAACCATCCATGCTCTCCTTCAGCTGAGGATGGAGCTGTGGGGGGAGCTGGACAGCCTCCAAAACAAACCCATTCCCGTGGTGCAGGCAGGCTGCAGCAGCTGTGGTGGGAGAGGGGAATGTTAAACACAGCGAGCTGGGCTTTGACTGAGCACTGCCAGCTCCTCTTTGGGGTGAGCTGGTGCTCCCCAGGCCCAGCCACCAATCCCTGTGTGGCACAGCATGGGGGAAATGCTCCCTTTGGTGCTGTGCAAAATCTCTGTTGAACGCAGAGTGAACTCCTGTGCTTTCCTTGAATGTTCCACGGGAAGGAGCTGCAGCAGGAATATTTGGATGGTGTGTTCTCTTCTAGCCATACTTTCACCTCGTGTTCATGCTCTGTCTACTCAGACTTACTGGAAATGTTCATATCAGCTCACTTGTGAGCTGTGGCAGCTCCCCAAGGAAACAAGCTGTTTCAGTGGCTGGGCTGTGCTTTGTGGCTGTGCTCAGTCACTGAGAGCCAGGCTCTTCAGGCTGGGAGAGCTGCCCTTCCTCTGTGAGCAGGTAGAAAAATCTACTTTTGTGCCCCAGGTGTGTGGGGAAAGAGGTCTGGATTTTTTCCATCTATAACAGGCTTTTCATGTGTCATTGGGCAAGTCATTCAATCTCCCTTTACAACATTTCTCCACTCTGCAGTGTCTGTTACAATCTTTATCTATTTTTGTCAGCTAAGAACATGTTTTTAGGACAGGGGATTTCTTCCGATGTTTATGTGTAGTTGTGTCATAATTAGGGTCTCTGGGTATTGCCTTAATTCCCACCATAACATCACCAAATTATGCTTGAATAAATTACACATCATGGGTATTAAATGCTCAGCTCAGTTTCAGTGCAAAATAAAAAGCTCAAATGATGGTAACTTAAACTGGCAATAAAATCGCCAGCATTACACCCGTAAATACTTAATTTGCAAATGTTTAGAGAATTAGGCACCTGCTATAAATCTTTATTGTGGGCTTTGCACCCTGTTGGCAATCGGTGAGCTATATCTCACTTCATTATGCATGAATGTATAATTTTCCAAAAGCATAAACGTGGCCTCCAAGGGCAGGCACATTAAGAGTGTTTGAATGAACCAATTTGTTTCCTCCCCAACGTGTTTATCTCCCAGCTCTTGGTTGCCAGTGCCAGTGGAAAGGTTAATGGCTCACAGCTCCCTGGCAAATGATGCGCTGGTTTAACCTCTGCCAGGGCTGGATTTTTCACTGTCTTTAGCCCTCAGCATGTTGAAAGTTAACAGCTGCACCCCGTGTGCTGGCTGGGATGGAAGAAGGGCTTCTTTAAATTACTGCACGTGTCCAGGATTAAATGGGTTCCTGTTTCCCTCTTGCTCCTTGTGGCTCTGATTCATGGGGTACACGATGCTCTGGGAGCACTTGTGCCTGCTTCAGCAGAGCCTTTGTGCCATTTTAAATACACAAAGAGCCACCAGAGCAGCTGGGTCTGGTCACCTGCCAAAAGTCAGGCAGCTCTGAGCTGAATTCATGCACAGCATTCCCAAGTGGAAATACCTGGGCAGGCATGAAAGGAATATACAGCCTGGAAGGTAATGTAGGCTAATGAAATGTTGGATGTGCTTTCAGTGCTGCCAGAACCACTGGGCAGCACAAGTTTATGACAAAGTTTGTGTGTTTCAATATTAACAAGGCTCAGTTTTGACAAACAGAGGGCCAAACCACACAGGGAAAATAAATCATGAATTTTGCTCAATTCAGATGAAAAATCATCAATTTTTTCTTCCTGTGTAGAGGTCTCAGACCTAAGCTCTACTGAAATTTGTTTTCAGCATCTCCAAAAATGAAGATCCTTCTTTAGGTGCTTAAATACAACTGGGAGCATGGCATTTTCAAGGCAACCTGAGTGAATTAGGGGCAGAGCCATGCACAAGGATAATGCACCTCCTCAGGCACTCAAATTTAAAAACTACAGCTCAATTAGAACTGCTCCAATTATTACTATTATTTGCTCCTTAACAGCTGTCATTGGAGGCTCAGGACAGCTTTGTGCTGTATGTTATGAATACTTAGAAGAAGGAAAAAAAATAACCTGAAGGCACATAAAATCTCTGCCTGAGAGACAGTGAATAGATGCAACTGGCTGGGAAGCCAGAGGTGGTGGGAAATAGCTGTGGAACGTTTCATCAAGTCTGAAAAGAATCCACTGTTGTCTAAATCTGGACTCTGAGCTATTACATGGAGTAAAGTAGCATTAAGTAGGCAGGAATGGCTGTCTTTGAGCAGAAGGGATATTTATTTCTAGGCTTGAGTAATAATTACCACGGTGAAGTCAATGAGTTTAAAAGGAAATAATTAGGCCACAATTACAGGGGTGGGATGAAAAGCCAAACCATGCAAGCTCCCTCTTCCTCCACTAACCTCTCCCTTTCTTTCCTTGCTGTCCACTTGCTGTGTTTCCCTGGAATTCCAATGAAATTTTAAGTGTATCTAAATGTAAGCCTTGCCCCTGGGAGAGGGAGTGGATCTGTCATCAGGGATCTGTCAGAGTCAATAACATTTCCCCCCGCAGCCCCGAGCCGTGCCTCAAGATCTAACATTTCTGTCTGAATTATCAGCTAATGCTCTGACAAATTGCCTGTGATTTTCTTTTTTCTCCCTGAGTGGATGTGCCTGGTCTGCAGATTAGGTAAACACGGCCGGGCTCTGGTGTGGAGCAGCGGCTGATTATTTCCAGCCAGAAGTTTCCATTTCTGTCAAGCTGGGGAGCGGCTGGGCTGGACACCACGAGCTCGACTCTGGGGCTCTTACAGCCACAGCCCCATCCTGGGAGATACTCACCCACCCTGCCAGCAAGAAATGATGGAGTTGGAAGGCCAGGACCTGACTGAGACTTTGACTAACAGGGCTGTGAGTGAGGCTTTGCTCTCACTGTACAAATGGGGTGACTCGTAGCATAAACTAAAATGGGCGGCATCTCTGGATTTATTTCTCTGGCAGAAGGAAACAGCTCCTGGTGGCTTAGTCCTTAGACACTGAGGTCATCAGAACTGCCATGTGTGTGATTCTGCACTTGGAAAATGAAATCATCTTTGTGAGGGAGGGAAAGCTATGGAAAATGCCCCTCGGGGTTTGTTTCTCTGGCCACAAGATTCCAACACCTCTCGGATGAAGGAAACCATCACCATCGCCTGCCTCTGCTCTGACTATGTGAGATCCAAATGTCTCTGGGAGTGCCTGCTGTGGAATTGATTTTCCTTGGAGCATGAGCTGGTTTTTAAGCACTGTTGGTGCAGTGGCAGCCTGAAATACTGATTGTGGAGTAAGATCATGAATGAGGGAGAGGCAGGAGGAATTCTCGTCTGAGCTGTCACTGTCAGGATTTACATTCGCTGTTGCAAGTCTCTGTCAGTCAGGTGGATACACATTCCCTCCCTGGCCTTTTCCCGATTCCTCTGTTCAGCTACAAACTCCAGGCACCACCAACACCCTTTTCTCCTTCCTGGAGCCCCTCTGCAAAGAGCTTTCCAGTGCATTTCAAATTCCAGCTGCAAACATGCTTTGCCCAGCCCCTCCCCTTGCTAGTTTTTAAGCAACATGATATTATTATTGGCTCTGCTCTGAAATATTTGGGAATTGATCAACCCTGCAATCTTCCTTTAGGCTGAAAGTGCTGCTCCCCCAAACCATCAGTAGGATTTGGGTGCTGGATTCCCTTAGGCTCTCTGCAAATTTCAGTCTTTTATAGGACAGTGGAGTAGTAGAAGCACTTTGGGATGTGTGACATTTTCTACTGCCTTCTTTAGGAGTGCATCTAAAGGAAAATAAAACCTCTGGGAGGACAAGAGTTGTGGGACTAGAGACACATAAGCTATAAAATCACCAAGGTGCTTGACAGATGAGCAGTGGCACCAACGAGAAATATTCCTGTATAGTTCTAGGCAGCCAAATAACTAAAAAGTACAGCTATTTATAATCTTTCTCAGATGTCCACATAAACATGCACAGCAGCCAGGAAAAGAAATGCAGTTCTGGATTCTTTCTGAGGAATCTCAGGCTGGGCATGCTGCACTTTTATTACAGGCATTGCAAAGATTTAAAGAGGGAGAAGTTGAAGAGGAAGGAGAGGCAAAAGCCTTTACAATCTAAAGTATCCCACTTAAAATAAGTGTTAGCCATAAGTCATTAAAACAAAGATACCTGTCAGCAATGTTTGATAATCAATGGATAATTATTAAGATGGAAAATAATTGCAAAGCTACCATTTCTTTGTAAAAAACATTTTTTTCCTGAAATGCCAAATGTTCTATATGTAACATTTGAAGTGCCCAGAATGAAATCTCTGTCCTTTTCACACAGCAGCGTGTGCTGAGGCACAGAGATAAAATCTTTAATGTCATGGAAGATAGATTGCATTTTAGATAGGCTGGAGATTTGGTAGTTAATAGACACAGCAAAGGCCACCTGAACGGATGACAGGCAATGAATGGGTCATTCATTTTGAGAGGCCCTGTGTGTGTGCCCAAGGTTTTTCTAAATATAGAAATAGTGGATGGCTTGGGCTAGAGCCTTCTGTCCCATAGGGATAGAACCCTTCATGCACCCCATTTACTGGGAACCTCACCCAGGGGCAGACCTTTGCTGGGTAGGTCGCTGATGGGAGAAAGCTCTGAGCTCGATTGGGATTTTTTTTTTCTCTGATGAAAATACTGCCCTTTGCTTGGCTAGAGTATCCAGTTATCCCTGACCTAGGGGCAGGTGGAGGTGCTTGGATGAGGATGGGAACAGCAGGTGTTGGGAAGCAGGGCTGTTACTGTCCCCAAATCCAAGCATGGACCAAGAAGGGTAACACAGGACCAGCCTTTCAACAGACAAACCTGAAGCAAAGAGAGCTGTGAACACATAAAGGAAATATTTTCTTGATTCTCCTACCTACTTTCACATTAAGTTAGTGCAGACAGGATGGCAATAAAGAATTTTCCAAGTGCTATTTCTCTTGCCATTAAAGTTTCATGAAAAAGTTCCATAGGCAGGTCTTGCTTCTATTTATAGGCATTTTTCTCGCCTTCAACATTATTATTAAACTCTTTTGTTAGAGAAAGCTAGTCTGAAAATGAGCTGGCCTGGTAAATAAAACACTTGTTTTTGCCAGCATACTCATCTCCACAGAGCAATATACCCAGGAATATTTTCCTCATCTGTTTTTGTCAACATGTTATTGCATATGCCTATTTAAGCAGTTTTAATACATTCCCAGGGCACTTGCTTCTCCTGTTGATTTTAGGTGAAGTCATGAGCAGGCAGCACTGCACAATTCCTGACCCCAGAATCCAGGAGGAACATGCAAGGGAGAGAAGGGGAGTTTATTCCCCAAACATTCATAGGCAGCCCAAGTGTCTGCTTGGGGTATTGTGCCCTAATTGTTCCTCCACTTCTGAGAGTCAACCTACAGTCTTCCTTAGAATGAAACATGCTACCAAAAAAATTGCTTTAAATGTTTTTTAATTATTTTGTTAAGCAGGTTTTTCTGCTCTGTATTATCAGCAAGGCAAATTAAAGCAGGGGTCTGTGATGCCCAGAAAACATCTGCTCAAGAATGAAACACTAAATCCAAAAGCTCCCCTCTGTGGCTTGTTTCCATCCAGCTGTGCCTCTTTCAGGATGCCTCTGCTCTCCCAACGTGTACCCAGGATAATTGTGGAAAATACCTTACTTCTGTCTATGACAAGAGTGAAAAAATCCCAGTGCAAAAAATCCCAGTAATTCTGAATCCTTGAAACCCTAATTTCTAAACTCTTCTGAAAGATTTTCCACAAATATGCATGAAAATTTCTCTCAAGTCCATAGCCCTTAAAAGACAGACATCTATCAGCTCACCCAGCTTTTTTACCAGGAAAGCATTTTGAATACTTTTGATGTAGGGGAATCATTAAGCATTTTTGATATTTTTTCTATGTTTATAATACACATTTATTAGCTCCCTCCAAGACGTTTGAAAACAAAATTCTTTCTCTATTTGCTTATTAAGCTCTTTCCTTATCTGGCAATAGTGGCTGGTCTATCCCTGATTCTCTCCCAGCAGCTTCAGGAAGCCTGATGGAGTGTGTTACTCTGGGGTTTCTGGCAGGGAACCAGATGCAGCAGATAAGGTATCTTATCTCCCAGAGGAGGATACAAACAGCCTGCAGGGCCTGCTCCAGCTGGGGTGGGAGCTGGGCAGGAGTGGCTTTTGCAGGCAGGTTTAGTGTTTTAATTTGTGTTACTCCCATTCCATTCCTTGCACCCGTGTGTTTCAGAGATGAGGTGAATTTACACAGACCCCTCTTACACTGCCCAATTTGGCAAGGCCTTGCGCTGGGTGCTGGCTGATGATTTGTTGGGTTGGGCCTCGGAAATAGCAATGCTGCTTGAACTTTAGTGAATTAATGTTCCATGTAGAAACAGCGTTTTCTTAATAGAAGAAATCGTGTGAGGATGTGAGGAGCTCAAACTCTGTGCCAGAGAGATCCAAAGGAAGTAACTGTGGCTCATCTGGAAGTATTTCTGGATTTACAACTTTTCACAGCCTCTCTCTGCTTGATGGGATGGGGCAAGAACCAAAGAGCAACTCGCTGTGTTCTGCAATAGCTCAATTACTGCAGCAAGTGCACTTCCAGATGTGGGTAGAGCAAACTTACAGCCATCAGAGTCATAGAAGAGCCTATGACAGCATCTAATCTAAATCAGATCGTGAAAGATCAATCAGTGATTGTCCCTGTCATCAGTGATAACATTGTCTCACTCGCAGTTCCTTTGATGCCAGGGATAATCTTGACATAAGAACCACAGATCTGAATTCAAATGGGGGAATCAAGAGGTTATTTCTAGCTTGATTTTTCCTCTCAATCTGAGCCATGGATATGTTTATTAGAAACTTGTTCCTAGCCTCCTTGATGGCAACTGAAAGCTCCCAATAACACACTGGTGTGCTCTGTGCCCCTTGCTGGAAAGGAGCCTTTAGAAGGTTCACCAGCCAAGCTGAGAAGGTTAAAAAAACAACAAAAATCCCACATCCCAGATATTTGGGCTGCCTGCCCACAGTGGCCCAGCCTCCCTGTCTGAAAGGAGCCCCTTTCCAGGCCTTCAGCTGCACTCCTGTCCTGAGCAGCATCCTCGGGGGGTCCTCAAAGAGAAACTGGGATTGTAGAACCACAAGCACAAAAAAGTTCCCGCGTGCCTGTGCTGTTGTTTATACATTTAGATTCTGTGATTAAATTACATACATAATGCATAGTGTTTGTAATACATTATTAATAATAATAATACTGTCTTGTGTTATTCGGCTAGAAGAGACATGCTCTGAGTGATGGTTCATTGGTCTATTCACACACAATTTTCATACATCTCTAAAGATTACCATTTTAACAGCTTTCTGTATGGATACTGCCAGGCAGTTACATTTAACAGTGCATAAATCTAATTCCCTCCGCACTCAATTTTCTCAGGCAGCAGAATCAATTTGAATCTGTCAGGATTTTATTCTAAAGTCTATTAATGCCTCCTGCCTTCTTCTGTATTTCCTCTTCTCTCTCTCTCTCTCACTTAACAATCTCAGTCTTTCATGAATTCATTCAGCTGCTGAAAAAGATGCCCCACTGATACAAACACTCTTTTATCTCTTTACAACCGAAACCTAATTAGGTGTGAAGGAGACACAAGAAAGGTCACAATTAGCCCTCCAGCAATAAAGGTTAGCAGTTGTAAAATCCTATAATAATGCTGTTGAACTTTGTTATTATCAATAATGACGGCCTTTGACAAGGTCAGGTTCATTATTCTTAGCAGCTATCACCGAGCTGCTGAACATCACTTAACATCCCACCTCAGCAGCCCCATCCCTTCCCCTGCTCCCTCCTGCCCTGGCTCCTGCCACAGGACCTGTCTCAGCTCGTGTGGCAGCTCGACCCTCTGGGCACATTTCAAGACATGCTTTAATGTTTTTTTGTGTTGAGCTGTGCCGAAGGATCCCTCGCTGAGCCTTTTAATTATTAGTTAAAATATCGCCTTGGGTTTTTTGTTTTTTTTTTTTCTCTGTGCATGGGTGGAATGATTCTGCCTAATTAAGAACTTAAATGGAGATGGTAAGAAGAAAGCAATAGGAAATGTGTCCTGGTAGCAGCATTTTGGAGTAGAGAGGAGACAATTACGTGCTTTGCCATAAAAAGCCAAAGGATCTCTGACATCTCCAGATAGCTGATTATTGGGTTGCTCTTTTGCCTGTTGAAGAGAGATTCCCAGGAACCTGACTCCACCAGAAATGTTCTTTTTTAGAAGAGCTCTTGGAGAAGCAGGATGAGCATGCCTTCACTCTTTCACCTACTTGTTGTTGAGCTTTTAGGAATCATATTTAACCTTTATTTTCCAGTTCACCTGGAATTTGATCAGATAATCAGTGATATGTGAGTTAGGAAACTCCTGTCCTAGGCTACTCCTAGACTCAGTGGAGGGACAAAGGGAGGCAGAGAGAGCAGCAATTCGGATCTGAGATGGGCTGAGCAGCCCTTGGAAGCTGCCTCTCTCTTTCCCTGTCCTTGAGGGAGTTTTGAATAATTACACTTTTAACTGAGACACCTTGGGAAAATACTAATGCTTAACTGTAAGTGTGAAGCTTAAATTGCAAAGCAAAACCATAAAATGAGTATTAAGGGTAAAGGGCCAGAAATGCAAAATATTTGATCTACATATTCAAAAAGAAGTTAAAGATGAACATGGATGTTTAGTTCTCTCACTTTTACTTACCTTTCTCAGTTCTGTATCTGCTAGGTCTCCAGGTAATGCTACATTTGGACTTTTACTGGCATTAAACCATATCTCATTTGGTATTTAAAAAAAGTACATTTTCAAACCACTCTAACCAGCCAGCAGCGAAAATATCAATAAACTGGGATATTCTTGAGATAATTCATGCTTTATGGAGAGGACCAGGTGCTAGCCCAGACAATTGTACAGTTTCAAAAGTTTGTGTGAGCAGCAAGCTCAAGTACAGAAGCAGCACAAGGTTTGTGCTGCCCACAAACTGCAGGATTTGTGCAGTGCTTGACAGGGGAAAACATGCTGAGAACAGGCCTTAATTCATGGCTCAAGGCTGGAGTTCACACAGCATTTTCAGAGTGCAGACACAGATCACTGGGCTCCTTAAGGATGTTCTCCACTTCTCTTGCTTCATTGCCTCCCTGCTCCCCTGTGCCCATCCCTGCCCTCAGCTGGCTCTGCTCCCCTGGGTTCTGCTCATTGGCACCAGGGCAGGCTCTGCCTGGGCAAACAGCACACAACTGCACAAAGAAACACTGAGGAAAAGCAGGTAACAGAGGCCAAAGCTGAATAACTAAAACAAATGCCAACATCTGTCCTGTTATTGAATTCCACAAAGGAATTAACATCTGCCAGGAGAACATACAATTATATTGCATGGCTCCTGATACTTTCAATGTCCAGTTCTGAGAAAAGCAGAATGTTGCACTCCCAGCTCATTAAGCCTAATCTCAGGACAAGAATCCTGCTGCCTCCTCAGCCATCCCTGTCAGCTGTACCTTACACACTGCTGCACCTTCCCTCCTCCCCCTGACAGAGCACACAATATGCAAAAACTTCCAGAAAGGACATGCTACAGCACAAAAATGTGACTTTTATTTGTTAAATGGTTCAGCTCTAGGAGGAGGATTAAGCTCTTTAGCTTCCCTGTTGTCCTCATGGCACTCACTGGGCATTTATCTTGCTAATGTTTCTGTATTGCTGTTACTACCCAGTTGGTAGGAGCTTCTATTTGCATAAGGCAGCAGATTTTTTTATTTATTTATAAAGCCAAGGATGTGTCCTTGTACTTCAGCAAGAAGTTTATTGGTTGATTGACTTTAAATGTCAATTTTATCAAAATATTGATCGGAAAAAATCCTGTGTTTCCATCGTATCCTATAGCTAAATCTAATCTCAGCTTCATCCAGCCAGTGCAATATGTTGCTTGCCAGACTAGAAAATGATGTATGAGCCATCTGGGCAATGGGCCCAACCCTGGGCAAGATTAGTGCTTCAATTAGCTGCTGATAGCATTCCATTAGAATATTGGTTTCAAAGAGCACTAAACAAGAATGTTGTGCTTTGATTTTCAGATTTAATTACTTCCATCAGGGCTATAAGAGAACTCATTAGTCTTAGTGGCTCTAAAACCCTGAGACAATGGAATGTTATTGCTATTGTTCTTCGGGCTGTGCAAACACTGCTTTCCAGGGCTGTTGGGAATGGCCATCGACCTTCCCTCCCTTCCTAGCAGGGCTGACCCTGTGGAGCTGCTCTGGAGTCAGCTCTGGTCATCTCTGGGGGGATCCAGGGCCTGCCCCCAGTTGGCAGCTTTTTTAGAGGGCTCATTATACACTGAGAAAGGTGCTGTGGAGCAAATTCATACCTTGGCACTGCTTGGCTGCTTTTCTTTTCAGAGTTTTTTTTGTGTTCTTGGTTTCTTTCTCTATTTTGTTGTAAGGGTTGGCCAGAGCTTCTAAGATTTTTTGAGGCTTTTTTCTTTTTTTAAACCCACTGCATCAGGATTTCATTACACCTTTCTCCCTAATTTTGCAGAAAGTTTTCCTTTTTGTTTAATTTTATGGCCTTTGCCTTTTCCTCTTGACCTAAGCGGGCAGTGTACTCTGTTCCACAAGCACTAGGTTTTAATTTGAACGTGATTCTGGTCCTCTTCCTCCTGAAACAAAAGGGAAAAAAATGAATGGAGAAGGGGAATGCAGGTGCTGACAGTCACTCCCCGTGGCTGGAAGCCCTGAGCTGAGCATTTTGTCCCTGCTAAAGAAACTGTCCCAAGAAACTCAGACTGTTGCTGCAGTCAGCATTGCTTTGGGCAAGACCAGAAGGTCCCAAAGTCCTTTCTAACTAAATTGTACAATAATTGTGTGAGGAAAAGGGCAAAATGAGCCATCATTTCTGATGGGGAAGGGGCAGTGCAGGATTACTGAATCAGAACCTTGGTATTTATTGATATTAACCTCCCTGATGCAGTGGTGCCATTAGCTCAGCAGCACATGATGTTATTAAAACCTTAAACTTTGCAGAGGTTTCTTTAATCTGCGGTGAATTTCACTCAGTCAAAGTCTCGTTGTTTTTGCTGGTTTCATTCTGCAGAGGAAGGATGCCATGTGTAAATAAAGAATATGATGCTCTGCACCACTGACTTTTATTAAATTAAAGCTGTAATCAGTACAGTATGTCTTAACCATAATATTAATGTGGCTAAACCAGTAAATGCTCTTGTGTTTAAAGCCCAACACCTGCTTTCTATTAGCATCTGGATAGTTATTTAATTTTTCATTTTTCATTTCAATAGAATATTCTTTGATGAAATCCATAACTCAGCTGTAATTTTTAGTTCCCAACCCTGCACAAATCCCAGAATAGGATCAGAAAAGCCTACTCTCACATCTTAAATAAGTTTCTCCTAAAGTTTGCCAGACTGTTGTGATAATGCTGGGAGTTCAGGAGAGTGAGTAAAAATGCTGAATCCTTTGACATCACTCAGAATTTTGCCCTTGGCTTCTGGCAAGCACATCCTTTGCAGTTCAGAGCAGTGGACATCCATCCTTTCAAGGCTTCTGCTGGTCACACACCCTCTTCTGCTCTGCCCTGCAGCTTGCTATGTCCCAAATCTGCAGCAGGAATGTCAATGTCCACAGGGCTTGGAGGCACAATGAGGAAGAACAGCAGCTGGGGCCAGCTGAGCTGTGCTGCTGTGTGGGGCACAGAGGTGAGGGCATGGGAGGGGTAGAGGCCAGGCTGGGCATGCAGCAGCCTCCTCTCAGGTCTCAGCTCCTCCCTCAGGTTTGCCTGGCTGGGGACATGAGCCAGCCCATGGACAGGGAAAGAAAACATCCCTGCCTAGTCTGGTCTCGGGCAAAGCCCATGGTGGAGTCGGTTGAGTTGGGATGTTATTTTTTTTTTCCTAACTGAGTGTTTTCAATGCCATTCTCAGTAGTTCTGGAGCCATTCTCAAGTGTTTAAAAATAGAACAAAGTCTCTCTGTCTCCCTTCTTTCATTTCCCATCTTCAGGGGAACGGTCTGCTGGATGTGTTTACTTTTCTGGTTCTGCTGTGCTGGAGACATGGGAAGTATGAGGGTGAGGAGTCTTCCTCCATGGTCACTGTTTTGTCTAGTCAAATTTCTGTTCTCTAGTGCCAACTCCTGTAAAAGCTAAACTCCTTCTATTTTAAAGACTATTTGGGCTAGAGAAAATCAGGCAGATTATACACAGTTGTCAGAGTTTCTGTCAGCAGATGAAAGCAAGATCACTGTTGGCTTCTGGCAAGTATTTCTGACTCAATCCTGTTCTGCTGCTGCTTTCCTGTGTACCCTGCCCCAGCAGTGCTCCTGCAGTCAAACCTCACGAGTTTCTCACCTCCCACCATGGCCATACCCTGGAGTGAGTGGTGCAAAAGTAGAGAACAGAGAATGGCCACGCTGGGAGGGCAGGAGGGACTTGCTTTCCTCGTGCCCCCCAAGCCTGATGGGTTCTTGCAGCTGGCTGGTGCTGACAGCAAATTTCAGATCTGGCACACACCAAGTAGAAAGGAGATGTTTTGTCAGCAGTGTTTAAAGTGTCATCCTGCCAAGAAAGGGAGAGGACCATGGCCACAATGCGAATACCCAAGTCCTGTGCAAGGGGACAGGCCTCCTTCCCATCACTCTGCTCAGCCTGGCTGCTAATCCTGGCCTTGCAGGAGGACACAGGTTTCACTGAGTGAATGAATTAGCAGAGCTCCTGTGTAGCTCATCCAACACCTCAAATTTAGCATTACCAACCCGAGGCTGGGGCAGCATTATCATAAACCCCCTGTAATAAATTAGAACAGCCCCAAATTCTAACAGGCCGTCACGTCTGAGATCCAGATTGTCCAAACAGCGCTGGCTCTCCGTTTGTCACCGATCATGCGAGGCTGAGGAATAAACACCAGATGTTGGGAATGGAGATTTCTCCCCAGCAGGCTGCAGGCAGCAGCTGCTGCTCCCGGTCACGTTCAGCCCCAGGGCTGGGCTGGGCCGTGCCCCAGTGTGCAGCTCCCAGACCTCTCCGTGGAACCACTGCGGAGCTCCTGTTTCCTAATGACAATACAGCAGTGGTTTATTTGAAGGCTGAGCCAAGGTTGTATCAAAGCCAAATATGTGTGGCTTGGCACCACGAGCTCACGCTGGAGCCAAGCAGCTGGAGCAGACTGTACATGTATTTAAAGAGAACAAAAACAGAGAGACTCTTGAGTTATCTCCTCCAAGAGGTCAATCAGAGTGCCGGATGGCGGTGCCAGGTTTTGCATCAGGCTTTCTCTGCTCTATCCCTGTACACCTACAGGCCCAGCTCCCAGGCTAAGGCTTGATTCTCCTCTAATTTCCCACCTCTTCCTGGCAATCTGCTAATTGCAGGAATTGCAGCCCTGATGGTGTTTTGCCCCTGCATTCACCTTTTTTCTTCTTGGGGATGGTTCATATTCTTTGCAATCCACAAAAGCACTCTAGGGTTTTCTGGATAGGCTTTCAGCTGTGTCCATCTGAGCCCTATGGGGGTAGGTAACCTTTGCCATCACACAAGCAGCAATAAGTCTTTGGCTTCAGGATTCCAGTCATATTCTGTGAGTCAGGGATCTGCTGCTGCTCCACTGGCTCCACTAAATGATGGTTTATGGGACATGATCTTGAAGATCTCTTCCAGACCTAGTGGTTGTGATTCTGTGATAAGTAATGGTTATTAAGGCTGTGGCTGCCCCAGCTGACTGCAGTGGGAGAGGCTGTGTTTGAATGAAGATAAAAAAGGATTGCTTTCATTCAGGGTGTAATTCATCACTAATTTAATTCCTCTTCCTTGAACTAAGATGTGCTCAGATGCTGGACAAGATGGATCCTCTCCCCCCCAGGCTACAGAAATGCTTCAGGTCTGTCTGAACCAGGGACTGAGAATGAGAAGGAATCACATTGGGTCACAAGATATTATGAACTCAAGGCAGATATTTTCTTGTCTAATTAACAATTTTACCCATGATATTAAATCCACGTGTGCTCATAGCTCACCACAAATGAGAAATCTGGAAACCCATTTTCAAAGCATTTTCCATTATGCAGTAGCAGGAGATATACCATGGTTTTCCAGCAAATTGGTTGGTAAATTATTTTCTCTCTCATCTTTATAGCTATAACACAAAAATTTTAAGTTTAGGTCTCTACAGTTTTTTCAGATTTCTGTTTTGGGAGGGGGCAGGATTTGTTTGTTTATTTGTGCTCCTATCCATTATATTGAACCAGGGAAATAAAACAGATTAACATTTTGACCTGCAAACAACTGCATGAATAAAGGGCAAAACCTGATTACTGAAGTAAATCTTGGAGAAATCCTGGTGGCAAGGTAAATTGTCACATCCAATGGTCATTCATAATTTGCTTCAACATTGTGTGTGCTGAAACTGCCCTTGATTTCAAGCAAAATGTCTTGGGGAAGTGCTCAGCTGCTGGCTCCTTCCTTGCCCTGAAATCCCCAGGGAATTGAGGTGCAACCCAGTTAAAAATAATTACCTCTGACCGATACCTGTGCTCTCTGGATTGCCTGTGAGATTCACAGCCCTTGAAATGAGAAATCTGAGACCTTTACATAAAATGTTTGTTCAAGACTCTTTATAAATGAGGGGATGTGATTGAATTGGAGCCCCAGTGAGGGTGGGCTGATTTCAGTGGCACTGCATTCATTTTGCATCAGATGAAGCCTTCCCTCTGCTCTGCTGCTGGAAAGCTGATGCCTTTGCACCTGAGGGAGGGAGAGAGGGGTGGAGGATGGGTTTGGGGAGCACCTCTTGGGGTTACCCCTGGTGTTTGCAAAGCCTGAGCTGTTGGAATGATCCTGTGTAATCCTCGGTTTGCTCTGGCACTTCTGTTCAAACTGGGACCTGTGATGGTTTGTGTCAGCTCAGGTTTTAAACAAATTGCCAGCAAATCATCTGTGTGGAGAGATGGAGCTCTGGGGCTGTGGCTGGAGCCACATCCCACTGTGCTCCTCTTGAAGCTGGGTCTTGACATTGGTACCTTGGAAGATAAATGGAAATGTCACCAGCCCCACGGGGCTTAGGAGGTGAAATACCCTTTCAAGGTTTCTTATTCTGGCATCAGGGGGCTTTTAATGATCACACAGATCTGCATGGGGAAATAGGGGAATAATGTGTATAGTGGGTGTTGGGCCTATTATCTAAATATAGCGTTGTGTGTGTTATCTCTGTTTGCTTAGCCAAAGTAAGATGGGCATTAACATTCTGTTTCAGTCTTAATTAGTGGCTGATAAAAGCACAAGGTGATACTTAACAGTCTTGACAGTGTAATTCATCTAAAATTTCCTAATAATATGGTTACAGCAGTCTTGGAAGGGCTAATTTAATGACTTTCACACACTTAAGGTTTGGTACCCACAATATCCAATATGTTGGTTGCTTAGGAGACAGAATTAAACAAAGCTGAACACATTCATTTTCTACATTTTTACTGCACAGAGGATTAACTTATTGCAATATTTTTCTCTATTAAATGCCTAAGCTTTAGGTGTTTAAACAAATGAAAATAAAACCAAAAAAACCAAACCCAACTTAACAATCCAGATCCCCTATTAAATCAGCAGATGGCTCCTAGAGCCAAATTAGGGACCTTTGATAGAACCATAAAAGCTCTGCTTTAAACAGTGCACATGTTCAGAGTTGGCAGTGTTAAATGAGACCTCCATGCAATCTGCTCTGAGAAATAGCCTGACTGGCACTGACCCCCTCCTTTGTATAATTCAACACTGTGTCATCAATTGCAATTGCACAGACGTCTCTGCAATTTAGCAGACCTTGTAAGGACTGACTTTCCCAATATTTGTTTAAGATGAACTGTATAAACTTGTTATTAGCAGTCTGCCAGAGTAAGGGAGATAACAGTGTTTGCATTAGGCTGCAGAAAACACAGCACCTGGGCAAGGTGCACCGAGCCTGTTCCCAGCAAATGTTCTTGTTTCAGGCTCTGCTGCTGATCCTGGTGAAGGCAAAAGTGAAATTCTCAGCAGTGTGTCAGGGCAGGACCATGCCTTTTCTGTGCTGGGCAGAGGCTCTGAGCTTGTATGGATGAGCAATTAAATTTAATTATTTTTAAAAGTCTCTGAATTCTCCTGAACAATGCAGGCAGCAGAACGAGGCTGCAGTGGGGTCTGGTTGATGGCATCTCAGTTTTATGTCTGTACAGCCCTACTGATTTCCCCCACAGACCCTGCACAGCTCATTCCCTACCCAGCCCTGGCTTCCCCACATGTCTCTGCTCCTCCTCTCCCAAAATGCTCTGAAGTGGGGCTGGGGTCCCAGTGTCCACCCGGGGCTCCAAGGGAGGCTCTGGGCAGTGACCACTGCAGCTCAGAGCTCCAGCCTGGGATTATTTGCAGAACTCTCAAACCGTCTCTAAATTCCCAAACCTAATCTTAGTTCAAGGAAGGAGAGAAAACACTCCCATTATTAAAAGCACATTGGTTGTTGCAGTTGATCAGAACAAAATGCCTGCTTTTCACCTCCTGCACAGAAAGCCTGGGACAGGGAGGAGTGAGGAAAAAGCCCTGGAACAGCAAGGCTGATGGTAGCAAATATATGGGCACTATTTCATTTTTCATTGAGTTTGTCTTTCCTTTCCTTGCTATCTCTTCCTCCCCACAGTATCTCTGCATTGATTTTTCACTCTGCCTGTTTATAAATGTTTATAAAGCATTTAGGGAGCCTAGGGAAAGAAAGGTCTCCAAGTACTTGGAGGAAGAACTTAAACACTGGGCTGCTGTGCTCCTGCTGACACTGGGCAGTATTTCAAGGCAGCCAGAGCCCTGCTCTGGGGATGTGGTGCTGCTTGGTTGGAAATGGCTAAAGCAGGCAAAATGTTAGCTCAGCCTGCAGAGCTTCCACTGGTGCTGAGAGCAGGAGGGCTTGGAACTACACTGCCATTTACAACTTCAGCACAACCAACACAGCATCAGATGATAAAGGAAACAAGCACACATTATTCCATATTTAGTGTTTGCTTTGGGACATGAATTTTTTTTCACGTGAAATATTAAATGATCTTCTTGTCTTCTCACCCTCTGAGTGAAGTCTATGAAATAGGAATGGAGATGTTATTAGGCCAATAAATGATTTTATTGATACTATCACGCTGTTGATTAGAGAAATGAAACAGATCAGGATCTTCATGTACATCACAGGAAAGACACCAGAATTCATCTCCCAGGCAGGTTTCTGATACCTGGGATGTTAGTGCAGCTGCAGTCCTGCTTTCATACCAACATTTCTCTCTGCTACTTTTTGTGTATTTCTAATTCCACATCCACTGTGGCAGCCTTACAGCACCCACGTTGTGCTGTTGGAAAACTGCATTTGTGAAGATGGAAACCAGCTCTGCCTGGCACAGGTGCAGGAGGTTCCACAAAGGGCTGGAGGAGCTGGGTCAGCTGCTGTGCATCAAACACTATTGCAGTGTGAGCTTTTAGCACTGTTGAAAAGTAAAGCATTCAGTGTTTCAAAAGAGCTGGGGAATGAGGGAAATCATGAAAGGTTATTTTAAAAATCTTATATCCCTGTTTCCCCCTCATCATCCTTCTCAAACATATCAAACTGGGCATTTTTGAAGCTCCTGAGGCTTGGCTGATGCTCCATTCCCCACCCTTTCTCACACAGGTTCATCCAATTCCCCCTTGATTGGCCCAACAGCTCATTAGGGGTTCCTGCCTCTCCCCTCTGTCTGAAGGTGCTGCCCTGGCATGTGCTTACCTGGGCCCTCTGCTTATGGATTTCACTGGGGTAGGAATCAGGAAATAGCCACGTTTCTGTCTTGGAGATGAGTGGAGTAAAGGGCTGTGACTTGAAGTTGCTCCTGCTTCTCTCAGCCTGCTTGGAGTGTTGCTCCCTTCCTGGAGATGCTCAGCATGACCAGAGCTGGGTAAGTTGTAATGTGAGAGGCAAAGTGCCTTCAGTGTGTTTTGAACCATGGCCAGTGTGGTTTTTTGGAGGGATTGAGGTTGTCTTAACAAGGCAATGAAATCCACAGCAGTTTTCTTCTGTTGCTCTGTGTTGAATGCTTGTTGTTTTTTTTCTTGAGGGTTTGCTTTTAGCAAAGTGTTATGTGTCTAGCTTCTGTTGATTCCTCTGCTTTCATGTTCTGAAGTTGCAGACTTTAGGGCACTGTGTTTTATTGGAGGCCTGGATGCTGAAGGTGCCCAGGTAATGCCACTGTTCCAGCTGAGGGGTGGCAGGGAAGGCTCAGATTCTGAACCATGTGGGTTCTATGGATTGCATTCCATGGATCTGCTCACAACTGTTCTGTGGAGGAGGCTGGCAGAGGTAGTAAATTTTAAAAAGCAGTTTTCTAAAGGAAGCTCTTTTTTCTTCTGAAGAAACATTTTGCATGAAGGTGTCTATTTCAAGGATGTTTTGACAGAAAACTTTGGAAAGGAATGTTTGTTTTGATTCCTTTTGGGTTTTATTTGTTGGAGCTGTTTTTTCAGTGTTTCAGTGAAGTGGTTGTTTGTTTATAAACAGAAGCATTTTGAAATTTCTGTTCTGCAGAATGACTTGAGATTTTAAGGTTTTTGTTCTAATTCAGAGTAGCAGCACCCTTGGAAGTGTCAGGGTACCCAGTAAGTTTAGGATTCATCCACCACCAGGTAGGATATGCCATCTTTTTGTGAAAACTCTGTAATTGCTTCTGCTCTCATCTCTGTAAGTCTTTAGCTTGGCACTCTGTTCTGAGAATATGGTTGCCAGAATGCCCACAGGAAGGGTCTTCTGGCCTGAGAATTGCAAGGGTTGAGTTATTTATGCAATTAAGAGTTTTGCTTGCAAAAGAACAAGGTCAGCACCCAAAGGTTTTTGATAGAGTAGTGCTGGGAGAGGAGAGAGCTGTGTGGACTGAGCCTGGGGTGGGTTACGTTCAGCTCAGGGTATTCTCCTGTTTTCTGTTCTGTTCTCAGAGCAACCAGCATGGTCACTGTGCACAAGTCCCTCTTTTCATGGCAGAAATGACAAATTTGGTGGGTGCTCTGGTGGGTGGGATTGGGAAAGCCCTGCTGGCAGGAGGCAGAGGAGGGGCTGCTGTCCCAGGCCACCAACACAGGGCACTCAGGGCTCCTAAATGCCGGGATGTGGCCCCTCTGAGATCCCAGGTGTTCCTTAGGCTTCAATATCTTTACTGTATTTTGATAAACCAGTAAAGCTCAGAATTATTTTGATTTAGACAGTCCAAAACTTGAAAACAGCTAGACTTACACAGTCAATAAACCAAAACTGTCTCTTCAGCATTGCACTGACAAGGCTTAGAAGAAAGACACACAGAGAACCTCTCCACTAATATTAAACTGATTTGGCCATTTTTATTCTATAAAGGAGGCTGGTTATGAGATTTAAAAAGACTCATATATCATGCTGCCTCATTAATTTTCCATTTGGGCTCAGCTGTCAGAGGATACCATATTAAACTGCTGCCTGGAGTAGTCTTCGGTGGCAGAGAAATGATGTTTGATACCCTTTGCATTTCACACAGTCTGTATAAAAGGTCTCCTTGATTTGCCATCCCTATTATTTTCTGTCAGAGAGCCCTGCACAGCCTCTCCAAAATAATATCACCTCTCCAAAACCCTGAAGGTCTATTTGTGGTTTCCATGGTGACAAAATGACCCATAATATTCTTTGACTACTTCAGTAAATGAAGGACACAACTGGGCCTTTGAAGAATGATAGATTTTTTCTGTTTCTTAAGAAAAGATGTACTTGTGAGCTCAAAGAGGGGAGGGGGAAAGGATGAAAAAGATATTAAGAGAAGAGATTTGCCTTGTAACTCAAAGGACTTGCTGCAAGTGTAGCAGACAGCACTTGTTGAAAAATAGACCTTGAGCCATCTGGTACCAAAACAGGAGTGGGCTATAGCCCTTGTGATGACTGAGATGAAGGAGCTTGTGCTGTAACTCATTTTTACAATAGCTGTGCTGCTTAATTCTGAATTCTGTGACACGCAGGGCCAGGCGCTGCAGGTGCAAGTGTGTGGTTAAAACATTTTCTTCCAGGAACCATCAAACCCCTGCTTTGTGCTGTGTGGGAGGGAGGATGGGATTTTCCAGCAGAGCTGGCCTGGGGGACAAGTGGGTGGGAAGGAAGCAGCGAGGCTTTTCTCAGGGTGTCTGTAGAGTTTGTGGGAAAGCCAGGTTTGCAGTTGGAGCTCTGTTAATGACCTGCCCTCCCAGCAGAGCCCGTGCTGGGGGTGCTGAACAAAGGTGCTGAGCAGGGCTTGAGCTGCTGGGGCTGCCCAGGCTGCTTTGCCTGCACCCTCTCCGGGGTGGGAAGCATCCCCTGCTGCATGATGAACTGTGAAGAATGTATCCCATGGCTGCTGTGCATAAAACCAGTAAGAGACCTGTAAACTTCCCAGTCTTGTGAGAGCATTCACAGCGTGTTCTGGAAACAGGATTTTAAACAAAAACACATCTTGCAGGTGAAGAAACTGAGACAGCAAGCAGGAAACTGAGAACCATTGTGCAGAACCTTTGTGGGTATGCTGGGGAGGAGAATGCCAGGCTGATTGTTCCTTCCCCAAGGTACTTTGGGATAATGCTCTTTGCTTAGATGAGCTGTAATTCAGTTTTCTTTTGCACACATTCCCAGGCTGCCCAGTGATGCTGTCCATGGCCATTGGCTGCTGGGCCAGAATTGGGGTGCTGGGTCTGGCTGAGTTATATCTGGTCAGACACGTGGAGGAAGGAGGGTTTAGGTGCCCCAGAATAATAACTGTGAGATTCTTCCTCAGAATATTAACTGGGAGATTCCTGGGCTGCAGGAGCAGCAACTTCCAGGTGGCTCAGGTTAGCCTGGGTAGGTAAAATCCAAACAGCTCAATTATCTGAGCACTGAGGGGGCTGCACTGCAGTGCAGAGAAGTTCAGGATGTTCCCAGGAGCCTGTCAGTAATTCCTGCTTCTGGGGTTTTCAAGCTTTTCTTGTTTCTTTTGGGTGTATTCTAGCACTTTACCCCCCAGTTCTGGAAGAAACAGGAAAATGAAAAAGATGACTAAAACTTGAAGTTTAATTCCAGAAGGTCCCAGTGTTTTGCAGATGTCCCCAAGATGACTTTAACAGCTCTTCCCAACCTCTGAGTATGCTAGTGCTGCAAGAGGGGACTAAAGTCTGGTGTAACGAGTTATTCACTATTTATCCCATTTTTTGGTGGATTTTTTTTTTAGATTGGGTATGTTTTTTGGCCTGAAAATAAATTAACAACATTAAAAAGCCCTAACCAAACACAAACATTTTCATGACTGCTTGCTTAATACAGGACTGCAATTGAGGCAACTTAATATAAACAAAGGGAGAAATGAGGGCATGATTAAGCCAATAACCAGTCTAAAACCACATTTACCACCAACCTTGAAAAAATCTGAGGCAAAATCTTGCCTGGTTCCCCTGTTCCTCACATGTGCATGCCTTTGGCAAGGATGATTAAAGTCTGTGCTGCTTCCCCTCTAATGTGAACAAAGCCCTTCAGAGCCCTATTTTAGTTTCCTCTTAGCATCGTGTTTGGCTTCCTTTGGGACTGACCTTTTACTGCCCACAGCCCACCTCCATCCTGTTAGAGGGCCTGCAGAGAGTTACTAAGTTAAACATCATAAATCCCACTATAAATGATTACACAGAGCTTTTCACTAACAATCTTCTGTGGGGATATCAAGCTTGATAGAAGCATAAATCATTTAAAGAACATCTGCCTAATGAGGGGTAACCTGGAACTGCTTCCCTGAGCCTGAATGTACCAAGGGAAAAAAAAAATTGTAGGCAATTGGCCTATTTTAGCTGGTGCCTGCTGGATACAGGTTGGCTTCTGTTGTCACAACTGGCTTTGCTGGCCACATGGGACTTGCCCACATTCCCTGACAGTGCCCTTTGCTTTTCCTGCAGCCCATGGCATCAAGAATGAGGGATGTAAGCTCAGTTTGGTGCTTGTTGTTGTAAAGAGAGACTGATAATGTGTCTGGACACAAAAATCTACAGAGGCAGATGGGTCAGAAGAGGAAACCCAAGCAGGTGGCTTTGAGGCAACCTGAGCATGGTGTGGGAGCTCTGTTTTGTGAAATGGCAGCAGAACTGGGGAGGCTGAGAACAGGAGCCATGATTTAGGAGGTGAGCAGAGAGTCCAGGTGGCCTCACCTTGCCAAGGCCTCCGTGAAACACCGTGGCAGGACATGAAACATCTGTGATGGGAATGTGGGAGGGTGCTGAACACAGCTCATCACCAGTGCAATGGTTGGATTTGTCAGGCAAAGAACAAGCTGAACTTGAAGGAGAGAGCCTAATAAAGTTAAGGATCAAATCATGACTAAGAGATCAGGAAATTGTTGGCAAATACAAGGGTTGAGTTTCCAAGGGAGCCTGATTCATTCCCTGGGATCCACCATGTGTGAATCGAGGCTAACAAGTCTGTTTGCAGTTAATCCTACAGGCAGAGAATAAATTTGGCACTGGAAAGGCTCTGTCTGTTCATTAGGTGTGATGGGAAGAGTTTGAGTTTCCTGTTGACAGTCACAGCTAAGCCAACCTGTGACTTTGACCATCTGAGAGACACCTGACTGCCAAACTGGTGATGGAAGGCCTATGGGGTGAGGAGTAGCACAGGGAAGCTTTTCCATTTAACATCACTGGATCATCAGGAAAGGTGTAAATAAACAGCAGCAGTAACCTTGGAATGCAATTGAATCACTCCTGCTGTGTAAATTTGACTGCCAGATGCTCGTGGCAAGTCTTCATAGCATGGTTTAAAGCTGCTGCTGCCTGATGATTGATTTAACAGACGTGACTAGCCAGGAGCAGGATCATTTTTTTTTCAAACTAAAGTTCTTGTCACACAGAAGTGGTCATGAGACTTCAGGAAATCCATTGCCTCTCTGCATAAATAAACTGGCTGGATGTGTGAGCCGTCCGTCACCTCGCAGTGGGGTCATTGCTGGGTGTTGCTGCTCTCTCTGACCTGCAGAGATGGTGCCTTGGATCTCACCACTGTGATTACAACTGAGACAGGGGGGTCATGAATAGTTCAGTCTTCTCCTTGTGCTGTTGAGGATGAAGTCAATAGGAAGTAAATATTATTGACTGCTGTTTTCATTCAAAAATCAAGATTCATTGAGGTGAATCTGAGGTCAATAGAAGCTCTCAGGGGGAGGAGACCAATAAATCATGACACTGGATAAAACAATATTTGTAATGTAGCTAATTTTGGATATCGAATGTTATTTGATCTAGTGGGTTTTTTTGCAGTATCTTTTTTTGTTAATTGTCCTGTTAACAAGATTTGTAGGTTGTACCATATAAAAAGACTGGATAGTCAGGTAGTAGGGCTAATTAATCTTGGGTGACATACTTTCCTGGGTGGAGCTCTTTCTCTATGTGAGCCTTACCTGGGTGTAATTGAGTTCTCTTTATGAAGCTGCTTTGTGGAGTGTTAGCATTTGCAAATAGGGCACATGTACATGAGAACAGATTTATTTTGGGGAAGGAGGCACAAGTAGGGATGGAGGAAGAAGTGCTTGAAGTATGGTCCTTGCCAAATATGAGTCTTTTATAGTTTTTTTTCATTTAACTGAACCAGACAATGAGTTGGACAGTATTCTCACCAAAGACTTGACAATTTCTTTTGGAGAGAGTTTGCTTTTTTCCTATATGCCTGTTCATGGCCTTGACCGCTGTGGCTGGGAGCTGTGTACCTTCTCTCAGGCCGAAGCAGGGCAATTTGATTAGATTGTGAGCTGCTCTGAATAGCTGCTGCTCCACACAAGTCGGTGGAGTGAAGCCAGGTCATAGCAGCTGAGAACGTGGCCCTCGTTTCCCTGAGTCTCATTTCTAACCCTTGCTGTGCTCTCAGGTTCCTGAGCCCAGCCAGCCCCCGTGGTAGCTGCAGGGCAGGATTGTCAGAAGCATCCAGCCTTGGCCTAACTCCACTGCCTGGGCAGCAGAGAGCAGTTTGTTGTGTTGCTGCATCCAGCCCCAGTCTAATGGCTTGGATTCAATTAGGAATGCTGGGGAGCTGGTGCTCCTCCACCGGAGCGTGTCAGCCCCAGCCCATGGAAATCAGCTGGTTTGAGGCTGCTGGGGATCAGGCCTGCCCTCAGCTGCTTGTTCTGCCCACAAAAGGAGGGTGAGCAGTGGCAGGGAAAGCCTTCTCCTTTCTCAGTGTGTTTGCTGCCCTTCCTGGGGGTGCTGTGCTGGGGTCCATTCCCCAGGATGGCTGTCGAGGAGCAGCAATGCCAGAGGAGCAGCATTGCCTCCTGGCTGCTGTCCCCACGTCCTGGCCGCTGTTTCCATGGCCCTGCCATGTGCTGCCAGAGCTCTGGGTGTGCACAGATCCATCTGTGGGCACAGAGCAGGCATTCAGCACCTGGTTTGCTGATAAAGAACATTTCAGCCCTTCTGCAGATGGTCAGCTGCCCACTCTGCCTTGTGTCCGTGTGGGAGAGCAGTGCAGGCTGCCTTTGTGGCTGGGAGCCACACTCTCAAAACAGATATTGTGCTTCTAGGATGCAGGTTCTGTTTCTTCTAGCCTTTTTCTCAGCCAGAGGTTGTTTAGGGTTTGGATTTGTTATTGCCAGTCACTCAAAGCAGGAAGACCAAAAAAGGGTTGGCCTCTGGTTGGCTCTCGCTGAGGCTTTTGCTGCAGAATTGCCAAATCCAGCAGGGATTTCAGAGGAGGAAATAATTATCTGTGCACTCCTTTCCTCAAATCTGCCTCCTTCTCCAGCGTTAGAGAGAATCTAGGAGGAGCTGCCAGGGCAGCTGCTGTGCCAAGTGCAGCATTCCCCAGTGGGGCCATCCTCCAGGAGCAGGCTCCAGCCCGTGGTGGGAATCAGGGCCAGAGATAAGGGCGCTGTGTTGAGTGACACCACTCTTCTTCCAGCTGGCTCAATGGCAGCTCCTCCCTCACCATAACCCTTCCCTCTCACCCAGAGCGTGACGTGGCTTTTACCTTTCCCCCCACTGTGCTTTTATCAGCTGGAGGTGCCAGCACAGCTCTGCCCCTGGCCCGGTGCCACCAGCCCTGTGGGACACAGGGTGGCAGCCTGCCAGCCCTCTTGCAGCCTGAAATCCCAGCGGGTAAATTCCAGCTTTTCAGTGGGAAAGGGAGCGGCTCCTCTGTGCCTGGGAAGGGCTGGCACTGCCTGCAAGCACCATCGGGCTCCCCAGAGTTTGTGGAAAACTCAGCCTGCAGTAATTTGGAACACACAAAGCAGTTCCTGTGGCGCCTGGGAGCTGGTGTGTGCAGCTGGAAATCCCAGCGTGCTTGTCTGGCAGTGATACCCTGAAATGCCCTGCCTCATGAGCTGACCTGAGAGTGTGCTCCGGGTCAAAGTTTGTGCTAATTTGAATTTTGTGAATTCCAGAGTTTTGTATTTGTTTCATTACTCTTTTCCAGTGTTTCAGATTAAGGGTCAATGCTTGATGAAGGCTTTAGAACAGCACAAGATTTACTATTGTTTTTATTGCTTAATTCTCTATGAGCTGTGACAATATTAAAATAAGAGGGAAAGCTCTGAGATAAAAAATACATTTGAGACTCTTTTTCTCTGCTGTAACTGCCAAGCACTCTGACCTGGGGTTGGACCTTGGAGTGAGCCAGATCTAGGGCACTGTTTCAGCAAGTTTTTGCTTAAAGTGTTGTGTTCTTCACTCCAGCAGTTTGGTTCATTGTAGGCTATGACATGTCCAGCCTCGTTCTGCCACTGTTAGAATCTGTGGGACATCTGCTGCAGGACAAGGTTTGGGCCCTGCTCTGACTTAAACAGGGCTCAGTAAAACTGGAAAAGGGCCAAGAGTCTCCTCCTAGGAAAGAAATAACTGAAGAGAATATCACCAAGGACTGTAAAATCCTGAGTGAAACAAGAAAACTGAATAGGGAGCGACCATGCCTTTACTATTTTAGCATGTGGTTTAAGGGGCATAAAATGGCAGGATTAGGTGGCAGACATGAATTAAAAAGAACATCTTCCTCACACAATGTGCTGACACTGCCACAAGGGTGGGAGGTGTTGAGTTTTTGTGTGTCAGAAAGCAATTGGATGAATTGAAGGAAGAAATGTCTGTTGAGAGCTATTAAATGTAAAAGCTTTCATCAACTGTGGCCACAGCATGGGCTCACAGCACAGGCACACAGTTAACAGGTTCCAGCAAAAGGGGCTTTGGGGACTGCTCTGATCACCTCAACTAACTTCACGTATCTCTCAGACCCCTGAGAAATGTTTCTGGTGCTAACCTACATATTATACCAGTGACCCACCACCCCTGCTCCCTTTGCTGCCTGCAGAAAGGTCAAAGATAATGATTAAAAATAAATAAATAACCCAGGAAAACCCCCACTGCTTCCCTCTCAGGTCGTTCAGGCTTGAAATAAATCATCTTTCTATTTCTGAAGGCACAGATGACTTAAGCTAAATTGCATTCGGAGCCATTATCCTCACACTTATTTATGCTGTCGTGTCTTGTGCTAACACTTTGTGAAATATTTATTTGCTCCTGGTCTCCCGCAGCTTAGCTCTGGATTCATGAGGCTCCCGTGTTATGTCTCTATTCTGTGCAGCTGCATTCTGTCAAGGAAGGAGGAAATGAAGACTCCAGTCTGTGTTTTACATTATAAAAATATATTGCACATCACCGCAGGTAATTCCATTCAACAGGTGGATGTTTTGTTTGCACGTGTCAGGCACGTGGATTGTGTTGGAGTAACTAAATGAATTTGTAGCCACCAAACCTTATTGTCTGGTGATGAGAAATTCTTCTGTATTTGCTTCTCTGGCCTGCCCTTGTGCTTGCTCTGCAGGTCCCAGGTAACTTGCAGGAACAATTTTGAGAGAAATAGGGCATATCCTAAAAAACAACACCCGATTTGAGTGGGTCACAAGATGAGGTAATTACAAGTATGAAACTCTGTCTGTATGAAATGCTGTAAATACCTTTATCTCCAACTCTGGTCGGAGTCAGCCCTGTAAGCATCTGAAATGGCTTCCCCAGGCACCGTGCCAGCTTCCCTTCCCTCAGCCTGCAGGGGAAATGGGCTGTGGCAGTGCTCTCTGCAGCTCCTCTGTGGGCCTGGGAAGATGAAATCTGTCTGCTGGGCTTCCCCCCCTTATCAGGAGCACTGGTGTGGGTGTCTGCTGGAATCTCTGCAAGAAGATTGACTGTGTTTGCTGTGGTGGCATCAGGGTAGCAGCTGTTTTAAGATACTGAGGTGCAGCTCTGACACTTGGCTGAGGCAGCAAAAATCTGCTGGAGAGAAACTGTCCTGTCTCCAGCTCCCAGCCAAAATCCAGGCTAGCAGTGACTGGCTGTCACTTGTGTTGGGTTGCCAATGATTGGTGCAGAATGTGCTGATGATCCTCAGTCCAGCTATGGACAAGTTTATCCAGTGTGAGAACCACTGGCAGAGCTGGCCCCTTATCTGGAGCAGAGCTGGCAGAGACTGAGCCAATTCTGAGTGTAAACTGCCTGCATCTTTAGGAACCATGTCTAAATCATGTCAGGCTTGTGGCACACGATTGTACCATGTTGATTTTGGTGCTGTAAAAACAAACTCACCAGTCTGATATCACTAGAAAACCTTTTGCAGTCTAAATCCAATTTTAGATAGATATATTTTTATATGTGTATATGGGGGGGACAGAGCTGCTAAGCTGCTGTTGCTGCTTCTTGGTGAATTACCCCGACAAGCTCCTTCTGGTGTTAGCTTTAAGTGACATTTGCTGTGTAAATGACACTGACATTCAAGCTGAGATGTTGGCTCTGGCAGCAGCTCGCTGGTTCCTCCCAGGGTGCCCTGGAGAAGAGCCTGCAGCAAAGAGCTGCTGCTGCCAGCAGGTGCTGCTGGGGCTGTTTGGGGAGTACAGTGAGCCTTCTTCTCACTTTGGTGCTTTTTCTTTCCTTTTGTGTCTCCAGAAGCCCTGGGGACACTGGTTTAATTCCTGTGCCTCCACAGGCAGTGCAGCACAGCACCAGGGGTGTGCTGGCCTTGTTTACCAAACACCTTTGGCTAAACACAGAGCCAGGGTCGATGGGTTGTGTTTAAACAATTGAGGAACAGGGTAACAGAGCAGAACTGCCACAAATTGCTGCACTGTGTGTGTGTGTGTGCACTGATCCTCTAAGGGATCAGAAATTTGTCTTAAGCAGTGCACAGCCTTGCTGGAAGAAATTGGCATTTATTTATTTATTTTAAACCAGAGGACAAGCCTTAAAAGCTGCAAGCAGAGCTTTTCAAAGGACAAGTGGGAGTTAGTTGCCTAATTCACATTGACTTTCGGGGGGATCTGGCTGCTGAGCTGCTCTTTATGCCTTTCAGCAATCTCCCCTTGGTCCACATAATCTCTCTGTAACCCCTTTTTAATTAGCTTGTCTTTCTGGAAGAAGAGACCAAGAAGTCACGTTCAAAGATTATTGCTCTATCCTGCAGCTGCTAGAATAGCTCAGTTAATGCTGCAAAATCTTACTGCAGGTCCCAGCAGCATATCTCGGCCTCCCCATTCTCATTTGGCCAGGGGGTATAAACTGTCCCCAAACTGTTCTCCAAAGCCATTTCCAGCCCATGATACTTTGTGCTGCAGCACCAGCTGGCCATTTATGCAGAGATCCTGGCTTTGAATCTCTTGGCAGAGCAAAATATTTGAAAGGGAGAGAAATGAAAGACTGGGGGTGCTTAAAAAAATGAATGCCAGGAGCACGTGTATGCCAAGCAGGAGATGATGGTGCTACCTTTACTGTCCCAGGCTCTCCATCTGCAGTTCATGCCACAGCCTTGCTCCTGCTGTTTGGGATGAAGAGGAAAATGTCTGTCCTGAAGGCAGCATTTGAAGATGCAACCTTTAAGCTGCATGGAAAAAAAATCAATCTTCTTAATGGCAAGCCAGGATTCTCCAATGAATTTGAGATGGGGACAAGGAGAGGTTTTTGAAGCTTCTTGATTTGTTTTTACATCTGTAATAACCAATTCAACTTGGCATTTGTATAATGAAATGTAAACATTAAAGGTGGGGTCTTGGTGAATTTGGGTGCTTGAGGGAAAATATACAGTATTGTCAAAGGGAGACAATTCCCTAAAGCATGTGGGGGAGAGTGGTCCCAAGGGCTGGGGGAGGCTGAGGAAAGAGGGACTGATGAACTAATAGCTGGGAAAAATCCTGGATATTTTCTCTGCACATTGCAGAGAAAAATCAGATTTTTGTGTGCTGAAGTTTTAAGATTCAGATCCTTATTTGCTGGTGTTATTTTCAGCAAAGACAGCTTGGCCAGTCCATATAAGCTCAAACCCTGCAGTGGTTAACACTCCAAGCAGGCAGCTCTGGATGTGCAGCAGAGTTTGGTGTTGTCACTAAAAGTAACAGCTCTGCTGTTGGGGACCTGCTCGGCCTGGTCCTCCATGTGTCTGGGAAGCATTTTAAGATCCTTATGTGGAAGGCACAGCTATAATGTGGGTCACCAAAAAATGTTACTTTTTAGTTCTTCTAGTATAAAAATATTGAAGAGGAGGCTTGGCTCTGTCCAATACCACCCCAGAGACCCCTCAGCCTGAGCTGGCTACAGTCAGGCTACTCTGAGGAGAAAATGAACTCTCCTATATCCTTGCTCTCAGCAAGTCCTTTAAAACATCACCACATCCTAAGCACATGAGCTAGAAAAACAGCTGCCTGCTCCACTCCTTCTCTGCCTGATGAGGTTAATAATAACTTTGAATGCATATGTACAGCATTAGCTTTCATGGTAACATGCATAATTCAAATCCCCTAAAGAACAGTAGAGCTTTGAGGAAGCAAACTTCCTTAATGTACTGGGCAAGGATCCAGCTTTTACCAGCTGTTGAGGGTTGATGTACAATTTTTGGTTAAGTGAATAATTTATCACGGATATTATCTGTAGTGTATCACATCCCGACAGTTTGTAGGCCTGTGCATATGGCTCTTGAGATGCCACAACACTGCCATATGCTTCATGGCCCATTACCACTCACTCCCTTAAGAGGTTTTCCCCTATGTTAAGCATGTTAGAGCTGCAGTGGGACCACTGACTTGGTGCAAATGCTGGCTGGGTTTCTCCCCACCAGCCTCCCTGTATTTAAAAAAAAATTAAAAAGGGAAGAAGGACTGCTCAGACTCTCCCCGCCTTGTCATTTTAAATAAGCTGCCTGCTGCTTCACGATACAGATGTGGGTTATAAATTCTGCAGAACACCTGTCCTGAACTCATCCCCAGCTACCCCTTGTAACACGGTTGTGTTGTGTTGTTACAAATCTATTTATTGTAGCTCCAGTCGACTGTCTGCATAAATCAAGGCTGCTTTAATCAGGCAGTGAGGCTGCTCTGCCCCTCGTACTTGCAGCACCAAAACAGAACTGGGACGTGCTGGCAGCCTCCGAGAGGGATGGAATGCTGTGTCCCAAATTCCAACTGCAGATGGCCTATTTCTTGGTCAGGAGAAGGAATGCTGAGGCTGAAGGACTTCATAGTTTATGTGGCTGCTACAGTGCAGGAGGGGGAGGCAACATCTGGGTTGTTTGTCAAGTTGATTGCTTATATAGGAAGCAGCTTCCTATGATAAAAAATACTGAGTCAAGACTGAGAGCAAGCAGCTGCTGAGCTGTAATTATAGCTGGGTGTCCATCCTGAGGATGGCTGTAGCTTCTTCAGCTGCAGAATGTGCTGGGTTTGAGTTTGATGACTTCGTGTCCAGAGAAATATCTTTGTTCAGCTCATCTTGAACTCCTGTGTGGTGCTACTGCTCAGTGGCCACCAGGCTCCCCATGGCTGGTGGCTGTAACTTAGAAATAAATGAAATAACCTCTACATGAGTTGTTCACTTCTGAATGTGCCTCAGGAGAATAAGTGCTAGAATGAGATATTTCATGGATGTGGGGGGGATTATTTCTAATTCAGTGTTACACATGGTTTTCCTTCAGTAAAAAGCCTGCTCTCTTTCCAAACAATTTGCATTTTTAGATCTGGTTATTACCCTGTGGTTGTTTCCCTGTGTAAAGATTGTGCTCAGCTTTCTCTTGTGAGTCTGTTGCTTGTGTGAGTTCCCCTTTTTTCCTCTTTCCTGACTAGAGTTTTTACGTTTTCAATATTTTTTTCCTTTCTCCGTGAGAGTATTGGTCTTTAGATCATCACTTCCACATGCTTAAACATGAGAGATACCGTGGGAAGTGGAACAGGAGAGGGGTGTTGTGATGGCCAGCACAAATGTGAAGGGTTTCAGGTGACAGGAGCACACCTGCTCTTTTGCAGCCACCAGGCACGGTCTGGCAAAGGGAACCCTCCTCCAAGGCAGCCTATCCATGCATCTCAGTTATTGCACTGTGCCCAGGAGAGACAGGGAGGGCTGTGGTCAGAGAGCTCCTGCCTGGCTGCAGAAAGGCAGAAGGGACCCAGAGGAGCAGCCCTTGGCTGGGGGAGCTGGCACTGGGGACAGCTCCGTGCCTTCTCCCTGGAAGAGCTGAATGCAGGTAAATTGCAAGGTGAAGGGCTGGGTTAATCCTGCAGGATCAAAACCTGTGCTCCACTGAGATCTGCTCATGCCAGAGCTGCTGCCTGGGCCAGGGGAGGCTGTGCCTTGTGCAGCAGTGACCTTTCCTGGCTGGGATCAGCTCCGAGGGCACATCGCTGCCTGCTTAAGTGCACAGGCTGCTAGCAAGGGAATGTTTATCCAGTGTTTTGATTAATCAACCTTGAAAAAGGGTCAGATGGATTTACTCAAGCATCTAAGTAACCTTCACAGCAAAAGATATAAACCCCAGTGTGTTATGGGGCTGTCTATAGCCCTGGCCTTGGAATAATGATGTCTGGAGTCTTGAGCCTTTAGAGCACCATGGTCTGGATCTGACCCCGAAATGCTTCTTGTTTCTGAATGCACACCAATTCTGTCATGGTGTTCACCATGGCCATGTGTAGGTGCTTTTCCTGAGGAGTCCTGCTGCTGGCAATCTGAGAAGTTTTTTCTCAAACTCCCTTTGATCCTGGTGTCCTGTCCTGATCTGCTTGCTGTGCTCTGTTCCCTCTGAAATCCTGCTCTTCTTTTACCCTGCTGCTTAATGCCTCCCAGTTCTGCCCCTCGTGTTGCTCCCCTTTCACAAGTGGGAATTGTAAGCATTTTAAAATGTGGTTAGTTTTACACATTGTCTCCATCAGAGTTTCTTTAAATAATAAGACCTTTGGAAAAATAATTTCATTTACACCTCCTGCTTTGGCAAATAGAAGATGACCAAAAATATCCTGCAAATAAATAGAGCCTCCCCACAATAAAGCACTGCTTTCCTCTAATGTTTTTAGAGGGATTAAACAATGCTGAGGATAAGATCAATATTTAAACAAGAAGTTCTTGAAGCCTGTGTTCCTTTTGAAAAGATCATATACTGGGCTGAATTATGAGCAGACCAGTTCCTGTCTCATACTGGAGGAATTTGGCATGCGTCTTCTCCCATAAACATTAAGCCAAATATATTCTTGTGAAACGATCATATTAAATTAAGATGTAAAATCATGGCAAGGTCTTCATTCTTTGTGGCAACTGGCGTAACAACTAGAGGAAAAAATAAAACCCAAACCATTGTTTCTACTGAAAGTCCAAGAATGACATCTAGTGGCACCATGTGAGACTTGTGGGATAATCTTATGTGAGAATAGTCAAATGCATAGTGAGGGTTTTCCTTGACTATTCTTATGCTAGAGATCCAATTCCTGATTTTCTATCACTGCCACCTACCCATTTTAAAAAATACTGCAAGCTGAGTGCTTGTTCTTCGTGTTTTGCTGTTTTTGGGGATGATAACTTCAGATTAGTTGAGGCTGTGATAAGCTTAGAAACGCTTTTTTGTTCTATGGCTAAATGAATGTCTGTACATCACAAAACTAAATTAATAACTGTCGTTGCTTTAGCTTCTTTGAGTCAAAGTGGGAGTAAAGTCAGTGTTTGTGGGGTTTCCAGCACCAGATTTATCTGATGAGAGCAGAAGTAGTAGGAGATAGAACTCTTACACAGAGGAAAGAGAAGAAAAATGTCTTCTCTGGCTGCATTCATAGATTTAAACTAAAGAAGGTGAAACTTCAAGTAAAGCATTTTTTGAAGGCACGAGTACATCATTTTGGGTCATGAGAGTCAATTATTTAGCCAAAGGTAGAACTCAGAGGATGGAGTGTTCTATCTTCTCTGTGTGCAGTGGAGAATTGAATGCTCTGGCAGCAATGACAACGTGTCTGACCTTCCTGCATCTTTAAATCCCACAGGATCGGATGAGGATTGTATAACATATTCATCATAGCTAACTTAGTGATCCCAGTGTTAATCTTGGCTGTTAAATGTGTGTTGTGCATGTCTGCTTTGGAATTAAGACTCCACCTTTTCTTGTGCTGTTCCAGTGGTAAATGTCCTCTGCTGGAATGGAGACTTTGCAATCTCATTAGGAATTGATTCCACTCCCTCTCCTAGAAACAGAAAATGGATTTTAGCTGCTTGCTTTAAACTCAGAGCACATACCTGGCTATAACGCCACAAAATGAGGTAAATAGTTGCTGCATAAATGCTCTGGTTCCCTTTATTAAGAGAGAGTTTAAATTGACACAAGTTGGAGCCCTTTTATCTTTTTACCCAGCAGGCAGTAAATGAAGTGGGTTAATATCTCTGGAGGCGGGGCAAACTGTGTTATAAAGGGAAATTTTGCTGAGGATATAAAACTGAAAGAGAGACAGTGAGAACAATGGGATGAATGGGAAGGTGGAAGAAAAATCCCACAACTCAAAAGTAGGCAGATGACTTGACAGCAGAGGCTAAACTTTAAAACAGGAACTTGATGCAGCACATCAGAGACTGGGAGGTGTTTTAACTCCCACAGGACACTCCCAATGCTAGCTCTGTCCTCATCCAGGCTCTGCCACTCAGAGGGATTACAAAAGAAGGTAAAAATATCAAACTGTAGTAAAAATTCCCTCAGCTAAGGCAGGAGGCAGCTCCACTGCTAAGCATCCTCTGGAAGAAAGGTCCAATGCTCAGTAGCCTACAGGCAGGGCCTGGTGACAATATTGTCTTAGGAACAGGGGCAAAGAAAAGCTGGTGGTGATGAACAAATAGAATGACACCTGGATGCAGACCTAAACACTGTGATTCAGGAGTATTTGCCACCTTTGGTGCTTTTAGTGTTTTCTCCCAAAAGAGAATTTAGTGATGGATTAGTGTTGCTAGAAGTTCTTTGCTCTGCCTTTATTATGGAGGTTTACTTTGAAAAGGGCAGTAATGCTGATAGGTGATCTCTAAGGCTAGTGTACTGTGGCAGCTTTAATTAGGAAAAAACCTCTAGGTATGTGTGCCAATGATTTTCCTGCCTGAACTCTTCACCCTTATTCAAAAATTAATCGTTCTATTGATTGCTGAAAAGAAATACCTGAGATTTAGCATGTGGATGTGATAGACACAACTCTGTCCCTGCAGATCTATCCGGAGCTCTTGTCTGGCAGCGCAGAGGGAGCTGCTGTCTGCCCTGGGAGGTGATGCAGGGGATGAGGAGCCGAGTGACTCTCGTGTGGGTCTGCCCGGGGGTCTCAGGGCTGCTTTCCCGGGATGTGGTCCCTGCTCCAAGCGGTGTGTCCCGCGGTGGGAGCGCTCTCTCCGCTGCCCACTAGATGACGGTGCTGTCCCACAGACTCCCTGTGCTGGGGCTCGGCTCCTCCGCGGGCTGGTTTCACTGCACCCACCCTGGAGAGAGCCAGGCTCTGCTGAAGGAATAGCAAAAATCATCACCTTTACCCTCCTGAAGGTTCTTGCTTTGCTTTTATTGTCCCCTCCGAACTGAGAGGCAGTTTTCACATCAAACGTTGAACAGTTCTGTTCACTCATTCTGTTTAATTTGGGATATTATGCCTGCATCACTTAAGAGAAATGAGACTAACAAAGCGGGGCCACCAGTGCTGGGGATGTATTTTGAGTGCCTTCACTGAGTTTCATTTTTGGTGATTATACCAGGTGTTTGAACCATGAAAACTTCTTTGGAACCATAGGCAATGCTTTCTGCATATGTAGATGTTTTGTACACAGCTCTGTCTTCGTGGTGGCCCTCCATCATCTCATTTGGTGGATGAACATGGTAATGAACGAGGTACTCCTGGTTCATTTTTGCTTGTCAGCAACTCATTGCAACAAGGATTTGATTGTTAGGTTTTGGGTTGGGTTCTTTTTCCTCTTTGGGTACCTATTACTGTATCTCTGGGAACAATCTCCTAAAGGCTCTCCTCACTTTGGAGTAGAATGTCCAGTGTTGTACCTTCCCTGGTTATGGTCAGGATGCTGTCACTGTTGCAGGAAAAACAATAGTTCAGAAGAAGACTCCTGTTGATCTTGAGACCTTTAAATCCCCTGGCAGCGCTGCAGGGCTCTGGATGTGTTAATTCAATTTACAGCCACGATAAGGCAGCAGCAAAGTGGTAAGAGGGCTGTAAAGTAATCTTTGTACAAGCGAGTCTTTGCAGAGACTGCAGAAATTTGGCAGGGTTTGCTCAAGAGACTCTAATTTTTGTAGTCATTAGTATTAATCAGGAAGAGAATGCTGCATTTCATAGCTTGGTGTTTCCTCTCCATGATACACTCCCCACCAGGCTGGATAGCACACGGATTAACGTGGGATGATGAAATGGAAGCTGGAGCAGAATGGTCCTTCCAGGGTATCCGCTGGCAGGACTTCCCCTCGGTGCCAGCCAGATGGACTGAGTGGATATCACAGCCCAGGCTCATA
This sequence comes from Thryothorus ludovicianus, assembly GCA_013397245.1. Lineage (NCBI taxonomy): Eukaryota > Metazoa > Chordata > Aves > Passeriformes > Certhiidae > Thryothorus > Thryothorus ludovicianus. Next base: position 1,489,328 of record VZTB01000708.1, on the reverse strand, counting down.
AACAAACTCAGCTCCATCTGGCTGGGAGATGGATTTCATTCCCAGGGATGCAATTCTCACACCAAGCTCCCTCCCTGTGATCCCTCTTCCCCTCACGTGTGCTCGCCCTGCTCCTTGCACTGGCGAGTGGGGGGAGTTTGCTGTGCCCCTGGAGAGCCCCTGCTGCTCCTGAGCCTGCTCTGGGGCTCACATCCTCACAGGTGCTGTGCAAGAGCCTTGGAACCCACCTGCACCAAAGCTCCTCAGGTGATAAAGATACGATATTTCATGTTGTAAGATGAAGTTCAAGTAAGCCAAGTTAAAGGAGATTCACCCCAACAGATGTGAAGAGGGTGGGCAGTGGGAATGAGCCTGGAGCTAGAGTTTGCACAATTAGCTTTCCAGCAGTATTGCCTTCCCTCTAAAGGGATGATTTCCTTTCGGAGATGGAAAAGCTGCTTTTTTTCACTACAGCTGATCCTGGCTATGTTGGCTGCCTCCTTTAGGGCTTATACTCACATCTCTTATTTCATACAACCTTTTGTTTCTCTCTTTTTTTTTTTTAAATTTTATTTACTCCCTCTAGCATTAAATATTTACCTCTTTTTCAGCTGAGAGCATAATCTGGGCATGCTGGAACTCACGTCAAATTTCTAAATTGCCACTGGTGAAACAGCTCTGGCATTAAAACAAAATGCCTTGCATCTGCTTGTGGCTATCTGCAGTCTTTTAATTATCTGGCTAACATATTGCATGGGAGAGAGCTGGTCTGCCTGGGGCAAAGTTAAAGATTATTTGGTGTTCCATCTTTAAACAACAGATTCCAAGAAGGAGAACCCAAAATGCCCTGTTGTGACCTCCTCTTCTCAGCTCATATACTGGATACATCTATTTGTACTGATAGTGCCCTGGTCTAGCTCAGCTTACCTCTAATGAAATGCCACATAAATTATTTAAGATTGATTTGAAATGAAGCCAGACCTCTGACAAGGCAAAAGTCACGTGTATTGTGTTAGCTAGATGGAAGGCACTTATGGGTTCATTGCTGTGTTGTGCTCAATACCTCTTAGCTCAACTCAGCCCCCAGCTGCAGCATCTTGTAAAAACAAAATGCGATAAAATTTTTGGTAAATTTGCTTCTAAGCTCATTCATATTCCTTCTGAAGTCAGCAGGAGCTCTGTCCCTGCTCTCAGCACCCTGGTGCTCTTGGTTTTCTGGCCTCCCTGCTGTGATCTGGCTGGAGCAGGGCCCTTTGCTTCCCAGTGCATCCAGCAAGGTGAAGATCACAGGACATCCCTGCAGGCTTCTCTTGCAGTGCTCCCCTGTGGTGGAAGCATTTGTGCAACTCCCTGGACCTCTGTGCAGTTCCCAGGGCAGCTCTGGGGCTCTGTGCACTGGGGGAGCAGCTCCTCACCCACTGCTGGCCTTCCCTCCACCACAGCTCCCTTCCCATTGTAGCAGGAACGTTCTCACAGTGACCTGACAGAATCAATCACTGTGTTTGAGGGACTAATATATATATTTATGTAACACAGGGAAAAGCATTTCAGTTCAAAGCTTGGCATAAATAATACATTAGGTTTCCTGCCTAAGCTGTGGTTTACCATCATGCTGAGACACGAATGTAAGGGGGGGTGGTGGTGGGGAGCTTATTACCCACAGCTCAGCAGTCTTCCATCTTGTTACTTTTGCATAAACTGAGGGTAGGTTGCCCCTCTGTTCACATTATGAGGTGATTAGCATGTTGTTTAACATCAATTATGCATGTTCCATGTTTACAGGCATGTTAAATTATGCAAGCTGTAGTCTTTAGACTTTTTATTTAATTTGTTGGGTGGGGAGGGGGAAAGAAAAACAACAGGAAAACAAACCTTTTAGTTTGATGGCCTTCCCTCCCTTTCCTATTTACACCTGAGCAGTGTCAGTGAGGGGGATGCTCCCCATCACCTTCTGTCATCCCCCAGCTCTTGGGGACACGTGGCCTGCCTGCTGGCCTGCCACAGGGGCTGTGACAGTGGCAGAAGGTCTTTGGAAAATGTATTTTGAGGCCAAGTAAAGATGCTTGGGCTGAAAATTCTTTCTCTGCTTTACAGCAAACTTAAAAGAAAAATTAAATATGGGCATAGGTGGATCCAGAAATGCTCCCTTAAGAACACTTGCCTTGAGTGCCAGGCACAGGCTGGATCTTGCCCTTTGCAGGGCGCGTAAGTTCTTTGTAATGGAGCATGGAATACTTGAACTTAAATAGGATCTCAAACACTTGAACCCTATACTGTGTTTAATGACAGTTTCCTACTTCCAGGAGTACTTTTCTACAGGTACTCATTGAAAAGAGTCTTCCCTGACAGTTTGGCCTCACTCTGCTTACATCTGGTGAAGTGGGCACCTGACCCTTCCTCCAAGTACATGGGTGCTTTTGAGCTGTAATGTGTGTTTCCCTGATGATTAAATTACATTTGCTGATCATCCTGGTGTTTCATCTGCAGGGACAGGAATGCTCACTTCCTAGAAAAACAGGTTGGTCTGCAAGCTCTCAGAGGAAATGGGTTTTCTTTTTAGCTCTTTGCTCCAACTGAGAGGGGCTTTCAACTTGTGCAAAGACAAGTTTGGAAAGAGCTGGGGGTGGGGATAAATGCAGTGTCTGAAAGAATCCATCCTCCATGGCTTCCCACAGTGATAAAGCACAAAATACTTCCCTGCACAACTTCAAGACTTGAAATAAAAATCACAAGCTACAGCTGTGGTGTGCTGTTTGGAAAGAGCAGGAGGGCCTGAAGGCAGGCTGGAGGTCACGGGTCCCTGCAACAGCAGCAGCTTAGTGAGGTGAAATTCCCAGCTGAGGACCTAAGAAGAGAAACACATCCTCTGTTATGAAAAACCACTGACGGGCAGGAAAAGACACAAAATCTGGTGAGGTGTTTTAACCCTTGGCTTGCCTGCAGGATGAATCAGCTGGGAATGAATCCTGCTTCATGATGTTGGGGTGCTCATGGGTGGTGGCTCTGTGAAACAAGAGCTTTATGTACCCTCTTTTTAAACCCTAGCCAGAAATGTGACCAGCACAGTGCTGTGAGGGTGTGATGGTTACAGGCACAGAGCTCTGCCTGTGACACCAGGAGTTCCAGCAGAAAATACCTGGCTGCTTCTGTTTTTGGGTAACCTGAGTGTCCCAAGCCATCCTTAGAACATTAAAATAAGCTCTGGGTTTGCATCCTGTGCCTTTTGCAATAACCAAGCAGTCCTTGCAACCTGATCTTATTCCTGAGGCTTTGTGCAGTCACTGAGCTGCTGCCCACACCTGCACAGCAGGGCTGGTTTCAAACCCTGACAACAGGGACATGTCAGTATGAGACTCTCTGTTAGTGCTGTGGACACTTATTAATTCTTTTTTTTTCAGAGAGGTGGAGAATCCATTTTATTCAGGGACAAACCCAGTTAGGACTGACCTTTATTTAATTGTGTCAGATGCAGCTCCCCAAGGTACTGATATCAGGCAGGAGCGTTGGGCAGTGCAGTGATTCCTCACTCAGTATTTCAATATTACAGGTTTTTGGCAAACAGATGAGAAAGAATGCAATGCTAACAGCCTGCTTTACTGTCAGCATAAAATCCACAATAAGAGTGGGTCAGAAATTGAGTCCTAATGCACACAAAGAGCTTGTAATCTCAGAACAATCTGTGCAGCACCAGGGAGAGAGCTGCAGGCTGTGATTGAGTAAGGGGAATCCTGGGTGTCCAACATGATTCATGATAGTCACAGGTATGAAACAGGGAGCAGGACCAGCAGTGAAGCAGATTCAGAATCTCATTTTCCTGACAGGCTGCATGTACATGCTGAGCAGTCAGCACACACACACCTGTCTGGGTAATAGCTAGAGAGAGATACACACAACACGCACATACAGCTCAGAAACAGATGGGAGAGGCTCATAAAGTAAGTTTATGGAAAGGCAAGATTAAGCTGGAGAGGCAACAAAATGCTCCAGGAACTTAAATGAGAAATATATGTTGGCAACGGGACAGTGCTTAGAAAGAACAGAAAAATCAATTGTTGTTTAGCTGCAGCAGAGGATATGGATCATTTAGCAAGGGCTGGTAGAAAATATCCCAAGAATAGTAACAGTGCTTCCAAGGACCTCAAAGAAACCAGTTATTGCAGGAGTTACAGTTCCCAGGGACGTGCACCACCTGCCCTGGTGTGCAGGGGCAAGCCTGCTGAACCAGACTGGACAGGGACTGGAATATAAAAGAGTTTATTGTACCAAGCGAGAGGCAAACAGTGAGGCATCTCTCAGGACCTGCAGATCTGGCATCCTGGAATTTGTGTTGTATCCCCCATATTTTGCAATTGATTTCAAATATGAAACAGTTTTTTTGAGGGAAAAAGTTTTATTTTATGAAAGCTGTATATTCAAGACCCACTTCTGTGACATCTATTAGATCTAAGGCAATTATAATAATTTTAGTGTATTGAGCAGAGTTTGGAGGTCTGCTGATACACATTTATTTTCCAAAGAAAGTGTGGGTTGAAGTGATTTTAAGCTGTGATCTATACCAATAATTACCACCTTATCTGCATGATGTCCCTTTACATGCATTTCATAGTGACTCTTTACACTTTATTGATAATTTGGTAGCTCAAATAATAATTTGATATATATAATTTGATATATATAATACCTCTGATAATTTGAGCCTTTTTACCCTAACAGGATTGGAAGGGATTTAGTAAATTTTAGATGCTGTAGGACTGTGCAAGGTCTCATACTCAACAACTCAGTGCTGCTGCTGTAGAAGCTAACAGGGCCAGTAATGATGCAGAATTCCTCTTGTGAATTGCCCACATAGATGTGGTCTATATTGCTTATGTGTCAGATATGTGCATGCAAACCAAATATTGAAGGACAAGACACGTTAGAGACTTCCATGCTGCTCTGAGAAAAGCACATCTTGAATTTGAGCAAAGCATTTGTGAAATAAAGAAAAAAAACAGAGTGTGTGCCTTTCATAAGCAGCAAGATTTCTTTTTTGTCTGCATTGCTTGACTGCATTTGTTTGTTTGGAAATTTTTATCTAAGAAGCTGAAAAACATCAGTAATGGCCCAGCCTCTGTTTAACGTTAAAAGGTTCAAATACTAAAACTCTGTTTTCAGTTTGCTCCCTGAGAGTGCTGTGCTGCTCTTGAGTCCTCTCAGTTCCTCACTCCTGCCCAAGCTGACAGAAGCCAGGTCTTCAATCTCTTTTCTTGCATTTGCTTTTGACCAGAGCACTGCAGGACATCATCCAAGTCACTCTCCTCAGTGACTTGTGAGTCTGTCCTCACTCTGTTATGTTTTTATCAAATACTGTAGATGCTGATTTTCTGTGTTTTTCAGCACTAGGCTATTTACAGTGATGTTTTGCTAGCCACAAATTCCTGGATGCACCTGGAGAAGGAGCACATCCAGGCAAAGTTTTGCTTGATTCAGGTTATAAATTAAAAATAGGCTTATTAAATTGTTTAATATATTTTCTGCTCTTGGCACATGTTATACACATGAATAATTAAGGATTAGTTCAAATTCATGGTATACAAAGCTCTCTAGAAGCTGTGGTGTTTTGTGACTGTCTTTTATCATAATGTGAAAGACTTTTTTTTTTAAGTCCCAAGCTGAAAAGAAAACCAGAATCTTACAGATACGAGTGATCTCTGAGGTGCAAATGCTGTGGATTCTGGGACAAGAGGTTTTGATCTGATATTTAAATTCATAGTTATAAGAATGTTTTAGCCTGGTTTTTAATACAGTTGCTAGTTTGGTTTCAAACCTTAAAATTCAGGATTCCATGTCCATGTACAAAGATGGTTATGTGAGAATGCACATGTGCCTGTGCAGGTCACATGAGAATGTCCATGGTGTTCCTGGAGCTGTTCACTGGAGCACCCTGACTATTACAGCCCTGAACTACACACTGAGAGCTTGCTTTGCTTTTGTTTCCAGTGTATTTTCATGGTGCATTTCCTACTTTGCTGCCCCTTTTCCCAAGCATTTAACCTCTCCCAGATTCTTTACCAGTAAGAATTTGTTCCTGGCTGTCTACCTTTGCTGCTCTGAGAAAAGCCTCCCAATAAAGTGAGAAATGGATGAGTTAGATTTAGGTATTACTGAGTGCAGAAGGTGCGTCAGAGCAAATAAAAGTCTGGGTGTTGGGGTTTGTTTTTTGGTTTTTTTTTTTGTGCTTTCTAATTGACATTTACCGAATATCCTTGCACTCAGTCCAGACTTTTTAATTAAAATCACCTTTGCCTAATCTGTAGTTTATGATTACAGGCTTGTGAGCTCTTCAAAGACTTTTCAATAATTGTTGGTGGAACTAGGGGGGAAATTGAGACAAGGAAATGGGGCACAATCTGAAGGCTGAATGAGAAATGTTAGTAATGGTGTTGGGGGTGTATGACTGAGAATCATGGCTCAAGGTCCTCAAGAATGAATGAAATCTGTCTGCTCAGGGCTCAAAGGGGTCTGTATTTGAAGGTGCTGCTGCAGTGATACTTTGTGAGCTTTTTCAGGTGTGTAAGTGTGTGGTGATGCTTCGTTCAGGGCAGGATTGGTGAGAGGAGTATGGGGTCACTGTAGTATGGATGTGTGGTATAACACAGCTGCTGGCTCCTGTGTTGCTTTACCTGATTCAGTGTAAAATGCACTTTCTCCTGCTGATCAGTCCTGTTTAACCTTTCCTGTATAGCACACATTGCTTCAAATTAGGAGCAGGTAATGACTAGTGAGGAGTTCTCCAGGCTAAGGATGAGCAAAGACCCCTTTGGGGACTCATCTCTACAATTGCATTTTGCTTTTGCTGTGAAGTACAAGTGCTGCTGCTAAGACCTCATGGAAATGGGACTCAGGAATTTAGAGAGAGACTTTTTCTGCCTATGGATTACAGGAAATTCTGCCTCTCTGTATTGCCACGTTCCTGTGTCCAGTCCTTGAGCATCTCCCCTGTAGGGGTTCCTTGTGCCAGTAAGGAGCAAAACCTGTGTCTTAATTTTTTTAATGTACCCCAAAACACAGGTGATTTTTCTGTAAGAAGTATGCAAAAATTTAAGTGATAGAACAACAGAACTAAGCAGTAGGCTAAGTTCAAAGCATTCTTGATGAAAACACAGGAGAGCTGATCCACAAATACATTATTTCTGGGTTTCTCCTTAAAGAGCAGAATGTACCAACAAGTTTCTGTTTTAGAGCTTTTTTCCATTTTCTGTTCTTTCTCTAGGTAAGTGTCATCTGCAGCATGCACTTTGCCTCTCAGTGCATTGTCCTTAGGTGAGACAAGCTTTAATTGTCTAAATTTTGGGCCACGTACACTGCAGCCTTGCTCCCTGCTGTAAAATGGTTCCTAGCTTAGCTTTGCACATCAGTGCTTCCTTGCTGCTGTGATGTCCTTGGCATCTGCTGCTGATTCCTCAAGACACGGTAAAAAAGAAAACCGTGCCTTGCTTGTGGAGTCTCTTTTGTTCATTTTGTTTGTGCTGCTGACACTCTTGTTCCTGAGAACTGCCTGGAATCTTGTGTTGGCACTTGAGGAGTGCTTGTGAAATGTGCCTGTTGTGATCCTATCAGACCTGCTCAGGTTTTGTTCCACTCCAGTGGCTGAATCCTCACCTGGGGAGCTGCATGTGTCACTGTGACACACCACTTTGATACTGATATAAAACCATGTGAATTATGGCAGAATGAACCCAGTTAGCACATTAGTGAATCTGACCTTTGTGGTTTGGTGGCCTGAGGAGACAGCAGCAGCACTTGTACAGGTATCTCAGCAGTCATCACAATTTTCCATTTCCTTTTTCTTTGGGAGACAGAGAAGGGGAATCTGAGGCTATTTGAAAAATGAAGCCTATAGAAGAAACAAACAAACTGCCTGCTCTGGTATTAGAGTCATCAATCTTGGTCAGGCATTATTGCCAAAGGAGAACTAGGCTGGAGAAATATGCCTGTCAGTATTCAATCATTACGTCCATTAGATACTGGTTGGCATTGATACATATTAAATAAAGGAGTGTGAGTTGTAGCTGCTCCAGTTTTCTCTGTGTGGAACACCCAATACAGTGATAACAGGCTGAAAACGCTCTCAGCAGCTCATTTATTTATGTGTACGTGGAAAGGGGGGTTGGCAGCTGGGCAGACTCGAATGCTGTAAAGAAGAATTTGGTTATGTGCCAGGAGATCTGTCGTCACAATCAACAACTTCTAAAGGCTTCAGCTCAAGAAGAGTGGAGTCGTGGAGCTGGGGCCAATTGNAAAAAAAAAAAAATTATATATATTAAGGAGAGAAATAGTGGTGATTCCCGATGCCTTAGAAGTCAATGGAAGGCTTAGAAACTCGTAAGGGGAAGTTGATAGCTATTGATAAAGCTCCATAGGAATTACATCTGCAGATTTGAGTTTGAGGGGAGTGATGTTACAGGTGTAGTGGGAGGGAGGATCAGATTGAGTGGGTAAGAGAAGCATTAAGTTAATGGGCTCAGCTCTCTTTTGCTCTGAAGCTCCTGCAGCAATAGGAGCAAACTGTGCCAGCAGTGGCTGCTGCATGGAGGGGCCAGCACAGACAGGAGAAAAGCTTCAGGCTCAATTGCAGGCTCCTAGGATGGACTTGGTTTCCTACCAACAAAGCAAATTTTATAACATGGTGGCTGCTCCAGAGAAATGTCTGTCTGGCATCTGCCTTGTAGCTGTTTCAGAAATAGGCACACGGATGTAGGAGCCTGTGCCCACAGAACTGCCTCCCCTGCAGGGAGCGTAGCTCACACCAGTGATAGATGTAGCAAAGGTGACCTGCTTCCTTCCCAGCATGTTTCAAGGCTTTAAAAGTGCAGTATTATCTTTCAAAGGCTTTCCATGGCTTCCTTGATGCTGCAACTCTGGGTGATAGGAATCCCTGGCTAGAGAAAGGCAAAGGTCTGAGCACAGCCGTTCCTCTCCACAGAGCAGACTGAAAATGCTGTCGTTAAAGAGCAGAATTTTCCTTTTGAAAAATGGAAGGAAACGTTTCTGAAGCCCTGATCATGCCGAACAGAAATACCTCATTCCTGCAGAGCCGGGTGGGAGCTGTGCTTTGAAGCCTTGTGCTTCTGCCTCTCTTGCAGACTGCAGGTCTCTCACTCTGTTGTGTCTTAGCCCAGCCAAGAGCCAAAGAAATTAAAGCAGGGATAGGATCCTGCCCAGCAAACCCAGCACAACCCTAGGCAGTGCATTCCTTAAAGTGAGCATTCTACTGACAGCAGCAATGCCCCTGGCTCTCAGCACGGCAGAATGGGGAGCCACGAGGCAGCTGCCTCATTGCCTGGGTGTCTCTTTCACTGTGGAGCTCTTCAGTGCTCAGGATCCCAACCTGATCTCATCAGATTCTCCATCTAGATTACTGAAACTGACAGTGCAGTGGATGTCAGCTGTGCCAATGAATTTACTGAGCACCAGCTCTGCTAACCACACTTGGCTATGCTGAAATTCAGTTTTTCTCTCTAGCCCAGCAATGTTTGTGCTTCTTCCACGCTTACTTTGTTGCTGGACCTTGGTGTAGCTCTTCCTTCATTTGTTTTCATATCCTATGGAACATTACACTTTGTCAGGACCCAAAATATACATATCTCAGGCAGTAACGTTGTTTTCCAGTGGCACTGTGGACCCTCTGCTGTTCCCACTGGTTCTTCCATTACTTGTGCATCCTATGTAAGATTAATGTACCTCTTCACCTCAAACCATTTTCTAACGTAAGTTCCCTTCTGTTTCATAAAGCACAATTTCCCTTCTTTAACAGGTTTATATTTTGGCTTTTACTTTTCTTCTTCATTCTACTTTCCATTCCATAGTGCTGAAACTTTGCAAAATGTACAGAACTGGTTTACTTGGACGAAAGGGAAGTTTGGAAACACTTCTGAAGGCTGAGCTGTGGCCAATTTCATTTTCACGAGTGTGTCTTGACTGTGCTTCCTGGCAGCTGGGTGCCAGGGAACCCTAACCCCAACCTAGATGTCAGATTTGTATTTCCCTCCTGCAAGTCTGTCAAGGAGATCCCAGATGTGTTAACTTTTATTGTTCACGGTCCTCATGTTGTATTAGCAGCAGTAGAACCACATATGTTACAAACATGACTGGGTGGGGCCCAGGATGCTGTTATTCTGATCTTATTTTTGCTCCTGTAGACTCCCAGAAAATCAGATATAATGTGTTTTCTGATCTCTGTAAAACATCTTGACATCTCAAGTTGGCAATTTCTCTAGTGCACTCTGCTGCTGTCTCTCTTATTTCCCCCAGTTTTAGAAAGCCTTCAGCTAAATCCCCATATCTGAAATACATGAGAATAGGCAGTGGATTTTGATTTATTCCAGTGATGGGTTGACCCTTGGCTGGTTACCAGGGCTGTTCTCTCACTCCTCCTCAGCAGGATGGTGGTAGGGAGAAAACAAGATAGAAAATCTTGTAATCAAGACAAATGGTAGTTACCATCATGGGCAAAACACACTCGACTCGGAGAAAACTAATTTAAATTTATTGCTAATTGCCATAGGTTTGGATAGTGGTAAACAAATAAATTAAAACAATACATGCAAGGAGTGAGGCACCCCTCTGTTTTCACAGCTCTGCCTCTCCATCCTCCTCACAGCCTGCATCAGGCTCCCTAACAGCAATCAAGGAGTCTTCAGATATTGAGGAAACAACTTTTATCTGCACTCAGCACCAGGCACTGCCTGAGTGACAGCTGGAAAGAAGCACTAAATCTGAGTGCATAAACTACTCAGACCCCTGGGAACCCTTTTCATATTTACTTCCAGCTCCATTTCAGAACATACCACTCAAATTTCTGGTGTTGTCCTCGGGATGGGAGAGAGGGAGTCAGTCCAGTCTGATCTGAGGCAGCCCAGGCTGATGTGTCAGGCTCCCTCCCTGGCTGCTCTCCTCCAGCTGTCACAGCAACAGCCACGGCTGTCAGCAGCACTCAGTGTCCTGTGGTGTTTCCCTGACGGGCTGCAGTTGTGTTGTACCTGAGCTAAATCCTGCTCTGCCCATGGTGGGGATTGTAATCCATCAAATTTGAGTGACTCCCTTGTCAGGGAGGGGAATGGTGCTCACTGAGTGAAAAAAAATTCAGGTAAACGCTGGGTTTGCATGTGGGCTCTGGTCTGTCTTGTGAGCAGGGAAATTCCCACCACAAAGTGAGTGAGAAGAGGTGTTTACAACATATAGAGGGCATGTTGGGTGTTATCCCTCACAGAGTTAGTCAATTATGCCAATTTCTCCCCATGCAAACTGAGGATGGACCAGCTGAGAGGTTCTGGTGATCTCTCCAACATTGGGAAAGATTTTTGTGCCAAGATGCTGCTGGATGAGCATGATTCCACAGCTCTGGCTTGGTTAGATGGAGCAATGTTCCTCTCACAGTTTCAGTAGTTGTGAAAAGCAGCACATGGAGCTGAAGTGACCAAACCCTCCTGGTTATGGTTTATTAGTTTCTCCAAATTTTAATGATTTTCAGTGAATGATTCCTCAGGCTGACTTGGTTAAAAAGATTCAGGCCAAGTAGTAATTTCAAAGTTGTGATCTCTAGGGTAATCGGCCAGAGGCACAGGCTATAGGAGATGGTTCCTGAAACAAATGAGTGCCCCCATCTTTGGTGAGTGGCAGCTGAAGGCAGCCTTGTACATGGTCTCCTCCTTCTTTTTTTTGAAATACCAGCACGTTTTGACTCATGGGAAATCTGAGTCAGGTTTTGACTCATGAGAAATCTGAGTCAGGTTTTGACTCATGGGTTTTTTCTGGTAAATTTTACATCCTCCTGGTTTCTGGACTGGAGCAGCTGTGCAGGGGAGAACTGCAGCTCTGCATCCAGGATTTTCCTGGAGTTACTGTCCCAGGGGGATGCAGAGCTGTGGTTCTGCAGGTGCACACTGGTTGGCCAAGCACAGCTGTCAGTCTTAAAGGATTACTCTGCTGCTTGGCCACCTCCTCCTAGACTTTGTGTACTTAAGAAGCAGAGAATTGTGAGAGAGATTTATAGTTAATTAAGAATTTCCTAATCTAATCTTACCTTTTATTATAACTCAGGCTAATGAGCTCTACTCAGTCATTCACGTACTGAGGCCAGGCCTTTGACAGGGGGCTCCAGCTCTGACTGAAAGATGCAGCTGAATTCACCACATCTCTCTCAATTATGCTCACGAATAATTTGCTTATGATACTCGAGGATGCTTGCAGGGTGTAAGAAATTCATCTTTGTGTCTGGTTTCCCTGAAGAATATTCCCCATTTCCTGAAAATGTGTTGGATGTGCACTGCCTCTCTCCCTGTCATTCATTACAGCCCTGCTGAAACATTTCTGGTGCTGAAGCAGAAGCAGGAATGTTCTGCAGAAGTGCCTATCTTGAATTGCATCTGCTGAAATGGACTTTTTAGTGAAGTGCCCAAAGTCTGGAAATTATTCATGCTGACTATTTGGGAAATGCTTTCAAATAATGAATAAATTTGCAGGAATCAGAGATTGATGAATGATTAATGAAAGATTAATGATGGTAAAGAAGACCTTTTCTTTTACCCCCCCCCNNNNTTTTTTTTTCCCCCCCCCCCCCCAATTTAAATTTTAGCGTTAGATCTCTGGTTTGTACATCTGCTTTTGAAGTTACTGCATCAATGCTGATTCATTCAAAAGGAGAATTAGATTTGGAATAATTTTAGGAAGTATATTATATTTAAAGGCAAATATTATATATATTTATAAATGAAAAAATATAAAAATATTATATTTATGGAAAGGAAGAGGGGAAAAACACACTTATTATCTCTCAGAAAATTTTACTTAATTTCTGATTTGCAGTTTTTTCTTTTATCACTGCATTTTCTTTGTAGGGGTTAATTAAGGCTATGCTATTACTGAAAGTTATTTCCTTCTCATAATTAGAATGTGATGTTCATTTTCTTATGCTGTTTTATTCTGGTCAGTATTCATTTCAGTGTTTAATCATTTCTCCTCCAGTCTCTTATAATTTTGCCACTTGCAAGAAACATTGCCTTGGCATTGATGTTGATCTCTTTGTTCCTCCGGGGTACAATGAAATCACCTTTGCTCTGGGTTACACTGGGTCTGTTGATGGAGAAATCTGATTTTTAGGATAACAAGTACTCAACCCTTGACCCAGAGATTATCTCCTTAGCCTGGGAAACGTGGATCCATGGAGCTGGGTGTCATATGAAACTCTTGATGTCCTCATGGTTTAAGAGAGGCTGGGGTCAAACAGTATTTACTCAGAGCTGCCTGGTAAAGTATTTCCAAAGAAATCTGAGCCAGTAGGGCCTAATGGTCCCTGGAGAGAAGGGAAGCCCTAAATAAATTGTGGGAAGGCTGGAACTGTGGCTGAGAGCTGAGCTGTGGTGAATTTGTGAATCCAGCAGAAGAATCTAAAACATGAAGCCTCAGCTGAAGGTGCCCTGGTAGGGGCAAGTGTGCCTTCATGGCCAAGGCAGGGGCTCAGTGTCCAGGAGGAAGAGTTGGGTGAATCTGAAGGTTAATGAAGCTGATGCTAGGGCTGAATTCTGTGTGTGTGAGAAACCTGTGCTGCTTGTGACTGTAAAGGGCCTTGTTGATCAAAATGTGGGATTTCTGAATCAGAGAGTTAAGTGCAGCTTGGCACAGTTGGCTTCATTGTCCATAATGAGAGGCTGAACTGCCATGCATTTCCAGCTATCCTTTTTTCACCCTGAGCCACGTCTGAAAGTACTGGTGTAGCTCAGCTGATAACTGTGGAGCAGAAACAAAATGGTTTCTTAGAAATAGCTGAGCCTACACTGGGGAGCTCATTATATCCACTGTACTGAGAGACACTCCATCACCAAGACAGGCTTCCATCAAAGAAATCATCAATGCAGTCTGCCATCACCTCTCAGAGTACCTTGTTCTCTCCATAATTAAATCACAGGAAGGCCTCTGCATTTCCCCTGGCAGTGTGTTCCCTCCTGCTTGGTTTGTGCAGCCCTGCTGAACACAAGGCCCAATGCTGCGAGGGAATTCTCAATGAGAGACCCTGACACTGGGCTGTGAGGGGATTATACTTCCTCAGGAAAGGTAGAAGTGTCTCTGGGTTGTTACAGGGGAGCTGCAAATACATAATTTCAGTTCTTGCATCATAAGCCGCTCATTCCCATTTTACACTGTGTTCCAGTGAGTTAGACTTAAATGGATGTAACTTAGCATTCCATGTGTTTCTGCACTGTTTGAAGCCACACAGTCTAGTCACTGTTTGATTTCCTTGGCTTTACCAATCACCAAGGGATGCAGCATTCTGTGAAACCAGATGGAGTGTGTGTGAACTGCTGGACTAACCTCCTAAGCAGATTTAATGGATGACAAATATTGAGCAGAAGTGAAAAATGCTGCTCCACTGTGCTAGACAAAACCCAAACAGATCTGGAACTCCACTGTGATCTCCCAGCTTCTGCTGTCTTACTATACAATTTAGCTCTTAACATCCTAGAGATGAAATTCTCTGCAGTACAAACTAGAGGGTGCCTGTTAAAATACTCATCATGGCATAGAGCAATTCTGCAACAGTAATTTCTCTAGCAATCAGAAAGACAGTGCTAAAGGAAATAGCTCTCCCTGCCCTCCTCTACCCCTTTTTCTTTTTATTTTATTCTAAGTAAAATTCACTGGTTTGATCTCTTTTATAAGTGAATAGTGGAGCTAATGAAGATAGAAACCAAATATTTCTTGACTGTGATGCATTTGCAGTATAGCAACAGTCCATTTTCTTTGCACACATGTACCTTGCATTCTGTTACTGCTGCAAAGTTCTCACAATTAAGCTTTGAAAATGAGGAGTGCATATTTAAATGACAAGTATCTGCAGAAAGGATTGATTGGGTGTGCTTATTGAGAATAAGCTCAAAACATCAGTAGGCTCTTGTCCTGCTAAGTTTGCTAAGGCACAAATGGAGAAGGGAAACAATGGACTGAAAAGGAAGAAACATACAGTTTGTGTTCTGGAAACAAGAAGTTCACAGAAGTAATCTCCAAGTACAGTAGAACTGGAAGGTGACACTGTCAGAAGTAAATTCTGTTGTCCAAAGTGACAAAATTGCCACTGCTAAGGAACGCACTAATGCCAGTGGTGAAATTTTCCTTGATTATTCTCTCCAAATGATGTCTTAATCCAATTAACCATCCTTTTTCTCTCTCAGTGTCACTTTTTGTCCTTATGTGCACTGCAGCAATACGTACATTTCTAAAGTCCCACATCATTGCTGCAAGAGTTGTTCACTGTGCTAACAGCTCCCTTTTCTGACACTCCAGAGTGGCAAGAACTTGATATGAAAGAAGAGCATATGGTTTTTCCACTAAAATGCTCCCCAGAGAGTCTTTTCCGAAATGGGAATCCTCCATCCGGCTCTCATTTCTCAGCTACCCGTGTAGCTGCACTTCTCTTTGGAAAGCTGCACTTTTCCACCCGGGGAGCACTCCCTGTTTTCATGCTGGGTGAAGGCCCAGATGTCTGTCCCAGGGCTGGCACGGCGAGAGCAGGATCTGGCTCTTGATGAGACCAGTCCCAAGGGCAGATGAGGCCAGGTTTGTGCCAGGGAATCCGCACGACCCCGCTGGCAGCTCGGGCTGGGTCTGGCCGGGTCTGCTCTGCAGAGAGGCTGTTCCTGGGGGCATCTGTTTGGTGAGGAAGGAAATGCCAAGGACATCATTGCATTGCGAGCCTTGAGAGAAAACTGTTCACATCTGTTTCGGAAATGGGCTTCCAAATGGCTCCCTTCTTCAAATGGCAATCTGTGCTGTGGGCTCTCTGCAGAGCACTGATTACCCCGGGCGTGTGTGAACCCCAGGCTAATGAGATGTGATCCCAGAAACACAGGGCAGGTGTGTCTGGCTGTGATAGCAAATGACAGAATTGGACAGAAAGAGCTAACTGTAATTTTTATTTTTTTTTCCTCCCCTTCATGCCTCTGAGATTGTTCTCCATACCCCTGGTGGCTGTAGAGCTCAAAATGAGACCTTTGTCTCCCAAATCTCCCTTTTTAGACATGAATGGAAAAAAACCCCACACTTTTTTTTTTTGTAGCATAGAAGAGGAAAATACATTATTTTTCTTTGCAGATAGGCCAGGCTGCCTTGCTTACACCTTCCCCTCACTGAGTTATTACAGACAATGGTATCTGTGGTGTGAATAATGCTGTGCCCCTGCCAAAAGGCACACAACACATTGGCCATAGATCTCATAAATGTCAGAGGTTTATAAGGAAGGTAATCAGTGATAGTTCAAACCCAAAAAACAAAGGGGCTGAAAAATAAAATTTGGCTTTGTTGATGTTCAGCTTGAACTTTTATAGACTTCTGAGAAATGAGTGTTCTTGAAAAGCAAATTGCAATTACAGTTTAAGCACTGATTTATCTCAGAGCAGCTTAACGAGGAAGTTTCACCGCTTGCTCTGTGGGCTGGTACTGAAATGCAGCATTAAATCTCCCAGGGACTGTTAGCACCCCACGCTGAGCCAGGCCTCTCTTACCCAAGAGAAACTGCAGGCAGAAAGCTTTAGGAGATTCTGAAGCAATTTTACAACAGCACTGAGCTCCTGCTGCTTTTCCTGACAGAAGTTTGCCCAGTTAAATTTGATCAAATATTTCTATTTTTTTCCCTGTGTATATACACTAATGCTTGTAGCCTGACACTCGAGGTCTGAGAAGGGTCACTGGAAAATTCTTGGGTAATTCTCATTGCTCTTCTTTAATGGGAAGTCACTGTGTTCACCCAAACCCTTCTCAATACGTAGATGCTTCAGTGCATTTCTGATCCCTTTCTGGAAGAAGGTCCAGAGAGGCCTCCCAAGAGTCTCAGCCCTTTAGTGAAAAGAAAATCTCAGGAAAGACACACAGCCTTGGTTTTATTTGACACTAAGTGAAATGTAGAAATCTCATGGAATGTAATGGGTTCAATTATTCTGGGAGGAATCCCTAATTCATTTTGTGTCCTTATGTTCTACCATGCTATGCACTCCACCAAAGGAAGCTGCTGAAAACGTAGCTGGAACTGCTCATGGCTTGGTAGAAGCAGCAGTATGGTTTTTAAAAGTTTGGGTGGAACTAGAAAAGAATTCAAATCAAAATGTTCCTGCAGGTGTTGTGTTTTCAGAGTTAGTTCTCCTACTGGCCTCAGCAGCCTGCTTGCTGAGCTAATGAGCAGGAGGAGGGTGGGCTTGAAAGCAGCTCCTACAACTGGGGCACTGTCTTCACTCTGAGTACACCTTGGAAACAAGGATGAAAGGGGGAAAAAATCTTTTAACGACTTAATATAATGAATGTATTTTCTTAATTTGTAAATTCATCAGATAATAACAAAAAATAGTTTAGCAACATGGGTTACTGTTACACCTGCTCTAAACCATTCTAGCAGAAGCTCTGATCCAGATTTGAATTCTGAGGTTGGTTAAAATTTAGCATTGCGTGTCTACTTCCAGGTTTTACAAGTTATGAGTTAGATGGGGAATTAGGAGCTGAACTTAAGTGCTTTGGTAATTCAGAAGAGTCAAAGTAATTCAGAGATTTGCATCAGGCTCGTTTCTCGAGTTAGAGGCATTTCCAATCTAGAGACACTGCTGCTTCTCCTGCTGTGAGGACTAACAGGCAGAATGTGATGACAGCTGGCAGCATGTCACTGCAGAGTGTTTCTCCTGGGTTAATGAAGATGAGGAGGGAAAAGCTCTGTCTCCTTCATATTCTCTTAACTTGGTAGGTTGAAAATGTCTGACAAAGTCTTTCAGAAGTTTCTGTGAACTGCTTTGCTTGTTGCCCATTAATTGTGACACTGCAGTAACTACTGCAGGAGCCACCCGGGGCTTTGCTCAGGGCAGTTATTTTAGGGATGAAGAAACCTTTAGACCACTCTACAGGTGTCACCCAGGATGTAAAGATGCTGATCTTTGCTGTCTTTAGATTAATCTCTCTCGTGAATTTGCAGTGGTATTGTGCTGCCACGAAATAGATGAGGAGGCTGATAGACATGCTCGGGGAATGGAATGCTTGACCCCATCTCTCTAGGTCAAGATAGAAGAGAATTGGTAAAACTGTTGAAAGGAACTTGTTTTATCCCAACCTGCAAGGTACCTGCAGTGCGCTGAAAGTCCTTGGAGTGAAATATTTATTGAAGTGGGCATCAGATTTTTTACTGTTCTGTTACCAGGGCAAGAGGCAGCTGCAGTCTGTGCAGTGTGAGTAAATGAGGGAGCAGAATGAATCCCCTACAGACCAGCTGCTCCCATTGTGCCCCTGCTGCAGGATTGATGCTTTGGGGTCTACTCAGGCTGCAAGCAGGTGTCTGTCTGTCCTCACAGAGAGGAAATGGGGCTGCCATGAGAATTTTTCTATCCTTTCTAATCTCTTTCTTTTCTAGCACAGCTTGCTAGGAAAAAGGCTTTTACCTTGAGCAGTTTGTTCTTATTACAGAAAGCATATTGAACTAAAAAAGGTGCAGGAGAAAGTAACTAGTAGGATAAAAGGTTTTGATGGTTAAGAGCCATGTGGAGAGGTTAAGAAAATTAGGCTTGAATTCATTAGAAGAAGGGAAATTAAGAGAGGACATGATTCAAATGTAAAATTCTAGGGAAGGTGGATGAAACCGAAGCTGTGTGGGAGCAAGTTAGAAACAGCATGTGAGCTAAAACTAAGAAACAGAGATGGAAGAAGATAGAAAAACTACTTTGAAAAAGTGGATTTTTCAAAGGAAGTACAAGCAATGATTTTGAGACATAAATAGAGTCAACTGATTTAGACAAAAGTAGAGTCAACTGGAAAACCTGAGAAAGTGGGATAGCCCAAGGGGGAAGCATTGGTAGGATGCCTCTTAGAGCCTCAACCCCAGCCTGATCTCACCTGTCCAGCTGTTTCCAGTGTGGCTGCTTGGAGTGGAAGCCAGAGCTCGATATGGGAGCTATAACCCATTCCTGATTCTACCTCCAACAGCAGGGGAAGTGCTGGGTTAATGACAGCTGCCATAAATTGGCACCACCCTGATTAAAACGGCCAAAGTCCTCTGTAATAATGGTGACTTCTTTCTCCTAGAGATTGAGCCTGTCCTTGAGGTCCTAAAATCTCTGTGGCTGTTGGGTTCAGGACTGCGAGTCCTTTTGGGCTGTGGCTCATGGGAATGCACAGACATGCCCATGCCTGGTTGTGAGGCCAGTTCCTTGCCCTCCTGTGCTGTGTTTGACTGTTGGGTAGCAGTAAACCCAGCAGTTGTGCTCGCAGTGGTTTTGGGTTTGTTCCATATGTGCTCAGCAAAGCTCTCTCGTTAATCAAAATGAAATCGCTGCCTTTCGCAGATGCTACCCAGCTCTCCAGGAGAAAGTGCCAGAAAATAAATGAACCTTTTTCTCACCTGCACACAAGTAATTTTAGAACCCCCAGGTGATCTTGCAGCTCATGAGATTTAAATTGCAGCCAGGCCTGAAAAACAAGCACTCAGATTTTTGTGTGTCACATTGAATTTTGCCCTGGTTATAGTGGAGTTCAAAGAAGTGTATTTCCAAGGAGCTGGCATTTCCTGATGCCAGGAGCTGGCACTGGAAAGAAGGTGGGGACACAGCTGCTGCCTGCAGATGTAGGAAGGAAGGAAAATGTAAAGCCTGGAAGGATGCTCCACACTATCATTTGCACAAACACTTCAGAGGGAGTCTACAAAGAATTGAGTTTGTCACATTTCCCATCCCCTCTGCTATTTGGAACAGGGGTTGGGAACTCAGCTCCCGTGGGACCAACAGTATTTACACAGCTGACAACTTTGATTTGGAAGCTGCAAATGGACAGTTAGCTCCACAAGCAGTAGGTCCCAGTGAGGTGAAAGGGCTGCTGCAGAGCCACGTTAATTGGCAGTGCTTCTCCTTGCCAGTCACTCTTGTGCTGATGTGTGCTAATGACTCAGGGAATGGCCGTGCAACAGGGGACAGCTCACTCTGGGCAGTTCTACAATTGATGGGGAAGAGGCCAGAGTGTGGCCTGATCTTCAAAATCAGCCTCTCATGCCTGTCCCCTTCACAGCCTCCCCAGGGCCCTGCTGCTACTCTACTGTTGCTCCAGAAAACAAGCACAGGAAATATCTTCCTTAAGCACGGTTTGTTCTGCAGAGCTGCCATGAAACTAGCCTGTGGGATTATAGAAGTTCACTAGGAGAGAATCCAAAGGTGAATCCAATGCTGCCTGTGCTGATTCCCCTGCACATCAGTCACTGCTGGATTCAAGAGTGAGGCCTTGAGGACGAGGACAATCTGTGTGAATTGAAGTGGTCCCTGGCACAAATGTCAGCATCCCATGCAATGTCTGAATGCTGTAGGCCAAGTACCTGTGCAACTGTGCCTAACAGATGCCTTTGTGCACCCTGTTGTCCCTGCTGGTTCCCATCTGGATCAAAAGTTCTGGGGAGAGTCCCCATAAAGCAAATACAAAACCCATCCATTCTATGCCCCTCTAGCCACATTTGCTCTCACACTTTGTGCTTGCTCCAAGATGGGGAGATTAAAGTCCTGTTGGCTTAGAGCTTCTTTCTGACAGCCTTATCAAACCATTAAATGTAATTCTGCATTTCTACTGGTTCTAGTTGAATGTTAAAGAGAAGAATTTGGAAAAGGCTGGATGTCGTGGTGCTATCCTGTATTCCCACAGATTCCTTCCCTGGCTTCCTGAGCCATTCTCCTGAGCAGGGCTCTGTTCCCTCCTGGGAGGGAGCTGTTCATGCAATTCCCACGTGTGTGAGCCTGGGGAAAAGGCTTCATCCTCTTCTTAGCTCCTGCCTAGTGCACAAGCTGGATAAATAAATAAGCCTGCAGCCTCTCATAATAAAATACGCTTGTTGCTCCAGCTCTTCTGCTGAGTTATAACTTTGGGAGCCAGAGTAGCCTCTGTGTCTTCTGTATGAAACCCGTGCAGCTGAGGCTGGTGACAAAGAGCTGTGTTTGACATAGGTGAAGCTCCTCCTGTAAATTGTATCACATTAACTGCTGAGCTCTTTGCTTCTGGGGTCTGTTTAACATTTGGCAGCATTGAAGGAAATAGCAGCTGTATATGGGAGTGGGAGCACTGGACTGTCAGGTCAGCTAAAAAATCTGTGCTGCCTTTTCCATAGCCTCAATTCTAAATACCAGTGCAACTGCAACTACAAGCTTGAGTCTGAGTAAGAGGATGTGTTCAAACACCTTTAGTTAATTAGTGGCAGTGTCTTTATCATTCTCCAAATGTTGTCTTTTATTAGACACCAATCAGGCTATAATTTTATATGGTCCTGGACTGCTTTTATTCTGTTAATTTCATGCCCATTATTGTCCATCTTCTTTATATCTAATGAAATGCTCACTTAGTAAAATTGATGAGATTTTCTAGTCAGTTCTGCAAATCTGAGTGACTCTAGTTAAACCTAGGCTTCCTGGCGGTTCTGACTCTGTTTCTGTTGTCTGTTTCCATCTAGGAATGCATTTCAAGCTTACCAGTGTCAGATAAAGGGGACAGTAACAGATGCTCAGCATCCTTTGGCTGTCAGAGTAACCTTGGTCACATCACTTAACCTGTCTGTGCCTCACTAACAAATGCCTCATCTGTCACCACGCTGCATTTGTGTGTTGTGCTTTTGGAGGCAGAGCCTGTGTGTGGTGCAGTGAGATTCCACCCCTTTTGCACTGTACAGGTGCCTCTTGCCCCAGATATCATCAATAAATCCTGCTGGGATGGCAGGAATTGCATCTGCCCGTGTGCACACAGCCCCCTCACAGAGAGAGTGGGGGAGTGCTGTCCCCTGTCCCTCCCCAGAACTGCTCCCTTGCTCCTGTCCCTGTCCAGTTCATTCCCAGAGTTAACCAGGAGCTGTTCATTGCCCTGCACACGTGCAGGGTTTTCACTGGGATGGGGGCACTGCTTGGCTCAGCACAGCTGATGACCAGCAGGGTTCATTTCCTCTGGCAGGGTGTCAGAAATGTGCTTTTCCAGCTGACCTGCATGGTCACAGTGTGCTGGGTGACATCCCCAGGTCTTTCAGGACTGCATCCTGCTAGGGGCTGTCTCATCAGGATGGAACCACTGAACTCCTCTCCAGGAATGCAAATGCAGCACACAGCTGTGTTTCCACCACATCAGAGATCATCCCATGCTAGCAAAAGCTTTCACAGGCCAGCAGGCAGGAAAAACGTTCACATCTTCTCAGGCAGAAAGCCATCAGTCGTGTGCTGGTGCTAATTAGCAGAATCCTGATTAAGTCATTGGAGCAGTGCCAGCTTGTACCAGATGAGGAGCTGGTCCGTGTGGAGTTGGTGGGTATGGCACAATACAGAGTGGGCTGAGAGCACCCTGGGGATGCTGACAGCAGAGCCCAGAGCAGCAGCCATGCACCACCAATTTAATCTGGGCTTCTTTTCTGGTACTTTATTTACTTGCTTATTGTGTTTCTCTATCTACCTACCTCAGTTTAAAATGAGAAATCTATCTATGTGTACACAAGATGTGTGTTTCCCTACCTTTCTGGTGTACCCTGGGGGTTGTTCAAGCCTGCAAGAGCCAGCAGTGTGTGGTTCAGCTGCCAGCTGCACACAGACCTGCTGCTGCCTCGGGGGGCCCCTCAGGGAGAAGGAGGGTGGGCACTGTGCTCCAGTCCTAAAGGATCTGCTTAGGAAATAGGTTTGTTCCCCTTCAGCTCACCAAACTGGTGATTTATAGGAAAGCCTATTGATTTATAGGAAAATTAATCAAATATAGTCATTAAGTTTCTGGGGAAATCTGCAAGTCTTTTCAGCTCTGGTCGTAAGTGCATGTTCTTAATATAGCATCTTAACATTTCCAGCCATCCATCACAGGAGTTTGCTGGTTACCCCATACCCACACAGACACGTTATTCTGCTTCAGTGTCTGGAAATGTTTCTAGATTTATTGAATGAATCATCTGTAGAAAGGCATGAGTTTATAGTGTCTGAAGTTTCTTGCATGGTCTATGTTTTTCCTTCTTGATCATTACTGATGTCTACATTCAGGTATGGGAAGCTTAGTGGGAAAAGTTCATGAGGTGGATTTTTTGCCCTTGCAAGTTCATTACAGAGATGTGTAGCAATATTAATTAAGCAAAAGTAATCATAGTTATACTCTTAAATTGCAAAAATTTGACCTATTTCTCTTCTTTCTCCTTTAGCTAAAGCCCACACAATTATACCCTTGATAATCATTCAGTGAAAACACTCAGCACATTATAAGTTTGAGCTTATTAAAAAAAATGGAGACTAATGTATGGCCCTTTCTTGTTTTCATTAGTGAGAAACCCATCTTCAAAGAAGATGTGGACAAGGCTGGGGGATCTAATAATTTTTCTACTGTTGATAGAAAATTTTCCTCCTCATGTACTGTTCAATGTCAAAATACTTTCTTATTAGGTACTTG
The DNA here is from genome assembly GCA_013397245.1 of Thryothorus ludovicianus. Lineage (NCBI taxonomy): Eukaryota > Metazoa > Chordata > Aves > Passeriformes > Certhiidae > Thryothorus > Thryothorus ludovicianus. Next base: position 1,465,922 of record VZTB01000708.1, on the reverse strand, counting down.
CCTACCAGGACCTCTGATTTAAATGTCAGGCTAAACTGAGTTGGGACATAATATTCTTCAAGCTGTGGACTGAGAAGCCTCTTGTGCAGCCTAAGTGTCAGTGACCACATTTGTCTTTCCCAAGTAACCTGAATAAGTTCCCTTCTTCTGGGGTGAGGTGCACAAGCAATGAGATTGCCCCTGTTTGAGCAGCGGTCTGTGCAGCTTCATGAACTCTGGTCATTATGAGATCCTCAGTCTCATGCTGGCTGGCTCTGCAGGGTGCAGCTGCCTGATCTGCATGCACAGGATTCCCTCTCCTCCCCGTTTAGGTGATGAAGCCTCTGGGATGAAATGCAGAAGCTCTGTAGTAGTGCTGTGTAGTTACTTGGCTACAAAATAAAAGATCAAAGCCAGAAACTCTGAGAGCATTGAAAAGATGGACTGTAGGAAGAGAACAAATGCCTGATCGTGTGGCATGATGGAAGAATTGTGACAGTTTGTCACATCTCTAGAGATTGCTCTGGTTTTCCTTCTCAAGAAAATGAGCATTTCAAATGCTTCATTTGCAATTTTGTGCAATTTTTATCAAAGATAGGAGGTGTCATTCAACATTGTATTGTCACACTGGAAGAATGTTGGTGGCTTTGAGTCTGCCACAGACTGAAATTATGTTTGGGGATTTTTTCCCCTGCCTTTTGTGATGGATCCCAACCAATTATTTGACACAGTGAAGGTTCAGCAGGTGTGTAAATGCTTCTGAGTGTTCATGAGCAGCTTAAGAGACTGCTGAAGTGAGAAGGGGATGAGAACAATAAAAAGTGCACAACTGTTGTAGACTTTTTTTAGAGTACTTGTTGCCATTACTGCTCTGGAATAGAAAATCAGAGCTTGGAAGCACAATTTATCCAGGGCTATGGGAATATCAGCTTAGGGTTGTAAGGCTAAAGGCATGACTGGCCAGAGAGATGTAAAGGAAAGTGCTCTGGGAATGGATTCTGCAGCTGAAGAGCCTTTGGATGCAATGAAGCTAAAGGTGTAGAAAGACAAATCAGTGACCTTTTAGGGAATTGCCTTTCCAAATCATCTGTGAAATCATCAAAATGACAGTTCCCATCTTAAAGTCAGCTGGTGTTTGAGCATTATGGAAAGCTTGAGATGGAGATTCCTTGTTTGGCTCGTCCAAGTGGGAGGATGGCTCACTGCAGCCTGTGGTGTGTCTGACAGTCAAGGACAGGTCTATGTGTGTCACTTAAAATGAAATCCAAGGCACTTCAATAGAGCAGAATCCCACTGCAGCCCGTGGTATCACCTCACTGCCTGTGTTAATGAAAGGTTCTCTGTCAGCCAGCACGTTTGCTCAGAAATGGGTAGAGCAACTTGTGAGCCTCGGAGCTGCATCTGTCCTCTTGTGGTGTAGGGAGGGGAGGGTCTGAGCAGTTCAGGGGGAGATGGAGCTTGCAGATGTAAATGTGCAGTGTCTCAAGGAACACACATGGCTGTCACATCTGCAGCCAAAGGACCATCCCTCACTTCCATGTCTTGGGAATCGACCACATTCATTTAGGTTTTGCTGCACTGGTTTGATAATACCACTGAATGTCTCAGTTGGTGATATTTTTTCTCCCCTCTTTCTCCTCTGGCAATTACACAAAACAATTTTCCTCAATCCTCTATTTTTTTTTCAAATAATGAGTTGCAGTTCTGCTCTGTGGAGTTCTATTTCTTTTTTTCGTGCTGTTTTCTGTGATGAGTGTGGTGGGAGCATTTGTCTCCCCCAGCTGCCTTCGTTGTGGCCAGCTGCAGAACAATTGGTGAGACACCATCTGGCTGTCCCTAATTTTCACCAGCTGTAGGTGTAATCAGCAGGATGATTGCAAAGGCCCTCTTCCTTCCATACAGAAATCCTGGAATGCAAATGCAGTGATGCATGGATGTGTAATGGGAGATTGAAAACACGCCTTGGTTTTCAGAGGGGTACAAGACCTGCATGATGCTCTTTTTGTACAAGTGTGAAAGCACCAGGGTGCACCTGGTGAAGGAACTGCTGGTGTTCAGCTGCTGCAGCTTCTCTGGGGTTGGTGTTTCTCAGTGCAGGTGAGCTGGGGCACAGGCAAAGGGAGATTTGCTGTTTGTGCCTCTCCTGCTCATGCAGAGGCACACAGAGCTCCTGTTCTACAAGTTGTTGCCTGTTCAGGTGTTCAGATTTTAGTCTCTTAAATCAGTGAAAGTTTTCCGAAGTGTGCAGCTAGTCAGGATTTGCCATGTTAGCCCATGTGGAAGCCAGCAAGGTAATGGTTAATTTATGCTAATTTTGTCTCCTTACAAGTGTCAGGATTAAGCCCTGCCTGTGGAACTCTCTTCACCTCACGTTAGGTGTGATACTTCAGCACCTGTAGCTCCCTTTGCCTCAGCTGCTCAATCATTGAGTGACCCAGAGCTTTCCAGCAGCCAGAGCTGCAGGGTTTCCTTCACTGGCTTTTACCTGGGAGTTTATCTGGATTTTAGCTGGTGTGTCTGTGTTTTCCAAAACTAACCACTGGTGTAATGACCTCATGCTCCTGCTGTTCCAGATCAGGCAGGGCATTCCCAGAGGTTTGAAGTCCTGCTGGATGGGGACTGAGGGGTTGTCTTGGCCTGGTGAAACACTGTGTGACCAAGCTGTGCTGAAATTCCTCCAACCATGTCTGCTGCAAGCCCCTGTAGCAGAGGCTTGTGTAATGTTGCATTTGAATTATTTAAGTAGTGCAAAGTACAAATAGCTAATGAAGCACCTTAATCATAGATTGTATGGCTGAGGATTATGATAAACCTGCATAGAGGTAAAGAGGAGTAACAGTAGGGAGGATTATTTAAAGCAAGTAGCATTTATCATCTGTTAGGTATGTCAATGTAGTTCTATTTTTTTAGTTAAAGCAATCAGTACTCATATTCTTTCACATCTTCCAAAAATTATTGCATTGGTAAAAAAGTAAAAATTGATGTTTCTTTCCCACGGGACTGAAATTAATATTGACCAGAAGGGAATTGCAGATATTTCAGTCTTTAAAATCTGTGGCAGGATGATTTCTTGGTTAAGCCCAGCCTGCTCATGGGCTAGAGATGGAAGGATGTAAGGCAAGCAACAGTTAACATATTGATTAATGTCATATGAAAAAACCACTGTGTTTTGATAATAAAATAAAAGGCAAGGTAAGGCTATGTTTGAGTTTGGTAAGAACAATGTTATTTTAAAAAAACACATGAAGACATAAAAGTATTCCATAGAAAGTGATCAGTTCTACTCATGTCATCCTGCTACTAGTTCAAAGCAAAATAAACTGTCAAAATCAAACCAAACAACAAAAAATGTCCTCCATTGTGCCTAACAGAAATAGCTGCACAAAAGCTCTTCAGTGGAATTTAAATTTCTGATTAATTAGACTGCAGTCTTAATTAGTGCCAGTGGTCCTGAGACAAATCTGGTAATTAGTGAGTTGCATATCCAGTGGGGAAGCCCAACAGAACACCTGTTTCAGAGTGGCAAAATGGATGCAAATGGAAGATTTGCAGTGTTGTTGAACCCCTGTTAATTTTCCTCGTTCTGTGCCTTGTACTGCAACCATCTGTATGCAAGTCTGAGTTTGTGAGCAATATCTCTGAAATGATAAAAACCACGATCTCCTGTTAGGCTGGTAGTGCTGGGCCAGGTTTTGCCTAGCTAATGTGAAGAGGGTGACTGTGGATCTGGAACATGGAATTCCCAATTGTTTAGACTGCAGTAATTAACAGTCGATCAGGCTTGTGTAAATGGATTAACAGCACCTCAGGCTCTCAGGACAAATGCATGTAAACCTCACACCCCAAACTGAATTTGATCTACAGAAGGTTTAAATCAAAAAATAGGCATGTGAATTCTCTTAAAAAATGAGTTAGATCATGTAGGGTTCCTCCTGCTTTTCACCACTGTGACTGACTGGGTGTTGGCAGCTCCTGCTCATCTCTGATGAGAACAGAGTAGCCACAAACCTGTCAAAGGCAGGTCCTCGTGTTCCCGAGACTCTTGTCTGCTAAGAACTCCCTGGGTGGTTTTACATGTTCATAGCAACACTGATAAACGAGGAGTTGTTTCTTAATTAAACCCCTTTGTGTTTTGGCAATTTTTTTTTCCCCTTCTGAGAAGGGATTTATCTTTGACTCTGCTAAGTTACAGAAACAGACATTACAGATCTCAGGCTTAGGAGATGTTCAGTGAGAAGCAATAGCTGGTGTCTGCTGCATTAGGGGAAGGTGTTTGAACACAGCTCTGAGCACTAATTAGTTGCTCTAGGAGCAGAGAAATACGGTCTTCATTCCTACCAAAGGTTTTATGTTAAGCACAGAAACTTTTGTACCCTGATCAGATGCACTGTCTGCTTGGAGATAATGGCCTTTTTTTTTTTTGAAAAATAGGCACATCCAGGATTAAGATTTCAGTTGGCCTTAATTAAGGATGTTGTCGGTTGAATAAAAAATGCGGGGTTGGAAATGTCCAGGTGCCCTTTGGGGCACGGTTCAGCCACGTTAAATGCCACGGGCTCCTCTGGGTAATGATCTCCTGCAACATGAAGCACTGTCAGCTTCAGGGCAGGCTGTGAGAAAGGTGAGGTTCAGAGCAATTTGCTCCATCTGACTTTGGCACCAAGTGTTGACACATCTCAGATCTGATTAAGGTCAAGAGGCAGAAAGTTTGTGTCGATGTGGAGTGCTACTGAAAATCAGAGCTTCAGAAGTACCAGAGAAGGAGATGTTGCTAAGGAAATGGGTTTATTTAATACTCTGTTTCTCTACCAGCCCATTCCCCATCAACTTGAATATAGTCATTCTTAACTTGATACAAATAGAGAGGCAAAATGCATCCCTTGGCCACGAGCCAAGCAGACTCAGCAGAATGTTGAAAGAAAAATAAAGCACCAATCAAGTTAGCAAATAAAAGTGGAGATTTGTGTCTTTCCTCTGAGAAGGGTTGATGTTTTTTAGAAGGTCTTGTGATCAGAAACCTTAAAATTTCCTCTCAGCTCAGGAAAAATGCTCCATGGCAATTCTTTGGTCTCTGTAATTTTTTTTCCCACACAGGAAAACTCAATCTAGTTTTATAATATTTTTTACAAGCAAATAAAAATTCCATGTAAGACACAAGTTCAAATACTGTGACAAGCAACCTGGGTATAAGCCAGTATCTCATCCTGTTAGTGCCTTAATCTTTTTGGGATGGCCATTTATCTGTCTAAGTAAGAATGGAGGAAAACGTGGGCAGTGTGTTAGGTGGGGCTAATATCTCTTGCTAGACCCGTGGATCTCATTATAAGAGAGAAAAATGCAGTTTGAGGAATTCAAGCCCATCCTTTTTCCTGAAATACAAGCCAGTTCAGTATTTATGGGCCATCCTGTGGAGGTGAAAGTGGACTCTGAATGTGTGGCAGTGCTTTATTTTAGCCCGGTGAACAGAGGTAGAAATGTTAAAGGCAGTTCTGGACACCAATTTAGCTACATTCTCTGGTCACAATAGTGCTGTCAGGCCTTTTTATGGTCTTGCTGCATGTCCTGGGGCTGGATGGAGCCGTGTAGCTGAGGCTGGAGGTCTCCAGCATGAAGTTACCTCATCTCTGTCCTCATGGGCAAATGCTCTGTGTCTGCCCAAAGTGCTCAGCAGTGGCTCACAGCAGACCCTGCCCCAAGACTCCTGCCCAGGCTCTGCCTTCAGCCAGGCTGGGTTGGGCACCTGGCTGCAATTGTTGGCTAAATGCACCTTACAGAGCAGCTGTAATCACAAAATCTATAAGCCTATGGAAATCAGAGCTGGAGTGCAGAGACCTTGTGGACTTGCAGTCCATCATAATGACCTCTTCAGGTCGATAAATGCTGTGAACAGGAAGCCAATTCCATCCTGTCTAACCTATCTCTGTTTTGAGAAAGGGCAAACGCTAAGGTTAGATGTAAACAATACCCTGATGATGGGCACGATCAAAGTGCCCACATGCAAGGGCTTGGGGTTAAAATGTCTCAGAGTCGTTTAGCCTTGTTAATGGGGTTGCCCTGGAGCTATCTAGGTAGATGACAAAACTGAGATTTTTCTGAAGGTTTCTAGATTTGCTGGAGGCCTTCAGCCTTTTGGGTGTTAGTGAGCTCAGAAGGAAGATCAAGTAAATCATTAACTTTGTGGAAATGGGGCCAAGGCTTTTGTTGGTGCTCCCTGCTCAACCTCAAAATGTGAAAAATATGTCTCTTAATTTCTGGGGGGACTGCAGAAAAAAAAAAATCCCAGTACTTGAAATCCTCTTTTGCTCTAAAGAAGCTTGTAACAGATTCTTTAACAAAGGCATGGGAATGGGCCTTTAATGTTATATCCAAGCAGGGTTTCCACAGTAATGAAATATGCCACCGTCAGTGATAGCTGAAAAAAATTGGCCAGTTAGGGAGAGGCTCAGCATATGTGCCCCTTTACACCATCTTAAATCACTCTTACATTCTGAATTGTCTATTCCTGATAAATCTGTTCAACGTTGCTAGGTTTGAAGTGTGTGGAATTAATGCATCCTTATGGGATGTGTTCCAGCTGAATTCAGCTTTGTGTAATTCATGGCATTGGAAGTGGCCCAAAGTGACACTTCTTCCTTTGTTAGTTTTGTTTTCGTTTTTTTTCCTTCATGAAAGGGCAATTGCTATGCAAAGTACCTGTAAGAGCTATCAACATTGGAAATATCTGTCACTGTAAATAAATTTGAAGTGTTTGTGGCTTATCTCACACTATACTGTAAACTGGTCAGAGCAGAGGCTCTGAATTAAAATGAATGAAAAATGAAACCAAACCCTTTGTTTTCATTTATGCAGGTCATGAGCTGCTGTTGTGTGAATAGTTCCAAGATAACTAATGGAAAGAGACCCTTACTTGGTGTTAAAATGAATTCCCCAAATGGTCTTGTCCTTGGTGCCTCTTCCCAGAATCATGTGTAGCCAATTCAGATGTGTACCTGAGTGAAAGGAAAATAAGACAAACTGGAGGAAAGGAAAGTTCCACAGGCAGTTTCTGAGTTGAGAACTACCTCTCTGTGAAATGTGACTGTCCTCAGAAACAGGGCTCAGATAAGTCAGGGGGAAAAGCAAATTGCTAACAGTTAAATGAAAACATTTGCTGGCTAGCTGCATAGTCTATATGATATAATGTATATTATAATTGGTATGAGACCTGTGTATGGGCCAGGGTGGGACCCAGGTGAGCTTTTGGGGCAGAGTGGGGTCAGCCCTGCTTTGAATGTCTTTCCCCAAGCCCTGACAGGTTGCTGTAGCTTTCAATTCCCCATCGTGCTGACTTGTGAGAGCTGAAATAGCTGCCTGATGATGAATACTCCCAGCAATAGATCACTTGAACCCTGTGGTTTCTGGCTAGGTCACTTGGTAGCAGAACTCTGGGCTGGTGGGGCACCCTGGTGATGAAACAAACCTATTAGCACTTTACTTGCTGTTTAATTAAGTGTACAGGGCTGGATTTGCTCGACTGGAGGGCTCTGGAAAGGATCCAGCTCCGTCAGCCTTGGACTCATCCACTAATTGCCCTAACGAAGGGAGTAATTTGGAGATGTTCTGTGAAAGTTTCTCCACTAGAAAAAAAGTATTTCCATCGAGAAAAGAGAACTTGATTGAAGCCAGAGAGTGTTTACAGCTCTAGTTCTGCGCTGTGCTGGAAGAAGAAGGGTTCATTCCCTGGGACACTCCAGCAGAGCTGAGCCATCCAGCCCAGGCTGGGCTGCACACTGACCTTTGCTGAGCCCAGTGTGCTTCTGCTGCCTGGGCAAGGAAACATTCTTTACTTTTAGTGTGGTGGGGTTTTCTTCAGTTGGCTGTTTTTTTGTCTTTTTTTGTTGTTGACTTTTGCTAGAAAAGGTGATTATTCCAGCTCAGCTTGTTCTCACAAGCTTCTTTCAAGTTCCAGTCTGATGGTCGTTACTCAAACAGAGGCATACCTTGCCTTTACTTTGGGAAATCTGCTTGTCACTTCATAAGATCACTTACAGCTGAGTGACAGGGAATTCAGTTTTCTTCCTTTTTTTGCTGCTCTTGAAGAATTCTCCCCATCTCTGGTGTCACCCTGTCACACTGGCATGATGTTTGTGGAACAGAGATGCCATGGCACAGCCTCCCCGCTCACAGCTAATCAGCCCTCTCTTATTCTGCCTTGGTGTCACCAACTCTTGCTTTCTGTGTTACAAAATCCTTGACTCACCTGTTGCTTAAACAGCTTCAGGATTTGACACCTTGCTTTCAAATCCTCCTGGCAGGGCCCAGACCCTGGGCACAATGTGAGGAATTTGCTCAGTATCCATCGGCCTCAGGGGAACAACCAGCACCAAGATCTGACATTTCAGATTCTGTGCCAATGAGACACAGCAAATTGCCTTTGGTGTCTCCTGACCAGGCTTCTCCCTTACCCCTGCACTGGAACAGAGAAGTTTTATTTTCATTTTTTTCTTCCTCTATTCCCCTTTCTCCCCCACCCCTGTGATCCATTTCTTCCTTTATCTGTGAAATCAATGAACTCCAGTCAGAGACTTTTTTAATCTCTTGGCAGTTCCAGAAACTGCCCTTGAAATGCTAGAATCTGAGAAGAGAGTGTAGCAGAGCATCTGGAAAACTTATCTTCCACAACTTTGTATCCCTGCTGTATTGCAATTTTCTGCCTCTGTACTCTAGCTGACCTATACGTATAATAGAAAATTTTCTCCTATATTTCTCATAGTCAAAAGTTGTCTTATCTTCAAGGAAGAAGAAAATAGGTTCATTACTCAGAGAAAGACAAGGAGATGTCATCCTATGGTAGGGTTTTTTGAGTGCTTTGTTTGGGTTTTGTAAGTGGCCACTTACTGAACTGAAAATTGCAGGGGGGGAAAAAAAAAGCACAGCAGCTTTTCCCATTATTATTTTGTTTTCTAATTAATCCTGCCCATTCAAGCTTTATCTCCTTTGCTCATGCAGAGTCTGCTTTTATAGCTTAAAAAACGGTTTGGGGGGAGGTGTGAATACCCTCCTCTGCTAATGCATTTTGAATTCTTTTTTCCCCACTGTAGGAAGGCTTTTAGAAACACCACGGCTCTTAATTTTTCATGTGACACTGGTTTCCCACTGCTCTGGGTTATTCAGCTGGGTAAACATATTGCCTGAAGGATTGCATTTCCTTTGATGCACAAGGTGGCAAACTGAAAGTTCCAGCCACCGTGGTTGCATTTGATGAAGATATAATTAAGACAGGCTCATTTGTGTGTGTGTGTGTGTGTGTGTGTGTGTGTGTGTGTGTGTGTTTTTAATAAATTCTGGATCAGCCTCGTGGCAGTGAATGGTTCCCAACACAAATCACTGCAAAGCAATCTTGTGCTTGGAGAGAAGGAATTCCCTGTGCTAGGGGTTACGTGGCTTGGCTTTAGCTTGGCTGGGTGACTCAAAGTCAGCCTCTACATTTGTGGGCATTTTTGTGGACAAAATTATCATTCTGCTCTGCTGCCTGTGTCCCCTGCACAGCCAAAGGTTTTTTTCGTCCTTGCTAATTTGTGAAGTTGGTCTGGATTGTCAAATTTTGGTCGTGTAATAATATCTGATTGTATTTTATTTGGAAAATGGGGTGCTGTGTGAGTAACTTTGCATGGTCCTTCCTGCTGCAGCAGTTTCTTTCTGGCCAGCACGTTTCTCTTCTAGAAAAAGCAGTTTTATCAGAATTCAGCTTTGCAGTATTGTGGCAGTTGGGTGAAACTAGATTTTGAAAGAAAAATGGAGTATCTGAAGAGGATCAGCGTGTAGAGCTGGAAACTTGTGGAGTAGACCTGACACTGGCATCAATTATTTTCATGGTTTTTCAGCCAAAAGGAAGCAAAGCGTGTTCAAAAATGCTCATGGAATTAAGTTTTTAGCAGAATTATTATGGCTTGGAAGAGAAACTACACTCCAAGAGCATTTCTTCTGGAACACAAATTCCAGTTTTAGCTAATATTGGTGATACAGAAGAATAGTACCCATCTCCTTGATGTCCTATGCACTCATAAATGAGTGCCTATAACACCTCAGAGTTGAATAGGTCCGTGTAAGTGCTATTATTGTTTATTGCTATTTAGCATTAGTGGATTTAGGTCTCTCAGGAATCTGATTAGAGCAGAAATAGTGATATTCAGGCCTTCATGTTCCTATTTGTCTTTCAGTGGGTTTTATTTCATTACCTTTGAGACTACTTAGGGAATGATTTCTGACCCTCCCTGGGTAATTTTCTAATCTGTTAATGTTAAAATATCTTGGAGAGTCCAGATCTCAGGCTATTTTTCTTCCCCTAAATGTTTCTTGGAGCCATTTAAAAAGCCCTTGGAAAGCATAACAACAAAAGCCAGGCAGTGTAAGTATGCATGACTTTAAATTATATAGACCCTAATTCTGTGAGAGACAAATCCCTCTTGGTATGCAGCATCATTCTGCCCTCTGCAGCCTTTCCTGGCTGCAGCTGTCAGGGCAAAGTGCATTTCAAAGCTGAAATGTCTCAGTGTCAGAGCAGAGCTGGTCTGTCATTGCTCTTCAAAGTTTAATGTGGTATTTAGAGGTGAGATCGAAGAGATGCAGCATCCCTGCAGTCTGGCTCTCTTCTGAACAGCTCAGATCTTGAGGGTCCTTGTGATGGTGGCATCTCTAAGGTGCTGGATAAAAAACATCCGTGGCTCCAGCTGGAATCCCGTGGTTTGTTTCACGCCCTGTTGGAGCTCCCAGCCTGTTCCAGCCAGGTGAAAGCTGTGACACGTGCCTGTGCATCCTAGAGCTGCATCCTGCAGCTGCACTGCAGGCATTCCCTCAGGAGCTGAGGAGTTTCATCACGGTGCTGCTGGGGCAAAGCTAGGCTGAGGAAATTACTCTGCACAATCTGGAAACAGAGCTCTCTCTGATCTGATCTGATGGGGAAGAAATTTGTACAGATCTATGCCCAGCCTTGGAGCAATTGCATTTTCACACTGTTCAAGCCTTCCTTCAGGTGTTGATCATATTGTTGTTCCATTGCCATATAAGTGGTGTAGCTGTAGAGACAGCCATGGAGCTGATTTGGAAAGGATGCAGGCAGAGATGAAATTTGGGAGTGAGATTCATTAAATTATGCCCAACTCTAGTTGTGTTTCCTGCAAGGAGGCTGGAGCTGGCAGATGTGTCTCTGTGAGGGCTCTGCTGGAAGGTTTATAGCTGTCAGAGCCAGGGACACTCTGCTGAATGGACACAGATTCCCTTTGCTCTGGGTGTAGCTGAGGAGGCAGCAAGGAGGTGAGAGCTGTTTCTCCAGCCTGGCTGGGATGCCTTTCAGCAGAAATGTCTCATTCTGTGAGTTAAAGGGACTTGACTAATCCCTGCTCTTTACAGAATAGCTCTGGTAGTGTTTTGTAAGCATTTCCCTTTAGTCACCTAATTTTTCTCATCTCTTTTATGGCTGGAGCTTCTGAGCTGGGAGACTCCTTTAAGAATAACTTTGTCCTCTTGGTTGTGATAAGGAGAACTTGAAGTGTCATTGATGTTTTTGTCCACCTGGGTCCTGGTCCTCAGAAGGAAGTGAAAACAGAGCAGCCAAACTGTAATTTCCCTGGGCAGGGCAGCAAAACTTCCAAACGATAACTTTTCTGCTTTCAGTGTCAAAGGTTCAGCTTCTGAGCTGGAATAGGAAGCAGAAATTTCCACTTGAAAATAAAAGATATATACAATTGTACTTGTTTTTCTCCAAAACCTTCTTATATCACTTTCTCTAAAGTGATAGCCTTTCTTCTAAAGGATAACTTGTTTACTTTAAGCCCTGTTTACTTTCCTGTCCTTTGAAACCCTCTTCCTATTCACTTCTGCTATTGCCCAATTCCTGTTTTCTGTTAAATGTTCTAAGACAAAAAAAATGTGGTTGTCTTTCGTGGTGAACAAGATCAAAATTCTTTATATTAAAATCATATCCCTTCCTCTTTCCATAAGAAGCTGTATTTCCTCCCACATTGAAGTCTACAGGCATGGGGGATTTGAATAAGAGGAAATCCAGGGATAGTAGGAATGGAGAGGAACACGCTTGGTCAATTCAACTGGAACCTTCCTCTCTATCTTTCATGTTTTAAGCCTCTCTGAAATATGTGCTTTCATTAAATAGTTTGATAGGTGTGACACTGAAAATCCATTGTTAAAAATCCCTGAGAGGTATCACCCTCCTGTGCAGAAGGAAAGCAGTGCTGATGCTTTACACAGGTTGAACTTCTCTCACTGCAAGCCACAGTCACAGGTGATAAATGATCCTGCAAAGCCTGAACTTTTGTGTGAGTGTATTATCTGCCACCAGCTTCTGGGTTCAAAGTTTCTCCAACACACACACTTCTTCCTTTACTGCAAAATAGGTTTGGGGTTTTTTTGTGGAGCTTTTTCTTTCAAACAGTGTCTTCTCATGCCCTTTCCCTCTGGCTCAAGGGCTGTGTGTCAAACACAGGACTGTGACCTTGCACAGAAAGCACAAGGTCCTGTCCAGCAGGAAATGTCACGTGTGTGACTGGCTTTGCACTCTGTTCCTCACCCTTCCCCACTCTTGGGATGCTGGTGCAACAGCCTCCCAGGATGTGTGATCCCAAGAGGTTGAGTATTATAAAAATGAAGTAAATAACATCAGAGTACGTGTAATTCTAACTGCACAATGGTTCAGACTGTCAAGTATTAGAGGGTGATTGTAACATGATAAACTGGTTTAGTGATACATCACAAGGCAAACTGCAGATTGTGAATGGGGGGCATTTCATCAAAGCTAATCATTGCCAAGGATAACTCAGAGGCCCTTTCAATAAAAGTGTGATGTGAAGCAATGTGTTAAGTGGGGGTGACAGGAGGCTGGGATCTGGCAGGTGTGACTGTTAATTTTGTAGATACAACACAAGGAGCACCCCAGAACTGAGCAGCTGGCTCTGGTTTTGAGCAGGGCAGTCTGATGACAAATTTCTTACTCCCTGAACAGCTGAGAAGTGTGTGATGGTGGGATCCCCTTCTGAGGTTGATGTCCTAGAGTCACACTCTGAGTAAACTTTGCTGGAATAGGTCCTTGCCAGATGCCTGTGCCTCCCTCCCTCAGCCTGGCCTGGTGACACAATGCAAATCAGAATCTCCTGCCCATAGGGATGATGAACTCTCCCTTTAACTCGACCAGCTGGACACTTGCTAAGTAAATCTTGCCAGTATTAACAAGGTCTTTAAGGGTGTGAGTCCCAGCTAACTCTTACAATCTGTCATTGCACCTTTAAATCTTCATCACAACTGGAGCCCTGAGTCTTCCCAGGACTGTATTAATTGGATTTTGTGCTACTGGGAAGGTGTGTGGTTTGTGTCTTGCATAGCAATTGCAGGCACAGCCACTGAAGATTTTAGTACTCTTTGTTTAATTCCTCCAGAACTGCCATTGCTCTTGAAACTTTCAATAACCCTCAGCTTACCTTTTGTGAATCAGTGATTTGAAGGAGTAAACAGAAGTGGAATAGCTTTTCAGCTAATGCAAGTCACCTATGTTTTTGGCTGACTCTGTCAAACGACATTTCTTTCTTTAACCTTTGGATGATTTTCTTTGCCAAGGGACTGCCTGGCTCCGTGGTGGCCTTAGGTCCATAAAACAAAGTAAGCATAACTTATGCATCTGAAAACTGTCATCTTTAATCTCGATTTCCAGAGTGCATTGCTGACCAAACTGCAATTTTAAAAGCTTTATTCCCCCTTTTTCTATCGAAGAGGTCTAGTCAGAAAATAGTGGAGAACAAAACCATTTTTCAGCCCAGATGAAGTGCATAAAAATTATAAATTGATTTTTATAGTGCTTGTTGAACTTGCTTGCTCAATAATAAATTATTCCAGTTATAATGTAACCATGCATTCCTTGTAACTACCTACTCTCAGAACAGTGACAGTCTACAACTTGTATTAATATAAACCGTATTGAGCAACCAGCAGATCATATGCAGTGTTTCAATGCAACATCAGCACTGAAATCATGATAAAATACTTCAGAGTGTCAGGCTAGTGTGTGACAGGGAGCTGGTAATTCAGTCTGCTCTTCAGGAATGCTTCAGGAGCTACAGTGGAATTAATAGGGGAAAAAAAAGGGTTCACTGGCAATAAAGGGCTGAGTGGCACTTTATTTGTCTGTTCAAATCAAGTATCAGATGCCAATTAAAAGGGTCTCCTGCAGTCGCTAATTAAGCAGCACTGAGGGATTGATTAGCCATTTACCAATGGCTGTCAGTACAAATGCATCTGTTCTATTATCCCAGCGTGTACCTCAGGGAATCGACCAGTTTCTATTAATGAATCCCAGCATGTTCACGTGATAAGCACAGGACTCTGGCATTTAATTTGTTTTAATATATAAACCATTCATTTTATTGACTGGCCTGTGCTCTCCAGTCATGGATATGCTTCAGAGGAATTTGTCTTCGAAAATTACTCTTCAACAGGAGAGAAGCCATCCCAGAAAATGGGCAAGGGTCAAATTATTGTGTGTCCCACTGGTATGCTCCAAAACTTTGGGGCAGGAAGGTGAAGATATGAATGAGGAAACTGGTGGTGAAACACATGGCTCTGAAAGGCCCAAGGTGGAGATCAGTGTTGTCCATCTGTAGTGTTGCTCCAGCCTAGATTTCTGTAGCAGGATTTTGGGCAGTTGGCCCCGCCCTGGTTTTGGCAGCACCTCCACTGGAAGGTGCTGGAAATTCTGAGAATGCCAAAGACTTTTTGGATTTTCAGTGCCTGCATTTCCCTCACATATGTTTAGATGATGATTACATTTTGAAACAGAAAAATATTTTCCCCACTGTTTATCTCAAAAGTCACCCTTTCATTTTTGTGTCAAAATTTCCCACATCCCACAATATATTGTGGTAATATTTGGCCCATGTTCCTGCCTCACCCTGTTAAGTTTTTCTGATGGAGCTCCAAATGCAGCTTCTGCAGGAGACTCTGGGGCTCTGAGGGTCACCTGTGAACCCTTCCATGTCTGTGCTTAGAGCTGGTGAGCAAGGAAATCTCTGGGAAATGGATGTGAGAGACCAGCTGCAGGCCAAGGTTTTTAAAGGCAGATTTAGTCTTGCTGTGACAGGGTCAGTGGTTTTGCTTCTATACTTCCATGGCAGGTTTTTTCCAGTGGGAGATTTGATGCAGCTTGGAAAGGGAAGAAGCTCAACACAGGTGGAACATACTGCCTTTATTTTCAGAATTCAAAGTCTGCTTGATATTAAAATGCAAATAAGCAAGAAAACAAAGATCTCCTCAGAAACCACGATGCCTTATTCAAGATACTGCTGTTTGATGCCTATTCCAGACTTCATCCTAGTTTTAGTTTTATATGAAAGTCTTTCCTAGTTCTGATTTAATGTTTGGGGAAATTAGATTTGGAATGAAAGATAGTAGGAGGAAATAGTTCTTAAATTTGATAGTAGAAAGAAATACCCTTAATCTCCCTTGTTATTAGTACTAAAGGATCTTTCAGAGAATAATAAAGCTATTACACTAAGCCCCTTAATTCTCTCCTTTAGTAATTTCTTCCCGTTTTTCATTTGGTTTTTTTTTTTATTCTTCTGATATTAACTTTTTCATTCTCTTTTCCTCTGAAGTTTTCACCTTCTTTTCCTCAGTTCAGCATTTTGCATTTAGTACTGCTCATTTCCCCCACTTCTTCCTATATCTTTTTAAAATGTCATTAATTCTTTTTTCCCTTGTCTCCCTCCTCCCTTTGTTTCATGTTTTCCAGTAGAGCCCAGTCCTCTGCTGTCAGGTCTGTTTCTGTCAGTGTGGTCACGCTGGCTGGTCCATGGTGGGCTGGAGAATGGCTCTGCCTGTTTTTCTGAGGGCTCCCTGCCTGCACTGCTGCTGTTCTTGCAGCTTACCTGAAATTACCAGAGATGTTCTGCCTGCACACACCACTCTGGTGTGGCTGTGTGGCAAGAAATGTGCCAGGTACTGGGCAGCTTTGAGAGTGGAGGGATATTGCTGGTGAGGGTTTTTGCTCGTTCAGCTTGGTTTTGCAGTGTTCTCCTCCTTTGCCTTTGGCAGAAGCTCTGTGCAGTCACTTTACTGTTGGCTTTGTTTGTTAAAAGGCTGCTGTGAGGGCAGTTGTGCAGAAGGAGGTCACCCAGATGGCTCATTAGAACCAGAAAGTCAGAGGAGGCAGGCAAATTGAGACTCGTCTGATATGATAATCCTGCTATTGTGACTAAAAGAATCATAATAAGTATAATCCTTGTGTAATAAGAGTGATAATCCTTGTGATATTTGCAATGGAAATGGTTACGTGTGTGAATAACTTTCATTCAAAACCAAAGTTGTGGCTAATCAATCATCAGGTGGTTGTTTTTGTGGTACAACAATGCCACCACCTCTGTGCCTTGTGGTCCCTTCCTCATTTATCAATTTCAGCCGTAGCTGTTGGACATCATTAACTGGACTTGATATGCAAATTAAGCTGAATATAATGGTCTACAAAGAAAAGATTTGGATTAAATATGACACAGTCCTAATGCTGGGATTTGATGGCCCTGAATGCACATAGTGCCTGAAATTAATCTCACGATTACAGCACTTTTGTTCACGCTGTATAATAGAGTAAAAATATTTTAACAAATGCTTTTTGATGGCTGTAATCCTCTCTAGTCATAGGAACTTTACCTGCAGTTATGAAAATATAAAGAATAACAATTATTCCCTCAGCCTCAGTGTTTGGTGCTGAAATCCAGACTGCTGATTTGGCTCCTGGAACCCATCTGCATCTCGTGTGCCTTTGGATGGTCACTGTCCTGCCTCGGTGGCCTGGCTGTCCTGAGGGCCTTTGCAGTGGGGTGTTGTTGATATTCCAAGCGGCAGCTGCTGCTCACACAGGGGCCAAACTCACCTGAGCTGCAAACACTGCTGGAAAATGCCATGGGAGGTAGCCAGACATTCTGAGCTGACCATCTGCTTTACAGTGGGTGTTCCTGTGCCTCATCAAACCTAATTGCTCCTGTGATTGTTAGCAAAGAGGGGGGGCTATTTCTCGTTGTAAGCTTGGTGGTGATATTTTCTGACCTATAAATATCAGTCCCTCTTCAGATATCCACTGGCTCCTATTTGTCAAAGTGACAGCCAGCCAGCCGGCAAGCAAACCCTCAGAATGGGTGATAAAATTAGCTACAATCAATACTCCACTCAAAGTAATAGAATTAAGCCCACAAGTTTGCATTTAATCTTGTCTTGCAGAGGAATTTGTTTCAGAAGGACCTGATTTTTGCAATAGGCAGGGAAGACAAGCACAGATCACTTTACAGTTCTCGTTGGACAACTACACTTACCAGGAAAAAATGTTAGGGAAAGTATGGCTGATTTATTTATTTCAGGGAGACAGGTATCAGTTACTATAAATTTCAAGGCAAAATAGCAAAAGTTTTGTAGCACTTTTTTTTTTTTTTTTTTTTGAGAACTCCAAATTATGAGGGATGCTGAGACAAACCACTTTCAAATTCATGTGATCACTGGTGCATATCAAATTTAGTGTGGCAGAATGCAGGTTGGTATTTATAACTGGAATTATCACTTTGAGGTGCATATAGCATACCAATTAATCTTACTACCAGTTGAGTGAAGAGCTTGGGCAAGTATCTAAATTTTGAATATTTGAAATGGGATAAGGATATTAGTAGGACTAATTGGGAGTTACACTGGCTCTAAGTAAAAGAATTTTTCAGAGTTGGAGTCTACCTCCATATATCTGAAAGTTATATATTTTCCTCTGTTTTAGTGAAAAAACCTGGAAGTTACCCTTGGGTCACTGAGAAGTTTGTGCAGCATCACTGGTTCATTGCCAAAAAGTGCTGTTAACTTTCAAAAATTCAGTGTGGGCATTATACCATTGATGCAGGGGTTTGCAACATTAAGATGTGTTTGAACAAGGTCTTAGTAAGAGAACAGGATTCTAGTAGTGGTACTGGTGCCTTTTTTAAGGTTCTAAGATGCCATCCTGCCCCTTGTGTTCTCTCCCACCTCTGTGCAGGTGAGCACTTCACCCCTCAGCATTGCAGTGACTCCTCCTGCCTGCAGAGATGGGGCTCTGCTGCTGCCTTGTCACTGTCCCCACTGCTGAAGTGCTGCAATGCAATGGCAATGAAGCCATAAATCAAGTCTGCTCTGAAAACAGATCCTTGTAGAAAGCCAAGCATCCTAAAAGTTCTGCACAGTGCACAACCCAGACACCAGGCTGATCATCTCTTTCCAAGCTGATCCAAGCAAGATGCTTCCTTTCATAATCTGGGGGTTGTTGCTGGCAGAAAATTCTGTGCAGAGAGAAATTCCTTGTGGATTTGTTCTGTTTCTGTTTGATCAGTTACTTTGCCTGGAAAACCCTTTCCTTTTGGCTCTTGGATTGAGATCCTGCTGTGGGTGTGGGGCGAGGTGACAGTGTCCTGTGTGGAAGAGGGATTGGCAGCAAAGGGAGTGTAGAGGGTTTGAGCAGAAGGGTTTTGGCAGCTCCTGCTCACAGCAAATCCAGAGTGCATGATAACACTGACAAAGGAAGTGTCAGGAGTCAATGCCACATTAAAGAAAGCCTGAACTAATCTTTCAGTGTGGCCTGTGAGAGACTCTTTTACAGTGGTGAGTGTACATGTGCACACACACTGTGTGCTGCTGAGTGTACAAATAAAAACTGGCCTCTAGTAATCCCTTCCTACTGGAAAAAACTGTCAGGTATTACATGGAGTTTTTGTCAATTCAGAAGAAGTCGTGTCTTAGCACATTTCCAATCAATTGGTCCTGAGAACATGCCTCTGACTGTGCACTTGTGTGCTGCCTTCAGGCACTGTGAGTAAAAAGGCAACTACCCTGGGAGCTTTAGCCCTGCCCAGCAGGAGAGCAGTATTTTATGAGCTCCCTTGCATGCTTTTGTCTGAGAAGTGATCATGTTTGCATTATAGGTCACTTGGAAATATTCTCGTCTGAGCAAGTTTTTCTGTTCAAGCTACCATTTAACCCAGAGCCCAGCCGTGCAGCTGCCTCTTGGGTAAATCCTCTGACAGCACAATTCTTGTCAAACTGCTTCACGTGTTCATCTAGGTTAGAATAATCAGAGCTGCTGATGTGTGCTGCCATCAGCATCTGTGTTGGCCTGGGCACATCAGTGCGTAGAGTGGTTAATTAAAAAAAATGAGCTGATCTCCGTTTGCCCTGAGCCAGGTTAAATTGTAAGGAAACTTGCAAAGAGCAAGGCCTCTTACTCGATGGCTCCTGACAGTCAAGAAGCAGATGCTGGGGGTAACTTTTAAATTCCCTGTGCGTTGGAAATGCAGTCATCTCAGGATGACAGAGATGACAGGACTGGAGTTACAGCCCTGTTCGTGTCAAGCTTTGTAGAGACGTGCTGTGGCTAAGGCTGCCAGTAGCCTTGAAATTGTATCTTCCTTTAGTGGATCCCTCACAGCAGCAGCTATTTCTGTTGAAATGCACATCAGATTTGGGGGGTTTATATTCCACGCTTTGGAGGCATTTTTTGGCAAGAACTGTCATTCATAATTTAGGCAGTGCTTGCTTCCTGGGCCTTTGCTTTGTCAGGTATGGGTTTGCTGTGCAGAAAGACCTTAAATGTCTTTAACTGGATGTTCTGCATCTCAGCTTGAGGGGATTTGCCCACAGTTCAGAACTACAAACTCCATCTCCCGTGTCAGGACTGGCTCGCTTGCTCTGCAAAGAGAAATGAAGAGTGAAGATTGCTGTGACCCCAGGCACGGCCTGTGCTTCAGCTGCCTCACTTGCAGGACAAGAGAGCACAAGGCTCTTCTGGTCTTTGGTGTGTGTAGGCATCTGGAGGTTGAGGTGCTGCTGTGAGTCCTTCAGAGATGGTAACTGTGAGGATCCATCTGACTGTGCAGCTCAGTACAAACATCTCAAAGATGGATTAATGATTAAATCTTCCTTGGCTGTAGCTGAATGATGGAAGGTGGCCCAGCACTCAGGTATTCCCTGAGAGCTTGTTTCTACAGAATGTGGCTTTCTACTTGCCACAGGAAAGATGATGATGAGAAGTCCATGTAGAACACTGTAAGTGGCAAAATATTCAACAAATTAGCTCATCATCTTGGAAATCAATATCATTTAAGATGTGTGTTCCAAACAGTGGCAGCACTAATCTGAAAGTGTTCCCTGATTCAGCAGCTGAATGGAAATACCCATTAGAGAACAGGATGCTTCCTACTGTTCAGCCTACGCCTTTCTCTTTTTTGGAAGTAATTCATGTTCCTTCACAGCTGGTGAAGGCAATGAGCTCCTCTGTGTCTATGAATTCCTGAGGCAGGAGGAGAAATACTGAGATAAAGAATCAGCAGAAGTGTGACTCTGACAGAAGTCTACCAATTAAGATGAGCAACCAGCTTAGCTTTGGTGTTGGATTTGCTCCTTCTTGGGGACAATGTGGGTGAAGGTGGGGCTTGGGCCTTAGAGGCACTGACTGGATTTAGACACTGATTGGGTTTAGGACTGGGAAGAGCTGTTGGATAGGAGTTATAGTTTGGGTAAAGGATAGAAAAAGCCAAACCCAGACACTCCTATTGGGTGGAATGCCTGATAGTGTGAGGCAGCAGGGACTGACAGGTCTGTCTGGGCAGATTTTGACCTGGGACTATGAGGCTTTGCTGTCATCAACCTGGGGCTTGGACTGCCAGGATAATGGGGCCAGCAAGGTGGGGAGAAATCAGTGCTGCCTTGTTCTAGGACTGGGTTGAGGCAGGGGTTCAGACACCATCCTGGATGGAAACTCAGTGTATATGGGTGAGAGGCATCTAGCCTGGCAATCTCTATTTCTTTTAAGCTGAAGAACTCCACTGAGTTTTGCAGAAGTATTTAGGATAAGATGGGCTAGTTGATGCCTGCTGGTGATTTCTTGTACTAAATAAGGGCCAGAAAATATCTGAGTCTTCGTTAAAAGTAATCACTCATGTAGAAATCAGTGAAGCCATTTTCTTCCAGGGGCTATAGTAATTCAGCTCTCCTGACCAAAAGCAGTGGTCAGTCACAGAGCAGCCTCTCTGTGTCACAGTGAGCTTTATTTAAACAGACTGACTTGCTTTTTCCCCTAAGCTGTGTTTGTGGGCATGGCTCCTGGCCGTTGGGTGCAATCCTGCTTCACCACATCAAGCTTTATGGCCCACTCATAAAAGCAGATTTAACAGTAGCAAAAGCCTAAATGCTGCATTATTGCAAAGCAATCCAGGCTCCAGAGTCCCTGCTTCCACAGCCTTGTAAGAACTTGGTTGGACAGACCCCTGACAAATGTCCCAGGGGAAAGGAGAGCATTAGAACAAAACAAACACATTCTGTAGGGGGCAACAAAAAGTCATGCCATGGGGAACACAGGAGTGCCACAACCTGGCTCCCTCCACTCCTTTCTGCTTTGGCACCAGCCTCAGCCAAAGTTACTTTTAGTTCTCCCATTAGATTTAGGGTTACACCTAGGGTTAGGATTCAGAAAACCACAAAGCCCAGAGCTCCTGGCTCACTGAAGCTGCAAAAGTCGTGCCAGGGGGAACACAGGATTGCTATGTTGTTGCAAAACAAACAAGAACAAACCAACACATTCTGTATGGAACAAAGACTATTCTTACCTCTTGTTTACAACCTTTTGTACTACTGTCACACAGATCTAGAGATATTTTATCTCCTGTCGCTCTAGGGGAGATATAATATTCTTTAATTCCCAGAAAAATATCTCTCCACCCCCAAATTCTCATTATAGGATAGAAATGTCTTCATCTCTATTCTTTGAGAGAATCATTTGGGAAGTCACTACTTTAGTCCTACTGCAAGCAGCAATAAAAGTGCTGTCGAGCCTTTGATAAGCTGTGTCTACACAATTTCACTGCAGAGTTTTGTTTCTTGATTTCCCTGTGCCGTTCTGCTGTGTCCTGGTTGTGCTCAGAGGATCTGTTTGTTCTCAGCAAGATTGCCCCGGGCGTTATTTCCCAAATGGTTCCAGCACAGCCTCTGAAAATCTGGCAGAGGAGAAGCTAAAATCCTGTCTCTGAGAGAGGCTTGGTAGCAAAGGGCAGGTACGTGCCCAGTGAATGTTTCTCTGGAATTCTTCCTTTTTTCCCTGGCAAGGCCACCTCTGGGGCTGACAGCAGCACAGTCCCCAAAAGCTGTCCCACAGTTTGGAGCTGCTGTGCTTTGGATGCAGAAATCTGGCAGCTGGACCCAGACTTGAGGGCCTAGCAACTGGGCACTAACTCATTGCCAGCTCAACAGTGCAGTCCCTTGAATGGTTTTGGGTATAAAAACAACTTAAAAAAGATACATCAACTATTGTTTTTTTTTCTTCTTTTTGGCTCTCCAAAAGTCAAGGACTTGTAGGGCATTTGGGGAGTGCTTTTCTAACCCTCACCACTCGTTTGTCCTGCAGCTCTTTGACACATACTGTTTCTTTAAACAGTTCAGTATCATTCTGAAGGATTGCGTGTATGTGTATAAATTTAATTTTGGATGCTCCTTTGACAGAGACTAAAGTCTGTGTGAGCCCAGATGAGGTGTTAGCAATGGGTTTGTAGAAGAGAGTGAATGTCCTTAACACAGTGATGGGCTCTCCTAATATGCCATTATATTCCTCTTGCATTGTGCTGTTTGCTACTGGGTGATCCTGAACACTGGTAACTTGTTTTGTAGTACCTTAATATTAAAAATGTATCAAGCAGTTTGCCTTTTTGGAAGTGCCTGGTGTCTGGATGCCTTTTGAACCAAGCACATCATCCAGACAGCAAACGGCATGGCAGGCTGTGAAAACAAACCTGTTCTGAGTTCAAAGGGAAGTTATCTTCATTTTACCCAGGGCACGTGAGCCAGCACAAAACCTGGCCGAGTTTTCTTTGTGTCCATCTAAGTATTGCTATAAAACATTGACACATCCCTATTGATCTGCAGGGCATCTAAATCACCTGCTAGAGAAGGAAAATATTTATTTATTTATTTATTTATTTATTTGTTTGTTTGTTTGTTTGTTTGTTTGTAGTGGACAGCCCATAAAACTCACTGTGGGATCAAACCCCACCCCTGTCTCAGTTGCATTCCTCTGGCTTCAGCCTGGCTCTGTAAGACAAAAACCATTTGCAGGGCAAGGGCTCTTAGAAGCCAGCAAGTTTTCCCCAGTAGATAACCACCTTCCACAAACCTCCTGCATTTGGGAAATCAGGGGTTACCAGGGACAAGTGGAAGCAGAGTCCTGCCTTGGGTGGGTGGCTGAAGGGGCAACCCAAGGGTGAGCATCCCTCACCCTCCTCCAGCTCAGGGCAGTGGGGAGCCCTGACTGTGCAGCTCTGTGCACACCTCCCCTGGGGAAACAGCTGGAATTCCTCAGGCAGCTGTGCTCGAGGCTAATAGGTATTATTTTCCTCTTAATGCTGGAAATTTTGAGTAAAAATGAAGTCTTGTGCAGCTCTTTTGCAACCAGCCTGGGCTTCCCCAGAGTGTGGAGGCACAGAATTGAAGATGCCTGAACCAGATGAGACAGCAGGAGCCCTGAGAGCAGGAAAAGCCATTTAAAGCTCTTCTGCTTACATCTCTCACTGCTGAACTTGCTGTGGGGGTAGATGTTAATTTAATGAGTACTCATTAAATTATCTTAGAGTAGCTCAGAGAGGTCCCAGCAGGTTCCTTGAACATGACGCAGGATTTTGTTTTGTATTGTTTGGGCTTAGTTCGTTTTTCTGAGGGACACTTATAGTCCTAGCAGAGAAGAGTATGGAAATCCCATTGTACAAAACTTTATGTAGAGAACTCATCATTAACCCCACCTATGATCGTGTTGTTTTTAGGATAATACTTAAAATACAGTTCAGCTTTTAATATTTTTTCCCCAACAGTCTAAGAATTTTTTTTGAGACGTTGGAAGTAACAGCTTCAGACAAAGAAAAATATTGTTAAGAAAAAACAGTGAATATGACTTAAGTGAATTTAATGGAAATCAAGAAGTTTTTGCAGGGGTTTGCAAAATGGGAAACAACACATTTGTCTTGGGATCTATCATAGTTTTCAGGTTTCCCACAGATACAGAAGATGAGTTATTCACAACAATATGGTCAGTGTGAGCTGGGGAAATGAATTCCACCTGGGATGCAGTTATAGGTGAGGTGTGACACCTCTAGCAGCAGCAATTAAAACAAAGAAAATAGGCTGGAAAAAATCCCAGTGCCTGGAACTGTAGAAAAAAAGAAAAAGTGAGAGATTTGAAACAAAGAAACTACCTGTGAGTGGTCACAGATGCCATTTTCCAAGGCTGTTCCTAAAGACAAATAACTGACAGATTACTGGAGAGTAGTCTTGTGTTAGAGATAATTGAGGACTAATTAGCAGCAGGGGTGGCTGTCCCCAGTGATGCAGTCTTGGCCAGGCTGGGTGAAGAGCAGTGGGACACTCCCCCTGCCCAGGGGAGCTCAGATCAGGCAGAGTGAGGGGGAAGGGTATTCAACAGCTAATTTTATGTTTAAAAAAGAGATTTTTTTTTTTTCCTCCCCCCCTTAATTGAGCTAAAAGCTCATCAGGAGGATGAACACTGTGTTACACGGGTTTACTATTAATTAGCTCCCATTTTCTCACAGGCAGCCTGGGCACTTTCTGCTAGTTTAGCAGAATTTCCCAGTGATTGGGGTTTTGAAAGTCCATGCAGCCTCTGCAATAAGAATATTTGCTGATGTTAGAATGCAGTTTTTATTGGAGATGAGGTGTGGTCTGGCAGTTTATTAACAGGCTGAAGTGCAGCTGGCAGGCAGGTCAAACCAAAGGCTACGTTAGTTAAACTAACTCAATACTCCATGGTACATTTATTTTAGGGAAATATGGAAACAGTTTCAGCTCCCTCTGATAAATAAATAACATGGCAGGCTTGCAAATAGTATTTTAAAGGAAATTTTAAGTCAGTATTTCCTTGCTTTTGAAACAAGCACCCAAAGTAGGCTCCAGCTGGTGAAGTGTGGGGAGGAACATCTTGAATCACTTGCCTATGGTGATGAATTCTGGATGAACTGAGGTTTGCCAATGGACACAGCCACTGAAGATATTTACTTGAAAGAATTTCAGTAAGGAAGGGCTGTGATGAACTTATTCTGTGGACATGGGCATTCCGAGTTGTAATTCCTGACGTGCCTAATCCTGTGATGAGCACAGTAATGGCAGAGGCCAAACTGCCTCCACTGCTCAGCACTGAACTCCCTGTGGGGATCAGCAGCTTCTTTTACTGAAATTGCTGCCCAGGTGTCCAAGAAGCACAGAACAGATGCAGCTGGGCCAAGGGGGAGCTGTGCTGAGAGAGGGCCAACCAAGACCTTGGGGGATGTTTGGAGGACCCCAGGCTGAGAGGAGAAATCTCTGTGTTTGCTCTCCAAGGTCGTCTCTGGAAGGGGGCAAGGAGACCTCCAGAAACGAGCCAGGAATGGGTTTCATTACAGATCTTACATTTTCCAAATAAGAACTCTGTATCTGCGTGTGTGCTTACTTTTTAAGAGTGTATATAGTGCTAACCATGGTAAACCTGTGGTTTCTGGTCAATTTAATGATGCTGTAAAATGTGGTTTATGGCTGACTTTGCTTGTGTTAATGCCTGTAGAAACCTGGGGTGCCTTTTTTTTTTTTTTTTTTTTATCTGTAAGAAAACCAGGCAATGACTGCTCCTGATTTTGTGGTTGAGAAGTTCCTGTTGCCTGTTTTTGTTTATTTGAGGGGTTCTTTTAGTGGAACCCTCAGTGCCTTTCCCAGGTGCAGGAAGGAGGCTGTTTCATTTGCTTGGTTTATCAAGCAGCTGTATCCACATAAACACTTGTTTTGTTTTCTGCTTCCAGAATGGAACCAGGATCTGCTAAAATTCAAGGAAGATTTGATGCAAGCTGATGAATTATTGTAGGAATTTAGTGCAGTGTTGTTAAAAGAGATGAATAAAACATTAGTAATGAACTCTTAACTTATGGACACAGAACAGTTCTCCAAAATACAGATTGTTTTCATACTTCAATACTTTCTCTATTATGAAGCAATTAACTCTCATCTGTTGACTTTTAAGAGCAGAAGCTTTTGTTTCAAACGTGGCATCTTCCTCTCTCCCCAAAATATCTTTTTGCAGTTTCTTAGTCTTTACTGTTTTGGATGAAAGATTCTTGTTCTTCTTTGTGTCACAGGAACAAGAGCTGAATTTTGATGTTTTCAATTTCCTAGAGTGGAAGTATTGTTTAAGATTGAGTTCTTAATATCTTTTTTTCCCCCCCAGTAAAACTAGTATTCATTTCCTTGCTAAGAAGCAATTGCAAAAATATGAGAATATCTGCATCTTCATGAGGTGACATAGATTTCAGCAAATTATTTTATTTACTTCAAATGGTGATTTCCTCTAATCATCCTAGCAAACCCAGATTAGCAGTGTGGTATGCATTGCAGAGTTTGACATCTGTTGTATATCACAACTGAAAATGCTTGACTTTGCCATCTTATTTCAGCATCTTTCTCTTCCACTGCCTCTTCTTTGGGCTGGCCAAGAGAAATCAAAATCAAAGTGCAAAAGGGGCTGTAATTCAACCCATGCTTGAAGAAACAAAAAACTGGTTGCTGCTTTGATGGAAATGAAATACAATTTATGTTTCTTAATACAACAGCAACAATAGCAATCCAGCAACAAAGGGTCATGAATTTAGTTCTGAGATGTTGAATTGGAAAAATACCTCGATTGTTGGAGGACATAAAAACCTGATAGGCCACTTCCTAATCTAAAACTTATTTGTTTGTGCTCAACTGGCTTGATAATATTCATATTATTAGCCAGAGCAAAAAAAATATGATTTTAGGAATAATTTTAATGATGACAGCAATTTTTAATTTGTGTTGTAACCAAAGCAGCATTTAAGCAGACTTTTGAGTAGATTCTGATGATCCTTGCACCAGAATAGTATTCAAGAAT
The DNA here is from genome assembly GCA_013397245.1 of Thryothorus ludovicianus. Taxonomy (NCBI): domain Eukaryota; kingdom Metazoa; phylum Chordata; class Aves; order Passeriformes; family Certhiidae; genus Thryothorus; species Thryothorus ludovicianus. The sequence continues at coordinate 1,438,981 of VZTB01000708.1, read as the reverse complement.
TCTTTGGGCTTTTTAGTTTTCAGGCCTTCTTTTCACCAGGGCACGAGGTAAATTGTGGAATTTAGGCACATTAATTAAAATTCATTGCTGCTGATTCATTGCATTCCATATTTTTTTCAAATGTACCCTGTTGTTTTTTCCTGCTAAGGCCAAAAAAATCTTCTTTCTTGTCTCATTCTTTACAATTCTCAACCACATGTAACTTTGGTTTCAAAAGGAGACAACTACTTCAGGAAAATTTCACAGCTATCTTGACAGGGCAGAACAGTAATCTTTGAAAGGCTGTTTGCAAAGGATTTGTCAAACACAGATGTAGGTGTGTGGTTTAACCACCAGGCCATGTTACTGTGAATTTTCTGTTTTGTCATGGATTTTTTTTTG